>CM070567.1:48240833-48788333 GCA_036346405.1 Phyllostachys edulis
AAGATGATCATAGAAGGGGTAGAATTCCTAGCCAACCTGATCATCATCGATACCAAGTCCTTATATGTGATTTTGGGAATGGACTGGCTTGCGGATCACCAAGCAATTCTGGATTGTGGTGGAAGAAGCATCACCTTGGTCAGCCCAATTGGAATTAAAGTAAAGTTTGAAGCCTCCTCGGAGAAGCATGAAGAAACAGTGGTCTGCAGTGTCAAGGCTGTGTCTTTAGAAGACGTCCCAGTGGTCAATGAGTTTCCACATGTCTTTCCGGATGAGTTACCTGGAATAGCACCCGACAGAGACTTGGAGTTCGTCATCAACTTAGTCCCTGGAACTGCACCAATTTCCAAGAGACCTTACTGTTTGTCCATTGACGACTTGGTCAAGCTGAAGAAGCAAATTGAGGAGCTGCAAGCTAAAGGTTTTGTCAGACCAAGTTCTTCACCTTGGGGAGCTCCAGTGATCTTTGTTGCAAAGAAGGATGGTACCCAGTGGATGTGTGTGGACTATCGCTCACTCAATGAAGTCACCATCAAGAACAAGTACCCTCTGTCCAGGATTGATGATCTGTTCGACTAGCTGAAGGGAGCCAGAGTGTTCTCCAAGATAGATTTGAGGTCAGGGTACCACTAGTTGAAAATTCGCCAAGAGGACACCCCAAGACCGCTTTCTCGATCCGTTATGGACTGTACGAGTACACGGTCATATGTTTTGGGTTGACCAATGCTCCTGCTTACTTTATGAACCTGATGAATAAAGTATTCATGGAGTATTTGGATAAGTTCGTCATTGTCTTTATTGACAACATTCTAGTGTACTCTCCCAGCGAAGAAGAGCATGAAGAGCACCTCCGCTTAGTCCTGAACAAACTTAGAGACCACCAACTCTATGCTAAATTCGACAAGTGTGAGTTTTGGATAAAGGAGGTCACCTTTTTGGGACATGTCTTGTCTATAGAAGGAGTCGCCGTCAATCCTAGCAAGGTCCAGGATGTGCTCAATTGGGAGTCACCCAAGTCAGTGCCTCAGCTCAGAAGCTTTCTTGGAATGGCAGGTTACTACCGCGGGTTTATAGAAGGGTTCTCCAAGATAGCAAGACCTCTCACTCAGTTGTTGAAGAAGGAAAAGAAGTATGCTTGGACGCCGGCATGTGAGCAAAGTTTTCAAGAGTTAAAGAGGCGCCTAACCACTGCTCCAGTACTAACCTTGCTCGATGTTCGAAGGGACTTTGAGGTCTTCTGTGATGCCTCACGTTAAGGTCTCGGTTGTGTTTTAATGTAAGAAAGGAAGGTAGTAGCTTACGCTTCCCGTCAGTTAAAATCTCATGAGGTCAATTATCCCACTCATGACTTAGAATTGGCTGTCATAGTGCATGCTTTGAAGATATGGCACTATTTACTTATTGGTAATCGCTGTGAAGTCTACACTAACCATAAGAGTTTGAAGTACATTTTCACTCAAGCTGATCTCAATATGAGGCAAAGAAGATGGTTGGAATTGATCAAGGATTACAACTTGGGAATCCATTACCATCCAGGAAAGGCTAATGTGGTAGCCAATGCTTTAAGTAGGAAGGTCTACTGCAATACACTAATGATCAAGGAAAATCACCAAAGACTGCATTTAAGAATTTCAAAAGCTCAAGCTGGAATTGGTTGAAGAAGGTTACCTAGCTGCTCTGCAAGTGCAACCAACTCTCCAAGATCAGATCCGAAAAGCTCAAAGAGAAGATGTAGATGTCTTGGAAATCAAAAGAAACATGAGGAAGGGTAAATCCCTAGGATTTTTCGAGGATGAACAAAGAACCGTCTAGTTCAACAAGCATATTTGTGTACCAGACCAAGGAGAGCTCAAGCAGTTGATACTCAAGTAAGCTCATGAAACCTTATACTCCATTCACCCTGGAAGCACTAAGATGTATCAAGACCTCAAGGAAATGTACTGGTGGCCTAGCATGAAGCGCGAGATCACTGAGTATGTAGCCCAGTGTGATGTTTGTCAACGAGTTAAGGCCGAGCATCAAAGACCCGCTAGACTCCTACAACCTCTGAACATACCCGAATGGAAATGGAAATAAATTGGCATGGACTTTATCACTGGTCTGCCAAGAACCCAAGCTAGATATGATTCTATCTGGGTAGTTGTAGATCGTTTGACAAAGGTTGCACACTTCATCCCGGTTAAGACCACCTACTCAGGAGGAAGACTTGCAAAATTGTATATGGCTAAGATAGTGTGTCAGCATGGAGTACCCAAGAAGATCGTGTCAGATCGAGGATCTCAGTTCACCTCCAGATTCTGGTAGAAGCTGCACAATGCTTTGGGTACTGATCTAAACTTCATTACAACCTACCATCCTCAGACAGATGGGCAAACGGAGAGAGTAAATCAAATCCTAGAGGATATGTTGAGAGCCTGCGCTCTAAAGAACCAGGTCAGCTGGGATTAGACTTGTTCATGGGCGGCCTGGCCCGCCGGCCTGGCCCGAGCCTGACCATGTCCGGGCTGGGCTTGGGACCAGAAATCTAGCCCGAAGGAAGCCCAGCCCGGCCCGAAATCCCGGTAAAAACAATTAAAAAAATAGAATTCTATTTATTTAATGCTGAAAATGAATTAAATATTAGTTTTTTATTCTGAAAAATGATTAAAATAATACATTTTGAACAGTAATTACATTTTTCGGGCTGAGCTCAGGCCTGCTGATTTTTGGCCAGGCTTTTCAAGCCCGGTCCGGCATTTGAACAGGTCTAGCTGGGATCGAATGTTGTCCTATGCAGAATTCTCCTACAACAATAGCTATCCAGCAAGTTTGCAGATGTTCCCGTTTGAAGCCCTTTATGGAAGAAAGTGAAGGACACCATTGTATTGGACTAAAACAGGAGAAGGGCAAGTGCTTGGACCTGATATCCTAAAGGAAGCTGAAGATCAAGTTAAGTCCATTCGAGAAAAGTTGAAAACAGCACAGTCCCGACAGAAGAGCTAAGTGGATAACCGTCACTGAGACCTAGCCTTCGCACCAAGGGATCATGTGTATTTAAAGGTTTCACCTCTCAAAGGAATGTGACGCTTCAGAGTAAGTGGGAAGCTTGCACCTCGATATATTGGACCTTTTCCAATTTTAGACAGAAGGGGAGAAGTGGCTTACCAATTGGAGCTTCCGCCCCGGTTGTCGGACGTGCATGATGTATTCCACGTGTCGCAGTTGAGGAAATGCCTGCGTGTGCCAGAGGAGCAGATGCCCGTAGAAGCCGTAGACCTGTAGTGAGACCTCACTTACAAGGAGCAACCCCTCAATATTTTGGAGCAACCCCTCAAGATTTTGGAAGTGTCCGAGCGTGTGATAAGAAGCAAGATCATACGTTTCTGCAAGGTCCAGTGGAGCAATCACACTAAAGAGAAAGCTACCTAAGAGCGTGAAGAAGACCTGAAGGCCGAGTTTCCGTGCCTATTCTCTAATCAGCCCAAATCTCGGGGTCGAGATTCCCTTTAAGGGGGGTAGGTTTGTAACATCCTAGTTTTCTAGGCATTTCTGAGATTTTCAAAAATAAAAATAACCATTTGGTTTTGTTGAATTGCTCAAGCTTAACTTGGAGAATTTGGAAATTTGCAGCGATTTAATATGAATTAATCCAACTTCAACTAATCCAAAGTTCAGTTTCTCTGGAGTTGCTGGAGTTCTCTCGTATTGAAATCCCCTTCCTCTCGTTTGGACCTCCCTCTCTGTCCAGACATCCCTCTCGTTTGGACCTCCCCCTCAGTCCAGACCTCCCTCTCGTTGGACCTCCCTCTCGGTTTAAACATCCCTCTCGTTTGGACCTCCCTCTCGTTTGGAACTCCCTCTCATTTGGACCTTCCCCTCAGTCCATACCTCCCTCTCATCCAAGACCTCCCGGGTGGTCCTGGAAGACCTCCGGGTGGTCCTGGAGACTTGTCACGACCACCCCTTAGGTCACGACCTCCCCTTGGGTCACGACCTCCCTTTGGTTGGACAACCCTCCCGAGTTTTGACCGGCCCCACCGGTCAGCCCTGCTCACCTTCTTCCTCCTTTCGTCGCGTCGCTGCTGACGCCAATGTCCTAGCGCATTAAATGATGTTGTGTCGCATTAAATGCTGTCTTTTCTACAGTACCCGTTTCCCCCTCTTGTCTCCTCCCAAACCTGCCCCCACCTCCTCCTTCACCTATCTTTGAACACGTGAGCCTCTGAGTCTCTCAGTAACTCTCCCAGGCTATAAAAGCCTGAGCAGCTCTCCTTCATCTCCTTTTTCCTCACCCAACTCTCTTGCTCTCGCCAGCCACTGCTTGAAGTTTAAGTCGCCAGAGCTCACTGGAGCCTACACCGCCATCGATCGCCTCTCTGCCGCCAAGAGTTCGCCGAGTCTTCTCTGGTCTCTCTCTCTCTCTCTCTCTCTCTCTCTCTCTCTCTCTCTCTCTGTGTGTGTGTGTGTGTGTCCTGGTGAGTATCTCTGTGCCTTGTTCTCCTTTTGTTCTCGCAACCTCGTTGCGTAGCCGTATCCTTTGGTATTCCTCATATGACCGCGTTGAGTAGTCGTACCCTTCGTTGGACCTCCTTTAGACCTCCTCCTTAGGACCTTCTCCTTTGGACCTCCTCCTTAGGACCTCCTCTCCATCTATTTCTGTGTCTTTCTTTTGGTTCTAGTTTGGTAGTTTTGTTCCGATTAGACTAGGATTGAATTTTCTTCAATACCAAGTCACCTACAGTAAGGCTGCGAGGTTGGACCTTACGATCGTAGTATTTGCGCAGGGCTTGCTGGTAGACTACTAAACGGATTAAGGCTTGATTTCTCTTCTCTTCGAGCAGGTTGATGTCATCTGCTCGAAGTTGTTCCTGGATTGGCTCGTTGAAAGTTTTGACCCTTGTTGACCTGATCTTTAGTTCTGGTATAAGCATGGCTTCGGCACCGAAAACTAGGAAAAAAGGTGTTTTGCCTGTAGCCCGACTAGCAGTCGTATGAACTGCCCATAATACTGAGGGTAATTCTTGGACCCAAGCCCTTGAGCACTTGATAAGTTGGTCAAAGACTCCAGTTTTGATTCCCTGCATTATTTGACCATTCGCTCTTTCGACTGACTCATTACTTTGAGGATAGGCAACAGAGGCGTAACATAGTTTAGTACCCAACTCGTCGCAAAATTCTTGGAATTTTGCATTCAAAATTTGTTTACCATTATCTGTGATTATTCGACTTAGGACCCCAAACCGAGTAATCACGCTTCTTATCATGAACCGTTTTGATGCTTCTGTTGTTATCCCAGTCACAGTTTTGGCTTTGATCCACTTTGTGAACGTATCAATAGCTACAAAAAGGAACTCGAAGCCACTTGGAGCTTTTGGGAACGGTCCTATGATATCGAGCCCCTAGGTCGCAAAAGACCAAGATAGAGGAATTGTTTGTAACACCTGAGCCAGTTGGTATATTTGCCTGCTATGAAACTTGTATTATACATATTTCTTAACCAGCTCTTCGACATCGTAGAGAGCTGTTGGCCAATAAAAACATTATCGAAAGGCCTTTCCGACCAGTGTTCTGTATGAAGCATGAGTTCCACAGATGCCCCCGTGTATGTCGTGAAGGAGGTTTAGTCCTTTTTTCTACGATATGCATCGCATGAGTACCCCTTGAGTGCCTCGTTTATAGAGGACTCCTTCAACCAAAGTATACATTTTGGCATTTCAGGATAAGCGATCTGCCTTGAGATAATCATCGGGTATGGTACCCGCTTGAAGATACTCGTAGATGGGATTCATCTAGGTATCCTTGTATTCTAGAGAGGTTGTCTCAATAAGAGTTGTCTCTGATGTGTTGACCAGAGATGGCTTTTGGAGTTGCTCCAAGAAAACTCCTTCTGGTACTTGCAATCAGGAAGAAGCTATACGAGCAAGCTAGTCTACGAGGAAATTATCCTTTCGAGGGATAAATTGTACCTCAAAACCGAAAAATGCTTTTCAAGCTTTCGAACTTCCGATAAGTACCGAGATATGGTCGGATTAGAGCACCGGTACTCTTTTCCGACTTGATTCACGACTAGTTGAGAGTCTCCTCTCACGAGTAGTCGTCCAATTATGAGCGCTTTAGCAGCTTGTATGCCTGCTAGTAAACCTTCGTATTCTGCTACATTGTTAGTGGCCTGAAAGTTTAATTGAATGGCATACTTTAAGGTCTCTTCAGTAGGAGATTCCAGGCCACCCCAGCCCCTGAGCCACTTAAAGTAAGTGGCCCGTCAAAGTACATTGTCATCTGGTCGTGGGTATCGTACTGGAGGACCACTCCTAAGGGAAACTCAGACGGCACAATTATCTTGTGCACCTGAAAAAAATGCCGCGGTTTCCTCGAAGACATGAGGAGGGCATATAGAAGTTTTTGGACCTGAGTGTAACGCTCTTTAGGCCCATGCAAAACTTCACTTATGTAGTAAACTGGTCGTTGGACGTTTTCACGCTCTACGACCGGTACTACGTTCACTACCTGTGGCGTGGCAGATAGATAAATTAAAAGTGTCTCTTTTGGTTTCGAAGAAACCAAAACAGGAGCAGTCGTTAGATACCTCTTGACATTCTTAAAGGCAACGTTTGCCTCTTCTGACCACTCAAAACCCTCGCGCTTCCTTAGAAGTTTGATGAAAGGTAGTCCTTTTTCTCCCAGTCGTGCCATGAAACGACTTAAAACCGTCATGCATCTTGTGAGTTTCCGGACTTCTTTCTTCATCGTTGGAGGGCGCATTTGCACGATGGCCTTTATCTTTTCAGGATTTGCTTCGATTCCTCGTACAGAGACAAGGAATCCAAGCAATTTTTCTAAAGAGACTCCAAACACACACTTCTCATGATTGAGTTTTAGACGATGTTTTGTGAAGTTGTCGAATGTTTCTTGCAAGTTGGAAACATGGTTAAGCCGCTTGATGCTTTTTATGACTAGATCATCAACATAGACCTCCAAATTTTGGCCCAGCTAAGGTGAAAAAGTCGATTGCATCAAGCGTTGAAAAGAAGCGCCAGCATTTTTAGACCAAATGGCATTTTGACATAACAAAATGTTCCAAATGGAGTAATAAATGCGATCTTTTCTTCATCTTCTAGACACATATTAATCTGATGGTAGCCAGAATATGCATCTAGAAAACTTAATGTTTCGCAACCAGCAGTAGAATCAACCAACTGATCAATACAAGGTAAAGGGAAATCATTTTTTGGACAAGCTTTATTAAGATCAGTGAAGTCTACACACATTCGCCTTGCCATTAGACTTCCTAACCATTACAGGGTTGACCAACCACTCTGGGTAGTTAACTTCTCTTACAAAGTCTGCTTTAAGTAGTATGTTCAATTCTGATCTTATAGCATCTCATCGATCAAGGGCAAATCTTCGTAATTTTTGTTTTACGGGTACTTTGTCAGGCCGTAGAGCTAGCGTGTGCTCGATCACTTCCTTGGGTACTCCGGGCATGTCAGATGCTTTCCACGCGAACACATCTGCGTTTGCCCGGAGGAAAGTGATGAGGGTGTCTTCCTATTTGGGATCAGAAGTATCCCCGATGCGAACAGTCTTCGAGAGCTCCTCTGGGTTCAAAGGAACCTCCTTGACTTGGTCGTTCGGCTTAGGTGCAGTTTTAGGCTTCGACTGCTTAGTCAAAGGCTGCCCTTTGTTTTTTTACCGAGCTGGTATCTGTCCAACCATCTCGAGGGATTGACGGTCACACGTATGCGCCACCTTTTTGTCACAATGAATTGTGATAATTCCTTTGGGACCTGGCATCTTAAGACATTGATACCTATAATGAGTAGCGATTAAGAATTTTGCCAAAGTTGGTCGTCCGAGTATGGCATTATATGTTATATCGAAATCGACCACATCAAAGAAGATCTTCTTTCTCCTGAAATTACTTAGAGAACCAAATATTAAAGGAAGATAAACTTGGCCAATAAGTTTGGCCGAAGACCTTGGTACAATACCATGAAAAAAGTATCATATCAGTCTTACCTTGGTCTTGGGCACTTGCATCTCGTCCAGGGTACTCGTAAACAGGATGTTTAACGAGCTACCACCATCAACTAATACTCGATTTACTCGACAATTTTTTATGGTGGCTTCGACCACAATCAAAAAATGACCTATTCGAGTGAAAGGGATCAGGTAGTCACCCTTCTTGAAGGAGATAGTGACTTCCGATCACTTCGACAACTTATTCACAAGAGGAGGGTCAATGGAGTTTACCTCACGTTCGACAGCCTTAAGCTGTCGTTTTGATTCATATGCCGATGATCCCCCATAGATATGCTCGATGGTATGCTCGGGATCTTGGAACAGCATCTCCTCATTGTCGTCCGACTTCGTACGACCACTGGCTTGCCCTTTGCCATTGTAGTAGTCCTTGAGTTTTCGTTGAAAAACCCGGCAGTTGCGAAGGTCATGTCCTTCCTTTTTATCGAAAGGACACCACCTAGGCTTGTCGTTCTTCCGTTCGGGGCGCTTACTTTTGCCTCGATCGGGATATTGCTTGGAACTTCATGGCTCCATGTCACTTACAGCCAAGACTTCCTTAGAACTGTTGGTTTGAGGTTTTTGGCCCTTCGCCTTGTTCTTGGATTTCTTGGCATTTTTATCCTTCTTGCTACTTCCACCTGCTTATTGGAGATTCTTCTCGTCTCGATCGATAGTTTTATTCCACTCGACTGCTTTTGCAGTAGTCGTATATCGATCGGCCATCTCGAAGCTGGAGGATTTAAAGCGATGTCTTCTGTGATTCTTCCGCTGCGGACTCCCTGCTTGAAGGCTCTAATAATAGATGAGTCGGAAACCTGAGGAATTGAATTCTGAACTTGACTGAAACGCCTGATGAATTAGCGTAAGGTCTCATGGTTGTTTTGTCTTATCTTGTGCAGGTCGTCCTCCTTTCCAAGGTGATTATAGGTACCCTGGAAGTTAGCCAGCAGAAGGTCACAGAGGTGTTGCCACGAGTAGATCAACTCGAGTGGTTGGTTTAGCAACCACGTTCGAGCGGACCCTTCGAGCACAGTTGAAAGGTAATTCGCCATGATGCGCTCTCCTCCTCCTGCTGCTCGGACAACGGTCGTGTAGATTTGGAGGAACTCGATGGGATTCTGAGACCCGTCGAACTTCTCCATGTTCGTTGGTCGGAACCGCAGTAGCCAACGAACTGCTCGGAGGTCAGGCGAGAATACCCTACATCCGGTAATCACATCGTAATGCCTTCTTTGCAGGAAAGAAGGGCTGATGTCATTAGGTGATCGTACACGACGATACCTGGTAGTGAGTGAACCTGACTTATGATAAGTCTCGGCTCTACGAGGGTAGTACTCCTCATATTTCGTCTGCTGTTGTAGATCTCTAGGTCAGAGTGGTGAACGATCACCTCTCCTGGGAGCTTGTTGATCATCGGGTAATCGAGGAACTCTTTTCCGACTGGAGTGAAGATCAGGAGAGTGTCGTGACTTGTTGTCACACCGATCTCCACGTGATGAGTTGTTCGAACGATTGGAAGCTGATGGAGTCGTACCGCCACAACTTCGGTGTTGATTCCGGCGAGGGTGCTCGAGTTTGGCCATCGTGCTTCTAAGCCTTTGTGCGATCTTGTAACATCCCTGTTTTTCCGAGTCTTTTTGAATTTTCAAAATAAAAAAGAACCATTTGGTTTTGATGAGAGTTCAAAGTTTAACTTGAGATTTTAAAAAGAGCTTTAAATGACTAAATTAAACTTCAACTAATCTGAAGTTGGTTTCTTTTGAGTTGGTTGGAGGTCTCCCCTTTCTCTGTTCGCTCCAAGTTTCCCTCGACCCAGTTCTTTCTTCTTTAGATCTCCTTTTGTTTGGATCCGACGGTCCAGACCTCTTTTCGTTTGGATCTGACGGTCCAGACCTCCCTTCGTTTGGATCTAAGGGTCCAGACCTCCCTTCGTTTGGATCCGAGGGTCCAGACCTCCCTTCGTTTGGATCTGAGGCTCCTTTCGTTTGGATCCGACGGTCCAGACCTCCTTTCGTTTGGATCCGACGGTCTAGACCTCCTTTCGTTTGGATCCGAGGGTCCAGACCTCCCTTTGTTTGAATCTGAGGGTCAGACCTCCGTTCATTTGGATCTGAGGCTCCTTTCGTTTGGATTCGAGGGCCCAGACCTCCTTTCATTTGGATCTGAGGGTCCAGACCTCTTTCGTTTGGATCTGAGGGTCCAGACCTCACTTTTTGGTTTAGACCTCCCTCTCGGTTTAGGCCTTCCTTGTGGTTTAGACTTCCCTTGTGTTTGGACCTCCCTCTCAGTAGAGACCTCCGGGTGACCCTAGCAACCATCCCCTTGGTCTTTTTGCAAAGACCACCCCCTTGGTCTTTTTGCAAAGACCACCCTCTTGGGCCGCGACCTCCCCTTGGAGTCGCGACCTCCCCTTTTCTCCTTTAGTCGCGACCTCCCCTTGGAGTCGCGACCTCCTCTTTTGTCCTTTAGCCGCGACCTCCCCTCGAAGTCGCGACCCCTCTTTGTCCTTTAGTCATGACCTCCCTGAGTCGCGACCCCTCTTTGTCCTTTAGCGCGACCTCCTTGGAGTCGCGACCCCCTCTTTTGTCCTTTAGCCGCGACCTCCCCTCGGAGTCGCGACCCCCTCTTTTGTCCTTTAGCCGCGACCTCCCCTTGGAGTCGCGACCCCATCTTTTATCCTTTAGCCGCGACCTCCACTTTTGTTGCTTTGTCGTGACACCCTTGTGGTCATGACCTCCCCTTGGTCACGTGCACCCCTTGGGCACGTGCGCCCTTTGGGTCACGACCTCCTCTTTGGTCACAACCTCCCCTTTGTTTTGACCATCTCTTTTGAGTATTGACTGCCCCACCTGTCAGCCTTGCTCACCTTCTTCTCCCAATCATCGTGGCGCTGCTCTCGCCGGGGTTCCCGCGCAATAAATGCTGTTGTATCGCATTAAATGCTGCTGCCTCCACAGGGCATGCCCCATCTTATCCCCGGGCAGCTTTCTGCGCACGTCTGTACCGTGCTCTGTCCTGTCGCCACCTACCCTTGATCTCGTGTGCCTCAAAGTTTCTCAGCTGCTCTTCCTATCCTCCCCGGCTATAAAAGCCTGAGCAGCCCTCTTATATCTCCTTTAGCCTTCTCCAACTTTCTTGCTCTGCTCAGGCCTTCCTCCTTAGGACCTCCTCGTTGGACCTCCTCAGGACCTCCTCCTTTGAGCTTTTTATTCCTTGCTGCTGGTTTTAGTTTGGTTTGTTTGGAGTTTATTTGGGTTTTTATTTGGTCTTTATTTGATTTGCTTCGTTTTCACGTGTAGATTTCGACGACTCAGGAGAGCCCGAGTACTTTGAGGAAGAAGACCCTCAAGCTTTCGAGCAAGGCAAGTTACAGCCTTGATCATATTGAACCCAGTATCTCAAATTATTTAAGTTGTATTTCAAATTATTATTGAATGCTTATTCCAATTCAAGTAATTTAATTCATGTTTTAACTTTATAGTTATTCCTGATTCCTTTGTACAACTGAACTTGATTATTAATCCAATCATCCCTTGTCACCATAGTAAAGAGCTAGTTGGTACATTAGTATGAACTAGCATGTTTCAAAACTCTGTGCTTAGTCAAGCTTAGATCGAAATCTTGATTTGGGAAGTTTTACTACCAAGGCCAATGTTGTCTAAATGTTTTAAACCATGACATTGGCTTGTTGTGAAGGTTTTTTAAAAGTTTTTGAAAAGCAAAGAAAAGGAAAAATGGTTTGAACTTAGGCGAACTGGTTGTCTGGATGGGTGCATGTTCATGCACTGGATCGATCCATTTCTATGGTTGAGGCCCAGGGTTCTGTGGAAGTCGCCCAGCTTAGTTAAGGACCGGTCTTCGAGTGTATTTTGTCATACCTCACCGTGCAACCACATGTCCAGGGTGGGGTGGTCCTTGCCAACTAATTTACAATGTTTCATCGTGGTCGTTCCATCCGGTTATGTGGGTGGTCTTTCACGACCTACGCACATGCATTCCCACTAGCGCAAGAGGGGGCTATGAACTCTGTGGATTTCTATCCACAGGGGCGAAACCTTAGCGAGGGAGGGCTGCGGTGGAATGGCGCATTGTAAAGGCCTTGTCACATGCTCTAGACCACTTACCTTCGGTAGTGAGTGGTGGTATCGACGGATGCCAAACAAACTAGAGAAGTCGTGTCTTGTGGGTAAAGTTGCACACCTCTGTAGAGTGTAAAACTATTCGAATAGCCACGTCCACGGTCAAGGACATGCTGGCAAAGCTGCTCCAAGTTAGATGTTGGTTTTGTTTTCAAAAGACCTCTTTGAAATGGTTTTGGATGTCTATCCAAATGGATTCGGGCTGGGAGCCTTGTGATAGGAGGGTATCCTTCACCACTTGTTGATGAATGTTATCCAACTATAAAATTGATTTAGAAAATGAATTTTAGTTATTGTATAACTGCTTTGGAACTTAGTACATGTAATTGGAAAGAAACTTGGCTTTATGCAAAGACAGCCCTATAAGACCTCCTTTGAAATATCCTTGTATGCATGCATTCAATCTGTTACTTGACGGGTGTGACTTGCGAGCACGGTTGTTGTGCTCACTCTTGCTTGACATGTTTGAGCAGGAGAGGACATCTTCGATGGGCCAGAAGACCTCCAGGACGACTAGGCTGCGACCTCCAGACGATTGCCTGTGGTGAATCGTGTGGACCACTCCGCTCTTGTTCCGCTGTGTTTTGCTTGTTGACTGTTAAGCCACCCTTGTAAACAACTCTGTTGATATTTTAATAAAGTTGCGTTGATGGATGCTACCACTTTTGTTCACTGTGTGAGCTAGCTGTTGGTCCTTGGGACTAGCTCGGTTGTGCACAGAGGTTTCGGGACCTCCCTTCGGGGTGCTCCTGGGACTGGCCACGACCTCCCTGAGGTCTGGTCGTCTCAGAAGACCACCTTTGGGGTGCTCTCAGGTCAGGCCTTTCAACCTCCCTGAGGTCCAAACCGTCTCGGCACCTCCCTTCGGGGTGCGCCTGGGACTGTTCGGGACCTCCCAGTGGTTAAGGTCATGACAAGAAGTGGTATCAAAGCCATCTCGACTGCAGGTCGTAACCCAATAGAATGGCAATTTCAAAACCTATTTTTATATAACAAGAAGGATAATTTGTTCTCCTCTCATCTTGGTCATCTTTCTATCCTTACCTCCTTCTGGTATTCTTCCTTACCTTATTCTTCCTTACCTTATTTGCTCTTCACCATTTTACAGTGTCAAATGGATCCTCTTTCCCTTGAAATCTCTTTAGGTGGTCTCTCAAGTAGCTCCTGGTGCTCAAGACCTCCTTGAAGACCTCTAGTGTCGAGTAGAACGTGTATAGTTATTATAGTTTTCTGAAAAGCTTTTTGTGTGGTTGTTGTGCTTGGGTGGGTTGTTTCGCCCTGTCCCCCTTAGTTCCTCCTCTTCTTTTCTAAGTCTCTGGAGATCTGGCAGATGGTAACTACATGGCGATGGGCGTCTTGGCGATCGAACAGAGAGGTCAGGCAGAAAAACCCAGTTCTTCTACCACCACCTCCCCTAGCTAAAGGAAACTACCCGACGCATGACCTGGAGCTAGCTGCGATTATGCATGCCTTGAAGATCTGACGGCATTACCTCATCGGTAATCGCTATGAAATCTTCACGGACCACAAGAGCTTGAAGTACATCTTCACCCAGCCCGAGCTAAATCTCAGGCAGAGAAGATGGTTGGAGCTGATAAAGGACTATGACCTTAGAATTCACTACCATCCAGGAAAGGCAAACATAGTGGTAGATGCCCTGAGTAGGAAAGGGTATTGCAACACTATGATAGTCCAAAAGAGTCAGCCAAGTTTGTATGATGAGTTAAGATGTCTCAACTTGAAGATTGTCAACCAAGGATGTGTGAACACCCTAAAGGTGCAACCAACCCTTCAGAGCTAGATCCGAGAGAAGCAGAAAGAAGATGAAGACATCCAAGAAATCAATAAGAACATGAGAAGAGGCAAAGCCTCGGGTTTTTCCGAAGATGAGCAAGGCACGGTTTGGTTTGGCAGCTGTATTTGTGTGCCGGATCACCAAGAGATCAAGCAGTCGATCCTCGAAGAAGCTCATGAATCCCCCTACTCCATTCATCCGGGCAGTACCAAGATGTACCAGGACCTCAAGGAAAAGTATTGGTGGGTCAGTATGAAGCGAGAGATTGCCGAGTTCGTCGCACACTGTGATGTTTGCCAAAGAGTCAAGGCCGAACACCAAAGACCAGGTGGTCTATTGCAACCTTTGCCAATTCCCGAGTGGAAGTGGGAGCAAGTAGGCATTGACTTCATCACTGGATTGCCTAGGACCCAATCGGGTTATGATTTCATCTAGGTGGTGATCGACCGTTTAACTAAGGTGGCACATTTTATACTTGTCAAGACCACCTACCAAAGCAGTAAGTTGGCAGACTTATATATGGCCCGGATTGTTTGTCTACATGGAGTCCCCAAGAGGATAGTATCTGACAGAGGTTCTCAATTCACGTCGAGATTTTGGAAGAGCTTGCATGAAGCCTTGGGAACCAGACTCAACTTCAGCACATCATATCATCCCCAGACGGATGCTCAGACAAAGCGTGTGAACCAGATTCTTGAAAAAATGCTTTGAGCCTGTGCTTTAGACTTTGGAAAGAGTTGGGATCAGAACCTTCCTTATGCAGAGTTCTCCTACAACAACAGCTATCAAGCCAGCTTGCAGATGTCTCCTTTTAAAGCTTTGTATGGCAGACCATGTAGAACTCCTCTCCTTTGGGATCAAGTTGGGGAACACCAGTTCTTTGGACCTGATCTGATCAAGGATGCTGAAAGTAAAGTAAGGCTGATCAGAGAACGATTGAGAGTGGCTCAATCCCGACAAAAGAGCTATGCGGACAATCATCGCAGAGACTTGTCCTTTGAGATAGGAGACTTTGTCTACCTTAGAGTAACTCCACTCAAAGGAGTAAGAAGATTTCAAATCAGAGGAAAGCTCACACCAAGATCCGTTGGACCATACAAGATTTTGGAAAGGAAAGGTGAAGTCGCCTATCAGCTAGAGCTCCCGACATCCTTGTCTGCAGTGCATAATATCTTCCACATCTCGTAGTTGAAGAAGTATCTTCGAGTCCCAACAGAGCAGACACCGCTGGAGAGCGTCGATCTTCAAGAAGATCTCACCTATGTGGAGTATCCGGTCAAGATCTTGGATGTCGCGAAGCGTGTCACCATCATCAGATATTCGACCTTTTCTGTCCACTACAAGTTGCTCAACGTCGAGAATTCTACTTGAATCATAACCAAGAAGAGCAAGACGAAGAAGTGCAGCATCAGCAGGAAGTCACTCAGGCACTTGCGTCGAGGTTAGTCTCGGCCAACCTAGGCCGTGGCTCCCAGCATTTCAGAAAAAAAATTAACAACATGTATACAGTTCACAGCCAGCCAATTTGGTTAGGTCAGGTCCATCTAGAATTCGCATTGTTGCTGCTTGCTACTAGTTACGATACTACTCAGCGAGATAATGACTTCAATCGTGCGGAAGCAACCGGCGGCGAAGCATGAAAGCAGCAGACGAGGAGCCGGATGCTGGTGTGTCGCGGGCTTGCCGCGGTCGGGCCCAGCGGCGATGATAGATGCGCAATCGATGGCCAGAGAGCCAAGTCTGTGCGTCGCGCAAGGGCATGCAGCCGGTTGTGAGTAGTGTGCTTTTGAAGCTTATTGATACTGCCTTGTCTTGGTTGATTGACTTGATTCTTTATACAATCCTGAGTCATGTTGATGGTAATTTGCTTTGATCTTTGACCACCCCCCCTGATATTTTGCTCAAGCTCCGTCACTGCTCGCCTCCTCTACACCAAATGCCACGCACAACGCCGAGCAGGGGCGAATCCAATGGGTAGGCTTCATCAGGCTGAAGCCTGCCCTCCACCGGTACCCGAACACCCCCCCCCACCCGGACCCAAATTCAACCTCCGGCCGGCGGCGCCCATGGCTGTGTGACTTGCATCAAAGAAGAAGAACAAGCGGGAGGCCAGAAGAAGAAACAGGAGCAAAAGCGTCTAGGCCTTGCGGCTTGCCCAGGCCCAACTCACGCCCGTCCACCGCCCATGTCCCCATCGGTCCCACATGGCAGTGAGGCAGTCCCACTCCCACCTCATGTTCCCCTGTGGCCATTCCCGTGTTCACCAAATCCCCAATCGATTCCCCAAATCCTGACCCTAATCGATTCCCCATTTCCCCAATCAATTGAGCTCACCTGAGGTCGGGCTGGGGCGGAGAGCCACCGCGGTCCGCGATGCTACCGAGTGCCGGTAGCCAGAGGCCAGAGCCCAGAGGAGGCCCGAGAGGGAGGCCGACTGGCGGAGGCAGAGAGCCGGGTGGTCGAGTGGGAGAGGGCGGCTGGAGGGGGAGTCGGAGTAGATCTGGGCATTTGGTGTGGGAGCCGGTCCAACAAGAGCCCGGAGGCCGAAGGAGGAGGAGGAGGGTAGGAGCAGGAGCGCTGAGGGCCAACCGCGTGCATGACAGCGTGAGGGAGGGGGAACCGCTGAGGGCCGTGCCGCCGGGGAAGGTATTTGTTGATTTGGGTGTGGTCGTGTGCCCATGTGGGTGTGGCGCCGTGGTGGCCGAATGGCCACTGGCTGGGCCGCTAAGGCTTGACCGCCTAAGGGTGAGGGATGAGGGCATGACTGCATGAGTGCGAGTGCCTGAGTGTGCCGCTGAGGGTGAGGGACTAAGGGATGAGGGCATCTGGGCATGAGCCACTGAGTGCCTGAGTGAGCTAGTGTGAGCTGATCAACTGAGTGAGCCAGTGGAATTCATATTGTCATCTGCAGCAGATCTGCTATTGAAGCTGAAACATGAGGAATTGAAGATTGAAGTGTGAAGCCTCTCCTCTGACTACACTGGTATACCGTACACTCAGAACTCATTGCTCAATTAGTTGATTAGCAATTTGTTAGAATATAGTGTGGTATTGTGATATATATACTCAATTAGCAATTAATTCATAGGTTTGCAATAATGGAGAAACAAATGTTGCATAATTAGTGGTATAGTTCTTTTATTTTGAATGTTCATGATCATTTAATTACAATTTGCTATTGTATCACTAATTTTTCTAATTTTAATGTACATGTTGTTATCCACTGGAACCATATTTACATATTTTGGGAATGCTCTTTCCATCAGCGAGGTACCTTCCGTGTATTTCTCTTTTTTTTTTTACTTTCCATTAGTGGAGTGGGGATCTGGATGAGGTATGAGGTCGGAACTTGTCAATTTGGTGACAGGTTTATCATCCAGTTCTTCTTATCAGTCTCTCTCTTCAACTAGTGTTTTACAGAAGCTACTAGGGGGCATTGTTTGTCTTGAAGTCAAGAATGGTATTAAGATGCTGCAATTGTTACAGTAAATGCTTTAAGTTTTCTTAAAAAAGAAATTTGGAGTTGCCAGACAAAAATATCTATTAATGAGTAGCATGGTGTTGCTTTGAAGTACCCAAAATGGTTTTTTTATTGACTGGTCTTTCTGCTTGCGTTAAGAATGATCTGACAAACTATAAGTGGCACTCCCGTCTCTTTAATATGGAAAGATAGCTACCCTGGGGTGGAAATTGATTTTTCAATGTTCATGATTTGCTATTGTATCACTATTTTTTCTAATTCCGATGTACAGGTTGTTATCCACTGGAATCATATTTACATGTTTTGATGATGAATTTTCCATTAGCGAGATACCTTCATTGTATTTCTCTTTTTTTCTTTGCTTTTATTTATGTATGAATTTGATTGCACAAGAATGCAAAACTATGTTTATTACAAATTAGTTTAGTCGAGACCTTCATTCCACCCTCCTTTTTCATCTTGGATTCGCCACTGACACCGAGCAATCCAACAGCTCAAGGAAGCCCAGCAACCTGACTGAAGATGCATGTGATCAGTGTCTGTACTCAACTCTTCAACCACAAGCGGCTGAGCAAGTGCAGCAGCAAGCTGCGAACCGTCCGCAGCTCGACCTGAATGCTGGTCCAGAAGATCATGAAGAATGAAGAACCTGACCTGAAGTAAGGAAGCAGACCTAGACCTGACCTGAAGTGAAAACAATTTCTCATTTTGATACCGAAGTGGTGAACTTCTTTCACCTCAATTTTTGAAGGGAAACAGTAGGAAAGAATTTCTTGTAGTTGAGATTATTTGAGGATTTTTCTCACATGGTTGTGTGTTGGAGTTGCAAGGTACCTAGAGTAGTTTATTTTAGGCATGTTAATGTGACGTTGTGCTTTTGATGATATAGTGCAGGTAGATGAATTCTATGCCTGACACAAGTAAGTTTGGATTTCATGCTTGACATGATTTTCAGTTTCATTGTTGCTTGTAGGGGTTCTTTACTTCATTGTTGAGTGGTTCTTGATATGACTTACTTGTTCTGGAATCCACAGTGTGCCTAAGTGCTAAGTGTTCCAACCTCATTGTTTAAGCTTAATTGATTTCTTTCCCAAACGATAACTCGGATTTCCATAACAAGAACGGAAATAAAATACAGAGTTTAGAGTTTCTCCACACCACCTGAAACGACAAGAACCAAAACCACAGCTTTACGTACTGGAATCTGGAAGAGAGCACCAAGCAAACTCTCCAGTATAACTGTGATTTTGGACATTCACGCTGCGCAACCCCAAAAGTAGTTCACTCCTTGTAAACACGAGTAAAGCAGCACGCAGACTGGGAAGACAAAAAACAACTACATTACAGAGACTATTGAGATCAACGACCACGGGACAGAGGACAAACAACCAGCCACCTTGATCTATTTTTCCATCAGCGCCCGACTAACATCATGAGCTTTTAGGCCACTTCCGGACTCGTTGTCCCCCACTGCCCCCTGCTGTTATCCACAGCCTTCTTGTTGGGAGCCAAAAAACACTTTCATTTCGCTCCTTCTGGACAAGGGTCGAAAGGTTCCAAGCAGCAGTTTCTGTGGCATGGAAGTGTGACAACATGCGAGCAGATCATATGCGATGCCTCAATACCCTTCTCACAACAACATGTGCCTTGCAAAGCTGGAGCCAACACCAGTGCGGTAGCATGCGCCAACAAATCGGGATGGCAAAGGAACTACTCTATCGTTTTGATTTGGCTGAGGAAACACAGTTACTCTCTTCTTGGGAGTGCTGGTTCAGGATGGAGCTCAAAAGGAAAATGCTAGGTTTGTGCTCCTTCGAATGAACGATTGCACATCAAAGGTCGCGTATCAGGTGGCTACGGGAAGGAGACGCGAACACACGCTTCTTCCACCTGCATGCGAATCACCGTCGGCGCTGAAACTTCATCGCGAGTCTAAAGGTCGCCGATTCCTGGGTGCACAATCAGAAAGGGTTGGAAGGGGTTTTCCACGACCACTTCGTCAAGCTCATTGGCAAGTCGATCGCCCGTGCACATTCCCTAGACCTGAACTTCATCAAAGTATCGTCTCATGACCTCCGGGAGCTGGAAGCTGGCTTCACCGAAGAGGAGGTTTGGGAAGCAATCAAGTGCATGCCCTCCGAGAAGGCACCGGGTCCTGATGGTTTCAATGCACTTTTGTATCAGTGCTATTGGGACATCACCAAGCAAGATATCATGTCGGCCTTTCAAGCCCTTGTTGTCTTAGCAGGGAAAATTTTCCATTTTCTCAACCGGGCGTTGTTAACTCTATTGCCAAAGAAATAAAAACAATCAGCTCAGGACGCCAATGACTACCGGCCCATCAGCCTTCTCCACAGCTTCGCCAAAATTTTCTCTAAAGTGCTTGCCCGAAGGCTCACATTGGTACTACCAAAGTTAGTAGCACCAAACCAATATGCATTCATCAAAGCATGCTCCATACAAAGACAATTTCTTTCTGGTCAGGCAATCCGCTCGTCTATTGTACCAACAAAAAAACCGGCCTTCCTGTTCAAACTCGACATCGCTCAAGCTTTCGATTCAATGTCCTGGCATTTCCTGTTGAGAATTCTGTGACACAAAGGTTTTGGCCTAAGGTGGTGTACTTGGCTAAGCATCATGCTTAGGTCTTCGTCCACTAGAGTTATAGTAAATGGCCAACCAGGGAGGCCGGTCTGGAATGGTCGCGATCTTCGCTGGGGGGGGATCCTTTATCTTCGATGTTGTTCATCCTTGCTATGGATGTCCTCAATAATCTGATTCTCACAGCGGAAAACGCAGCTCTGCTACAACCAATCTGAGGGCTCCAAGGATTACCACACCGCCTCTCTTTGTGCAGATGATGCGGTGGTGTTCCTCACTCCAGTCACAACAAACCTGCTTACTATCAAAGAAATTCTACAAAATTTTAGTGAGGCACCAGGCCTACAAACCAACCTGGCCAAGAGCTCCTTCTCGCCAATTTGTTGCAACAACCAAGAAATTCAGCTCATCACCGACAGTCTGCACTGCAACATCACCCCTTCCCTTGCAAATATCTTGGCTTGCCCCTCACCCTGTGAAAGCTACCAAGAGCATATTTCCAACCTCTTTTGGATAAGGTCGCCAACCGTCTGCAAGCTTGGCAGGCCACCATGCTATCACAAGTGGGGCGGCTAGTTTTGGTTAGGACAGTGCTGTCGGCCATGCTGGTATACAGTTTCATGACCCTCGACCCCCCACTCTCAGTAATTAAAGAATTTGATAAAAGACATTGAGCATTCCTTTGGAAAGGATCTCAAAGTGTGGTGGGAGGAAATTGCTTAGTGGCTTGGTCCACAGTTTGCTATCCTCTCCACCTAAAGGGGGGGGGGGCTCATCTTGCACAATCTGGTCATGCTAGGACGGGCCTTGCGCATCCGATGGCAATGGTTGCAAAGGACTTGGTCAGCAAGGCCTTGGGGGAGGCACCACACCCAAACCAGCCGGGCGAAGGAAGCCATGTTCAATGCTTCGATCTCGGTCATAGTTGGGAATGACAAAAAAATCCTTGTTCTAGGAAGACCGCTGGTTGGACGGTCGCTCAATCCTTGGCATGGCACTATTAATTTCTAAGATGGTCAAGCAATCGATCCGAAAAAAAAGGACAGTAGCTCAAGCCCTTACAAATGACACTTGGATCTCAGACATATCGGGTCAGCCAGGAGCTCAAAGCATTTTTGAATCCATCCGACTTTGGAACAAGTTGCAACCGATCCGGCTTGAACAGGGAGATGCAGACTCGATTATTTGGCATTGGGAACCCTCGGGTCGCTACTCGTCTAAATCAGCTTACAAGGCCTTCTTCTTAGGATTTCACAGGTTTTCGTGTGCCGAGGCCATCTCGAAAGCTCATGCACTTCTTAAATGTAAAATCTTCATTTGGTTAGCAATCCGTCGACACTACTAGACGATCGATCGCCTCCAACGTCGAGGATTGCCAAATCAAGGCGTTTGCGTCATCTGTGGGCTTCGGCAAGAGACAATAAACCACCTTCTAGTAGGATGTGCGGTGACTGTGCAAGTATGGGTAAGGGTTCTAATTCAGGTCGGCTCGCCTTGTGCCATACTGATTGGCCAGCCAACCTTGCAAGATCACTGGATTGCTGCTTGGAAGTCTGCACCAAAGCAGCGAAGAAAGGAGACCGACTCATAAATCATACTCATTTCTTGGGTCATCTGGAAGGAACGCAATCAAAGGATTTTCAATAATGTCGTTGCAACTAGTGATTAGCTTATCCAAGGTATACCCGACGAACACTGCCAATGGCACATGGCGGCTGGCACTGGTTTGGAGATACCTAGGCGGTAGGATTAGTTCTCCTTTTCACTGTTCCCCGTCATACATTTTTCGGGTTTCTGGCTCCTTTCTTCTATTCTGCCCAGCTCTCACCTCCCCTCTAGGCTAATGTAACCTGTAACTACAGTGTGTGTTTGGTTTCTCTCTCGACTTAATAGAATGATGTGCAAAGCTTTTGCACATCCTTAAGAAAAAAAAGACTCGTTGCCCCCCTCCATCTTCTAGCAACAAAGTCGAGTTGGTTCCAGCGTCCTGCCTATTTGCTCCACCATCATATTTCATATTACCTATATTAATAGCCGGTGGAAAGGGCCTCTCCCGGCGACAGGAAAAGCTCTGTCGTCTGATCGCTCTGAACGCGCGCTCGCGATCGCCTGATCTGAGCTCCTGCTACTGAAGCCGCGGTCTTCTGCGCGCTCACGTCGCCTTGAACGCCGCCTGCTCAATCGCATCGCGCTTCGCGCGCTTGTTGGTCGCGCAGCCACGTCGCCCGACCTGCCGCGCCCGTCCGATCGCCTACGCGCGTGTCTTGCGACCACCCGATTCCATCAGCCCCGCTTCGTGGGAGTGGGCTTCGCTCCTTCGGCCCACGCCAGCCAGGCAAAACGACCCGCGTCTAACGGCGCGGGTGATCTTCCTAGTCAATAATAATGGAGGAAGACAATGCAAAAACTACAGTTTCTACATGGTGTTTCAATCTCATTGTTTAAGATTAATTGATTGGTTTGTCCACACATGGGTTGATATAAAGCTCTAATCATTTGTTGGTACCTAAATTGAGCTCGATCCAAACAACTTTTCCCACAACAACTTGCTACTCTCAAATCAACTTAAAAATTCAGCTTTACATTAGAAACTTACCAGATTTCCCCTACTGTGGCATCCAGGTACGGATTAACTTGTAACTTCTAGTTTTTCTCTATTAGGAGTAATATGGAGCTTACGGAAAGAGGCTACAGATAAATAGACAGATATAAAAAGATTATACATTAGACATCATATTAGGTCGCACACGTACACTCTACTCCCCACAAAATATTGGAAATAAATACACCTATTACAGTATGTACAATTAAGAAAAATGAAAAAGATAACCCTAAGTTAACATCATGGTAGTAAAACTGTAAAAAGATAAAAGGACGAGCTCGCGTATTGCCCCGTGATCGTGTCACGTGTGCGTCGTATGCCTTGCAATCGAAAAATAAAAACAAAACATGCAGCCTGCAGCGGCGAGCTAGCACACGCCACGGACCCACGGTTCATAGGTAGGTGTCCTCCGCTCCGCGTAATCCGCTAGTCCGTAGATAGATTGGCATCACGAAAAGGAAACAGCAGCGATCCCGTTCGGAATCCAAACGAACGCATCGGAGGGAGAGAGATCGACGGGATATTTTCCTTTTTTTTTCAAAAAAAAAAGCAGAGGGGTAGCCTTCCGTGTTGTCCGCCGTCCCGTTCCGAGTCCGACTCCGGTTGCATCGCGATCTACTCGAAGCGTCTCTATAAATATAGCAGCTACGGCCGGGGCTTTTCCTCGGCTTTTCTATCCGCGTCTCTCCATCTTCTCGGGTCTCGTTTCCGCGGCCAGAGCCCAGCGATACATCCTCGACACGTCGACGAGTTTGGAGTTCGCCGATCTAATCAATCGTCGGAGTTCGTCGATTATATAGCGAGTTCCTGGGGTTCTAGTAGAGGCTGTGGTTCCGAGCGTGAGGTGTCTGCTTCCTCTTATTTTCCGGTTCTTGAAGTGGCCACGGCCGCCGGAAGGTGCGCACGATTTCCTCGTCTGTTTTAGCATCTTCTTATTTTCAATATTTATTTTCCTACTGTCTTGAGTTTCTGTTCTTGTTGGTATGTGCCTGCTTGTGCTCTGTTTCATGCGGTGGGATGTATGATTGCTTAATGATTTCTTAGTCGACGTAGTCTGGTATGGGTTAGAGCCTAGTAGGAGGTTGATTTCTCGGTGGGGAACTGGGGATCGGCCTGGGGTGGCCGGGTGATCACTACTCACCGATGGCGTTGTGGCAAACTGAGACTCTTGCAACATTGGGGGATTGAAGTGGAAGCATGGGGCAGTGCTGTTCGGAGGGGGGCTCTACTGCTCGTGTTGTCGCCATGGAGTCACAGGCTACGTCTCCTTCTCATGCTTTTTGGAGCACTCCGGAAAGGATATATGATTTCAGTGGCGAACCAGGAATTTTGAAGACCAGGGCGAGGGCTGACCTGCTGTACTGGCTGGATGGCTCGCCGCGCCGCACTGAGTCTCAGCCCCTGCCGGCGCCGCACCTCAGCCTCTGCCCGCGACGTGCCTCAGCGCTCTCCCGCACCGCAGCCTCTGCGCCGAGCCATGGTAGTCGACTAGTTGGTGTCTCACCGTCCCTGCGCCGCAGCCCCTACGCTGCGCCTCAGTGCTCGCTTGCGCCTACGCTGCAGGCTGCAGCTCGCCTTCCCTTGCCACCAGCAACTGCAGCAAGCCTGGCCACTGGAATTTATATTGCACACCGTAATCCACGATGTGTAGGCGGCTACTCCCCGCCACGGCATTGTAGATGGTCTTGATGGAGAAGGCGAAGTTCACCTTCTCGAAGCAACAGGCTGCCATGAACAGTTTGTAGGCCTTGAGTATCTCCACGATGAGACGCGCTTCGCCATGAGCGATTGGTAGACCTGACTCCCTGTGCCTGCAAGCCGCGCCTCCAAACCCTCAGCGAAACAATGCGCCAGCCTCTGCACGGCGTCCCCCCCTCAGCGTGGAGTGTTGCTTGTCTACTTGATCTGCTTCATCAGCTCGTTCACGCTCCGGCGATCGCCCGTGGCCACCGCCTGTGCACAATGGATGAGCAGGGTGCGCAAATCAACCACCCCGATTGCGCCCTGACTACCCCGCGCCACCTTTCCGGTGTCCTTCCTGCTGTTCTTCTCAGCCTTGGTGCCCATGGCGATGCGCAGGTCCTCGATCCCCTTCATGATTATCTCGTACCCGTGGAGCATTATTTCGTCGAACATCTCATGGGCGCTAGTTTCCTCCTGCTCTGGCATCATCAGCTTGTTGTTCCTGCGGGTCTCAACCTCCATGTCGTGCCTGTTCTTGCGGCAGAGTGCCTGTTCTTGCGGCCCCTGCAATTACCGCCCAGGGGCGCCGTGGGGGGATGGGGGTCCACCCGGCTCGGGAGACCAGGGGCAGTCGCCCCCAACTTGCCCCGGGGTGGTTTCGCCACTGTATGATTCCATTCGTAGGTGGCACACTGCCCACCATGGATGATGTTTTGTTGCCTTTTCTAGTTCGAGAATGGGGATGCATGATGCCAGTTGTTTTGGAGATTCAACCGATTGGATTACTTATCCTTGTCCATTCGGATGGCTTCAATGAAGTTGGAGAGGAGAGGGTTGTGTGCATTGATGATTAGCTAGATTTGCTATTGATTTTGTGGAATATGATGGGGGTGGTGATGTTTGCTATTGATATTGTGATCCATCATGTAGGTGATCTTCAATCCTATATGGTAATTTTAGGTCACTTGTCATTTTTCCCTTATATCGATATGGTTAGTATAGTAATGACATAGAGTAGGATTTACCGCTAAAGGACTCTACTGTGGGTGGATATTTACTTCCACATTGTGACTAATGTGACATAGATGAAAGGAGACTCTAGCATTAGCATTATATATATATATATATATAAGCACAAATGAATATTAAGCTTAAAGTTGTCGCTAGTGTCGAGAGGTTTATTTAAATTTAACCACCATGCGAATATGCTTTATGCTTAACTAGAGATTGCATGATTTGCAAATACGATGAACAGTTAAAAACAACATAACTAATGTTTTTGTTCTATTAGTTTGCCTTTTGGTAAGGAGTTTTTGGGTTTAGCTAGTTTGTACCCAAGATTTTCCTTTGTTTTGGTTTCCTTGATTAAGAAATACTTATTAGAGAATGGTGTGGACACTTTAGTCAATCCCTAAATTGAAAGGTTCAAGGGATAGTTTGCCGGAGAAAGGGAAGAAATGAAGAGAGGGAGGAGAGGAGATAGGGGCAAAATTGTCCAAAGCGTTATTGAGGCAAACTTTGTAACTAAAGAGTGTTGTCGTGGAAATTTGGAACTTTGAGTAGTATGTTTGGGAAGTTCCAAAAAAAAGTAGATTATATGAGAACATAGTTTTCCATAGAAAAACTTTCATTCAAAAGAATGGTGTATGTGGATATTTGCAAGAGTCTAAACATCTTGAGATCGAAGGACAATTATTATAATAGATTTGGTTAACTATTATAATAGATAAGGAAGCGAGTTTGTTAAGGCTAGTTTGGCTTCCTTGATTTATAAGAAATACGTATTAGAGGAAGGTGTGGATACTTTAGTCGATCCCTAAATTGAAAGATTAAAGGAATAGTTTGCTGGAGAAGGGGAAGAAATGAAGAGAGGGAGGAGAGGAGATAGGGGCAAAAATGTCCAAAGCGCAATTGAGCATACTAGTCAATACCGTACCGGAGGCCATACCGGTCTGGTTCTTGGAATGGTACGTTACCTTTTTGGATTTAATATAATAATACGAGTATATATATTTATAAGTATATATTTGTTTAACTATATGCACACCAAATATCGCTTGTAGTATTATTCCAAATACATTGTGGTATTATCAAATCTAACATATAACTCAATAGACGGTATTATCAATTCCACTGGTATTGAGCCAGTATTGACCGGTATTTAGGCTGGTACGGTACGTAGGGCTACTTTGTACTGATTTAGATGGTGGTATGGTACGTACCGACCGATATGGCCGATACCGGTACGGTATTGATGACTATGCTATTGGGGCAAACTTTGTAACTAAAGAGTGCTATCATGGAAATTTGGAACTTTGAGTAGTATTTTTGGGAAGTTGCAAAAAAAAGTAGGTTCTATGAGAACATACTTTTCCATAGAAAAACTTTCATTCAAAAGAATGGTGTATGTGGATATTTGCAAGAGTCTAAACATCTTGGGGTCGAAGGAAAATTATTATAATAGATTTTGTTAACTATTATAATAGACAAAGAGGCGAGTTTGTTAAGGCTAGTTTATTCAAGATTTATTTTATTTTACTTTTACTTTTATTTTTATTTTGTTGGGAGTTGAATTTAACTATAGAGTTTGTTGGGAGACAGTTTTTTCTTAAAAATTGTAGTGGCTTCTTAGAGATAAGAAAGCTCTTATTGGTATTTTTGTTCGTAAACAAGAGCTTTTTTCTTTTTACGTGTTCTTTTACTATATAATTTTGACAACTAGTTTACACATTAAGTTATTAAAGATAAGATATAATTTTTATTATGAATGTAATGATATAATTGTAGTGTTCGCTGCAAATTTTGTACACTAAATCTGTAGTTATATGAAATTGAATCTTAAATTCGTAGTTTTCTTATAGTTTTGGCAATGGTCATGAGAAATTTTGACACTACCTTGTCATTTAATCATAATCTTAACAACCTACAATGCCACTGATAGATAGTATTCACCAGCGAAATCCCATTAGAATTAATGGGGTTGAATGGAATTTTAGCTGCAGCTATCAGATTTTTATTTTATTTTATGAGTATGTGATTTTAAGTTACTTGTGTCAAATTACATGGGTTTTTTAATGTACTTGTAGTATACTATATGGGTTCTTTTAATGTACTCATAATATAATTTGTAATATTTTTGGATGATAAAAGGAATACAATTTCTTCTTTATGTTAAATGGTATAAAAAAGTGAACAAGTTCATTGTGTTGCTAGGGTAAGATGCATTACCTTCTGTTATTTTTTTCGTATAGTATAATTGTGGTTATGTTCTCTTTGTAGATATTGTTTATGCGATTTTTTTCGGTGTTTGCGTTTTGATATATTTTTTCCTATAATATAATCGTGGTTATGTTCTCTTTTGTTGATATTATTGCTTATGCGATTGTTTTTTCAGCATTTGTGTTTTGATACGAATCAAAACTATTGAGTCTACTACGTAAACAATCCAAAGAAAGATGAAAAATCATAGGCAATTTAGTGGCTCTCAGTTCGGACCAAGACCACACATGTTAAGGAGGAAAGCTAAGTTTATAGGAGAACTCATGAAAAAATCCCAAAAGGATTTCCAAAGAAGCCGGACATATATGCAACCTAACATGGAGGATAGAAATTGCAATGGCAATAGAAGAGATAATGGTGTCGCATATAAGAGCAATTGCAATGCGAAGGATCAACGAGATAAGGTTGTGCCACAACCAGCGAGACAAATTCCTTCGAAGTATCGCAACATTAGGCTATCAGATTCCCCAATAGTGATTGAAAATTTTGTTCCAATGGAAAATAGTGCTAGCAAATCAAACCATGCATTTGCACCTCCGTCAAAGGATTTGAAGCAACCTACCACCTCAAGGTTTGAGAATTGCTCAATTTGTTTGCCGAAGAATATTAAGCAGGTTAATACCCCTAGACCCAACAATGAATTTTCCTCGAAAAATTTGGAGAAGTATGCCCCCCTGAGGTTGAAGGATGACTCAAATGACACATTGGGATGTTCGAAGAAATCTCACCCCGTAAAGGCGAAGGAAAGATTGATTTGCAACTCAAACAATATTGAAAGATCAAATTCACAACCAAATCACTTGAATGCAATGCCAAGGTTGGTTCACAAGGCAAAGAATGTGGATGAATTGAATCAATGCAATAATGTCTTGGGTTTAAGGTCAAAGGGGCGATCAAATCCTGATCAAGGTGAAAACATTGTTGTTAGAGAGGGTAACATTGAAAGGTTCAAATACTTGAATGGCAAAGGGGTGCTTACAACTTCGAAACGATCAAATGTCTCGATGTCAAAAGAATTCTTGGTTGACTTGAAGGCAATGTCAGGGTTGGTTCACAAGGCAAGGAACGTGGATGAATGGAATCAATGCAATAATGTCTTGGGTTCAAGATCAAAGGGGCGATCAAATCCTGATCAAGGTGAAAACATTGTTGTTAGAGAGGGTAACATTGGAAGGTTCAAATCCTTCAATGGCAAAGGGGTGCTTACAACTTCGAAACGATCAAATCTCTCGATGTCAAAGGAACTCTTGGTTCCAAACAAAGAGCCTTTGAATGACAAGAAACGCCAGGATGAAGTTATAAGTGACAAAGATAAGGAGACAGGTCATACGAGCTTAGCATCAATAGAGAGAATCATGTGTGGTGAAGTGCATTTTGCGTGTGATGATCATCATAAGCAAGAAGACTTCTTGAAGGCAAAGGAAGCTCCAAATTCTAACTCGGCATTGAAGGGTAACCAAGTCATGCAAGATCTCCGGAGCAACTCGGGGAATAATTCTTTTCCTATATTTGGTAAGGTCCTTTCAAGTCAACAAAGGGTTGTGGCATCATGCATGGACGATAACACGGAGTGGAATGGAGACCCATCGGATGGATGCATTCAACTTGATGGCAGAAATCGAAAAACTAAGTTTGCAGAGGGTGGTAGAACTGGTGATGTCGAGCTTAAGAGAAAGAGGATAGAACCATTGCCAGAAGAACAGCCTATGACAGATGTTGACGATGATAGTGAAGAAGCTGAGAATTCTAGGCCGATGAACAAACGGAGAAGATATAGAGAAATAAATGAAGATGAAGAAGCTGTTGATATGAATCCTATAGGCGTTGAAGATGATACCGCTGGATCGATATCACAAACAGCTATTTTGAAGTATCGTCATCCCAAAGTCTCTATGCCATTTGTTTCAGAATCTGTCAAGCAGCAACACTATAATTATTCGCAGCCCATTGACGAACCTATCTGGAGGTATAATAGATGGTTTGTTTTCCATTTTGAAGTATATCCTTATACTTTCTCTGTATGCTAATGTTTTGGTTGTTTATGTCAACAGTGGAATCTTTAAGATAGGCAGCAAGGAATATGTATCTTTTGCTGCACATCTGTCGATCAAATCATGCGAGAAAGTGTGGACATTGTCAAGATCATTGCTGCCAGTGGTTGAAGTGACAAAACTTTCTAGGTCGGAGGTCTGGCCTAGGATCTGGGAGGCATCAAGACCCACTGATGACAGCATTGGCTTGTACTTCTTCCCTCATAAAATGAGGTGTCTTGCTTAACCTTTATATTTCTTTGCATCACCTCTATCTTCGCTACATGTGAAATCAAATGCCTAATCCTGTTGTTTCTATCCCTAGGCCAGACGAACACCTGGATCAACTAGTTAAGGAAGTCATGGAGAATGATATGGTATTACGAGCTGTTATTGATGAAGCTGAGATGCTGATATTCCCTTCTATTCTACTGCCTAAACCATATGAAAGTATGTATTCTTTTTCATTTCTGAAAATATGATTTATTCTTGTAATAGACAATATATATAATTCTGCACCTGGTCTCTATGTCTTCAATCAAGCTGCTTTGTGTTCAAGTAGTAGCTAGACATGCTAATTATCCTATGCTGTCGAGAAATTATTTAATTTCTTCTAAACCAGTATTTCTCTAGACTCCCTTTCTTTACAGTATAATGTTTTCCTCATGAGTTCAGCCACTTATCATATTCCCTTATATTTGCAGCCTTTCAAAGGAAACACTACTTGTGGGGGGTGTTCAAGCGCAGAAACGATATGGTCGCCGTAGTGGAAGAACATCATGGTACAGGGCATCATGCTCAAGAGGAAGAGATGGACAAACATGCCTCACACCAGCAAGACGAGGTACTCAAGCGCAGAAACGATATGGTCACCGTAGTGGAAGAACATCATGGTACAGGGCATCATGCTCAAGAGGAAGAGATGGACAAACATGCCTCACACCAGCAAGACGAGGTACAATGTGAAGAAACAGATGAAGAAACTTTAATGAACCGCGCCATGCGATTGAAAAAACAGCGGTTGGTGGGTAAGCATCGAGGTGTAGACCAGCAAGACGAGGTACAATGTGAAGAATCAGATCAAGAACTTCTAATGAACCGCGCCATGCTATTGAAAAAACAGCAGTTGATGGGTACACGTCGAGGTGTGGAAAAGGAGGGTGTCGAAGCTAGCACTCCACAAGTTAAAGCAAGCTGTGTTCCTTGGCCCAACATGGATACTGAACTTGAAGCTCCTGAAGAAGCAAATAGGCATATTGACAAGGAACTGACTCCCTCTTTGGCTGGACCAAACGCACCTCGTCTTGATGAACGCAACACCGAAGCTTCTTCAGCTCCTACCAGGCCTGCTACTACCTCAGACCATGGACAGACCGACTCGAGCTTGGGAGTTCCCCCAGGTAAAATGTTTGCTTTTGTCGTCAGACAAACTCCGAGGCTTGAGCAACTTGTTCGAGAGATGGAACGCGAAGGTGCCCTGGTGGTTGCGATGCAGGGAGAGATGATAAGGTCAGGTTTTGGCCAGGCAACAGCAGTGCAGTAGGATGAGAACAGGGGCCTCCGATCTCATCCCGACGGGCCGCCATGGTGAAGGTGATCCTGCCCTTGAGCTGTTCTCGGTGAAGGGGTAGGGACAGTAGTAGATTTGGGCGTATGTGGCTCAGTTTTGTTTTTATCCCTGATAGTATCGTAGCTAAGTACTTAAAGTGCGTCCCTGGCTATGTATTGTAGTTTGGTGGAAGTGGAACTTTGGTTTTGGCCAGAATGCATTTAGATATATTATCTAACGTCAGTCCACGCAGTTTCTGATACATATCCTTACCGCACATTACATTTATGTTTGCATCTCAGCCGATTGCCCTTTCATCTCTGCTTGCTGCAGAATCCGAAATAGACGTTACAGCTTACATTATTACCTACAAACCTCTCCTCTAACTTGCAATCCTACTAGGGAAGTTAATCATGATGTACTACTACAAAACAAAAACGTGATACGGGCACGGATATGGGGGTAACCGTGCCCGTGTGTTTTTGCCCGATCTTCACGAACTGTAAGTTGTGTGGGATAACTTGTCAATCTGTGAAACCTGATGAATGATATTGTCAACTACCGTCTCTGTTACGGTAATCTGCAGCACTCGAATCACCCAACCACATGATATGATCCTGAAAAATCGGCCCATGCCTGATGATTTGAACAGCAGCACACCAACATGTCAAAGCACATAATATGCTACCTGAGCAATCAACAACCAAGAACACAACACAGGCAGAAGGGTTGTCACCATACCAGGCTACCCAGAGTCATGATAAAACCTATGAGAACCCAACATGGGTTGACACCACACCATGCTACCCATAACCATGGTGATAAAGCCTTTCAATACAATCACTCCATTGGAGGACATGAACACGCACAGTGTAATCTTATTCAAAAAATTCAAGTCTTTTTCTATACAATATAGCGCTTGCCCATTTATAGGCTACAAAAGCTCCTCGACAACTCATCATGAATTGTACAAACACACTTTACAACTAATTATCGGTTGTCAACTTCCCCTTTACAACAAGATTATAACTAAACATAACTTGCAAAATTCAACTTTACCACACGTAACTTGTACAAGAAACACAATATTGACATAAGCGACAACCTTAACTTTGATGATGACATATGCGCTGAGCTCAATTATACACTAACATGTGCGATGACACCATCTTGTTGCTAACACGTGCGATGACATCATATACTTCTTGGCTAAGTATGATATACTCTTGTATACTTTAGAATATCCTCATCAACAGGAGAATTGACAAGCAAAAGAAAATTAACAGAACATGATTAATAAACAAAATGTTTATACTTCACCTACAAAACAAGATAAAATTCCTTATATGCCACTGAAAATTATCCCAATCTTGTAATTGCCACTAAAAAAAGTTTGATTCTCCATAGGCCACTGAGTTTCTTCTATGTTCTACTCTATGCCACTTCCGTCAACCAGCTGTGAATTTGATGTTAACTTGTATGAGAAAAGATGTATTTGTCCTTCTTCTCCCCCTTTGTCCCCTTCATCCTCCTCTCTTCCTTTTCTCTTCCCAACCCGTCCGCTACTGGCTTCCCCAATCTCCCACCAGCCGCCTCCTCTCCTCCCGTCAGAAGGAGAGGTCCGAATGGCGGTGGCGATCCAGGAGGAGGTCGGCTGCAACGGCTTGAGCAGGGGAAGAAGGGCGACTGGCGGCAGCGGTCTAGGAGGATGATGGTGGCGGCAGCCCCAAAGGAGGAGGGAGACGCGACACCATCGGGCTGAATGGATGGAGACGATGGCCGGGGCAGGGGGATGGGACGGGGAGGGAGAGGTTGAAGGGGAAGGAGACGACAAGGGGTCGGGCTCGGCATCTATCTCCTCGCCCTTGCTGGCGCCAGCAAAATTGAGGCACTCGGTATAGGGGAGCCGTCACCGGCATTGAGCTCCGACAGGGTAGTGACCTACAGCTTCCTCAGCTTCAGCAGCCAACTCCGTGTCCACGGCCACCACCTCGCCATCGGAGGCATCATCCTCGGCAATAGATAAGTTGAACTCGACCCACTCCTCCATGTCCGACGCTGCGCTTTCGTCGCCAGGCACGGCGAACTGCAGGTCGAAGAACGACACGTCCACCTCCACCCCCACACCCTCCACCATCTTCACACACGGACACAACTATGGTTTTCGGTAAGAGGAGGCGGCCTTCGGCAAGTAGTACGGAGCAGAAGAGGTAGGGAAAGAAGAGAGGGACAAGTTGGGAATTTATCCAAAAAACCAACATGTTTGGGGGCTCTAACGGCGACTTAGCTTAATAGAGGTGACACCAGTGGTACAGAAAGACATAATTTAGAAACTCGATGGTATAGAAGCTTAATGGAGGTGACACCAGTGGTATAGAAAGACATAATTTAGAGACTCGATGGCATAAGAGGAAGAACATTTTTTTCAATGGCATGTCCGTGATAAAGGTAAATTTCGGTGGCATACAAGGAATTTTCTCAAAAAAAAACCACCTTAACGAATAAGACAAAAGAAAGTAAAGCCTCCTTCAACACAACCAATCTGACACCTGACCACCAAAGCCCCATGAGGCCACGATCAAATTAGGGACCCTTGTGGGAGTTTTTTCTTGGATGAATTGGCATGTTTTTTTATTCGTAATAGCAAAAGTAGCCTCTGTTCATACGAAATTGCAAAAAGAGCACCGCGGCAGGCTAGGCAGGCGTCGCGTGTTACCTGTACCGCTCCCAAACCACGACAGGAATGGAACAACATGGTAAGACGGAGGAGGCCACATACCGCGCTTAGGGAGTGCTACAAGTTTCTACCGCGCTCCTAGTTTGGAGAAGGAACTTGCACCAGTGCATGCTTGCTTGATCACTAAAGGAGAAAAAACTTATCATGTGCCAGTGTTCTTCTATAGCATGTGCCATTGTTCAGCCAGAGAGGTGCTCGTACAAAAGTGCGAGGTAGGCCATCACAGTCGCGCGTGAAGGAAAAAGAGTGGGGAGCCATCTTTAGAGTGTTGAGTTCTGTGAGAAGTGTTGAGCTCGGCGTGAGGGTTGAAGAGAGTTGAGTGCTGTGAAAATTCATCTTCGAATGCGGATGGTCATTTTTATAAAACAAGGAATAACGTCGGTGCAGAAGACGAAGAGACGCATCAGGAACCGTAGTGGTATTGGTGCGCTTATTCGAGTATTCGGGTGACGCGGTGTCGTTTTGTTCGTGCACAAGTATACCGATAAAAACAAACTCATGGTATAATAAAACCATGTTGTACGTATAGTAATTTCGGAATGAACAAGTGATAGTAAAGTTACTAGTATCGATAGTAGCCGCACACGAGTAGTTCAGTAAAATTGTTACGACAGTAACACTGTATGTACACAAAAGTAAATTTTCATATCCAAGTTTACTGTTGGGTAACTATTAGCCGTTTATTTTTTCTTCGTTTTTTAACACACATCGAATTTGCATATATTACGTGTGTGGGGACCACACCTCCTGGGGATTCCTCACACTAGAGCAAATTTGAGTTTCTCTTTCTGGCGGTGTGCTCAACCCTAAAAAAACCCCAAGTTCTCAAGTGAGATTCACCGGCCTGCATTCCTAGCAGGAGCATAGGTGATCTTTGGCTTCAACCCACTCTCACCCTCGCACATCTCAAGGTACGAGGAAAAAAATAAAATCCCATCACATTTTTTTGTATTTATATTTTCTCGCAACATGGAAATTTCTAGGGTTCCGAACAAAAATTCCCCCAAATTCCATAATCTTGTTACCCTGTTCGATTTTCCTCCCAAATTCGAATTGTATAGAGGCGGCGCGATCGGGGGACAATAAATAATGGATGGATACCAGATTATAAGTAAATCCACGCTGCCCCTGCAGTAAATCCCACGATATCATCTTGTTTTTGTTTATTTTTGTTTTCCCGGTGTGGCAGTAAACGAGGACATCCAGCGACACACCCTCCAAGGTGAGGAAGATCACCATAGAGGACAGCCAGACCGCACTAGCGATCTTCGTGGACCCATCCCGACCCGAACTTGTCGTAGCAAGGGCATTAGATCTACCCATCGCAGATGCTTGTACTGGTGTTTCTGGGAAGAAATAGCTGCGCAAGAAAAGGAAGGTCGTCGAGCCAGAGGACGCGTCACCCTAACGCCATGTGAGGAGCCAGCAGACGAGTCTACTATGGTAAAGATGTGCATATAAAGCAGTAAATGCTTATTCATATTATAGTAATTTGTTCATCGAACCGACATGGTACCGACATGCATTACTCTAGGAGTAAATACAAGATATGTTCCAGTAATTATGTAGATATGTCGATAGTAAATCATGTGACTTCAAATGCAGGCTACGGCTGAGAGGAGCACGGACCGTACATGACGTGCATAAGGTGCTCTCCTGTCCTTGTCATCTCCACTATCGGTCAGCTGACAATAGGTCAGATGAATGAGGTTTCGAGACTCGACTTCGGTGGCATGCTAAATTGTTTTTGCGAAAATGTTGTTTACAGTAAATGTATAAGCGCATATCAGTAAAGCATAACATCGCACTCGGTAATATTAACAACACGACATCTTCCCATTGACAGAAACTTCTAAATATAGAGGAGTACGTAAAAAACGAACAGCACAACAGTGATCAGGCCGCGAGCGTGGTGAAGGACCATATCGGGGGGTGGATATCATGTGCATAAAATTGGTAAGTAATTTGACTTTCGCTCACGCTCCTAGTAAAATACCGTGTTATGTCCAGTAAATGCTATCGCTCATTCAAGTAAATATCATACATTTTATAGCATTTTACTGGACATGTCTTAACGAAACGATTTTGAATGGCAGATCTTCCTCCCCGTTCTACACAACTCACACTAGTATGGTTACTGCTTCAACAGGGCGCAGAAGCGTGTTGAAGTGCTGGACTCCAACAACTAAAAAAATGCACAAAAGTGGTAGACCAACACAATCAAGTAACAGTAAAATCATCCCACATCTGTGCGCCGCTCTGCAAGCCGCGACAGGCGGGAAATTCCCCATCGTTGCGCACTAGAGGGTGCACAACATGACGACCCCAGAAGCAAGTCCTAGAGAACGACTGCGTGTTATTTGTAATGAAGTTCTTAGAGTCTTGGGATGACGAAATTAAGACGATATGCACACAAGTAGATCTGGTAAGAAGTAATTACGTCTGCAACTTACAGTAATTAGATGTATAGTGTCTGGCACGTGACGTTATCATCTGTATGCGGGTGAAGGGGAACGAGTACAGGGTCGAGCTGATGTTCTACCTGTTGTTCCATAAGGCCAACAACGTCAAGCCCCTCCCCGACATACTGGAGAAGTTCAGGCCGCGTAGCAAGCCAAAGTAGTGTGTTTTGTGTTTTTCCTTTAAACATCTAGTGAACCTCTTTGTAATAGGCAGTAAAGACACGTGTATATTATAGTAAAACAGCAAGTGTATTCGTGTTTTTGGTGTATGCCAGTAATATCTAGTTCTAAATTAGAGTAAAACAGACCACACTGATAGTAACTCCCCAAAACAAAAAGTACAAGTGGGGAGGAATAACAGAAGAATGAATGCATAGAAAGCAGTAATATATATGTGTCATTTACAGTAAGATGATCACAGAACATAGAATTGAATTTACGCTATCATTTAATGGACCAGCAACGCGATGTGCCTTTTCACAGTAAATTAGCATCCTGAATTTATGGTCCACTTTTTCTTGCGAAACGGTAGTAAAATGTTTTCGTTATCAACACAGGTGACGCGGGAACATTTTTTACTGCCGATCCGATTGACTACCAGTTGCATGAAGATTTTACCGTCGGTTTGAACGCTACTGAGCAATTTTACTGGCGTTCGCAACGCGCTGCGTGTGTGTTTTACTGCCGGTCCTGTGACGTGAGGTCCTGTGACGTGAGGAGTGCGGCCGCGGGGGTTGGGGGGCGTGGGCTGGCGTGTAGCGCGGCCTACGCGCAGAATGATCTATTATGCGCTCAGGTGCTGAATAGTGCCACCGTATAAGTATATGTGTTTAATTGTATATACACTAAATTTTACTTATAATATTACTCTAAATACATAGTAGTAGGATCAAATATATCATATACTTCAGCGAATTCAATAGATGGTATTTTTAATTCCATCGGTATGGTCGGCATTATTCGGTATCGAAACCGGTATGACCGGTATCGAGCCGGTATAACCAGTATTGATCGATATCGAGTACGGTACGGAACGTATGGTACCGTTTTAGATGGCTAAATGGTACATACCGGCCATACCAATCGCTACCGTTATAGATAAGTTTGCTCTGCCAACTTTTTGACTCGATCGCCTTTTCCTTTGTATGAATCGATATTATTCCATTTCAATTTCTTCCCGAAACTTCTCAAGAAAAATCCCGAATCTTCAAATTGGAATCCATTACCGACTTTGTTGTACGTTAATACAGCACCTTGGACATATATTTTGTCTACTTATGATAAGTGGATAGGATTGACTGCACGTGCACGTTAGAAACACATGTATAACGTTGTAACATCTTGCATGCGTTCATGTCTCTTCCTACTCGTAGCAATTATTATTACCCTTTCTCAAATTAATTCGTACATTTGGAAACCACATATACCAGAGACACATATACCGTGTGCTGTTGTTGTTCTTGGTACGGGCGTGCTGGTTCTTGCGCACAGTGGCGGAGCTAGAAATTTTGCGATAGGGTGCACACTTCAATGATAAAAAAATTCCTATACGACATATAAATAATATCACAATAATTTCATAAGTTCAATACAATTACATAAAATTTTTTTCGAAATTAGTTAATAGTGCAATACAAATAGTTCAAATAAAATCTTACATGAATAAAAGAGTCCTAAATAGCTAATGAAAATCACAATACCATACGATGTGATCTCATTTCTTGGAAACACTTGATTATATCGTTATCACTAACCTTCGAGAAGATATCTCGCTCTATTCCTTTTCATTTCAAGGATTCAACATGTCCTAATATATAAATCACAGGAGTCATGAAACATTCAAAAACAGAACAAATTGATAGTACAATAGTATTTAGATTGAGGTATTGAGCAATTGGCTTTGGGGGAGATTGGCCGGCTGCTGAGCTCACTTTCTTTCTCTTTATATTCCTAATTTCCTATTAATTCACTCGGCTCTCGGCACTGTCGGCAGTCGGCGGAGCATTCCTCCTTCCCAATCTCTCTCTCTCTTCATTTCCTCTGGACGACTGGCGGCTGTCGGCGTGCCGCCTCTGCCCTCCGCTTCTTCAGCCCATCCTGCACCTCTGCGCCCCACGACGCCTGCCCACGCCCCTGGCCCTGCTCCCTCATGCGCATGCGCCTCCCCCCTCCCGCTCTGGCCCGTTTCACCCGCGCGCCCGGGTGGCCGGTCGCCTCGCCTGGCCCAGTGCCGCGCCTCTCTGCGGCCCCAGCCTAGCCCACCTACGCCGCCCCCTCCCCCAAATCCGATCCCGGAGGCCGGATCCCCAAATCCCCAATGTTTACCTTGGTGTTGGAGACTTGGAGTTGGACTGTTGGTGGCCTGGTGGCTGGTCTGGTGGTGGGAACCGCCGGTTGGCCGGTACCCTGCGAGGCCCGAAGCCGAGGCCGAGCAATGGCCTCTCGACGCCGGACGCTCTCGTCGTCCTCGGCGACGGCGGACTAGCGGAGGTGCGGAGAAGGAGAAGCAAGTCGGCGGCGTCCTCGGCTGCGGGCGGTGGCGGACTGGCGGTCGGAGGAGGAGCTAGGAGGAGAAGCAAGGAGGGGAGGTGGGCGGCGTTAGGACTCGGGAGGAGGAGAAGCAACTAGCAAATACCTGGTGTCTTTCCTTTGCAACTAGCAAGCGCAAGAAAATTTCACTGGTGGCTGAATTGGGTTGAGTTTGGCTGAAATTATGCATGTGCATGTGCTCTGTTTCATGTGGTGGGATGTATGATTGCTTATGTACTTGTTAGTCGATTTAGTCTGGTCTGTGTTAGTGGGGGTTTGGTTGATTTCTCGGCAGAAATCGGCCCGGGGTGCCCGGGTGAGCACTGTCATCTACTGTATTGTGGCAGTCAGATCGAGAGGATTTACATCTCTTAGATAGAGTGTGCTGTAACGATGGATGAGAGAATAAAGGAAGGGCGATTAGTAGATTGATTTGTTTTATGCATGTTGCCCAGATGGCCTATGGGCTTTCCTTGCAGTGCTCTGTTTGGATGAGGACTCTGCTGCTCATGGTGTTACCGTGGGGTCATAGGCCTCGCAGGATGTTGCGCAGCCAGCAAGTATGTGCAGCCAGCAAGTATGTGCTGTGTTTCTCTTGCTTCATGAGCACTGCGACGGATATGTGGTGCCATCTGTAGATGGCACGCTGTCCTCCATGGTCCACGCTGCACTCGAGTTCAAAAGGATGATGCATTGGTGTGCTTCCTAGTGGAACAAGGAGGGATGTATGATGCTAGCTGTTTTGGAGATTGTACTTGTTAGATTTCTTATCCTTGTGCATTTCAATGGCTTCAATGAAGTAGAACCCTTGATGCTTTGATGATTTGGTATCGATCTCGTGGAACCATAGCATAGTGATGATACATATCCTTTGGCGGAACCAGAAATTTTAAAGACCCAGGGCGAGGGCTGGTCAGCTGTACTGGCTCGGTGGCTCACAACACCGCACTGAGTTTTAACCCGTGCCGTGTCTTGGCACTCTCTCGCGCCGCAGCCCGAGCGTTGAGCCTTGGTAGTCGACTAGTAGGCGTCTCACCGTCCCCGCACTGCAGCCCCTGCGTCGTGCCTCAGTGCTCCCCTGCACCTGCGCTGAAGGCTGCAGCTCGCGGCCAGCGCACGCGCCAGAGCACTTCGCCCTCGCCCAGGCCGCAGCAGCCGCCCGCGCTGTAGCCCTCGCGCCACGCCGCAGCACCCGCAACTGGAACTGGAGCTGAAGGAATGGGGAATGGTTAGGGAATTAGGGATTTAAGGTTACTAGTGCATTTGCATTTCATTGAGGATTTGACTTGGGTTGTTTACGGCGCAGCGGTCATGAATTTACTTCTACTTTGCATTGGATGAGATTAGTTTCCTGATCCAAAGACAGGAGTGTATTGTATACTACTCCATCCGTTCTCGAATCCCCATGTCATTCTAGACCTTTACACTAGTACAAAACAACAAAGACACTTACAATTGACCATGCCTACCCCGTTGAAAGTCTTTAGTGTATTAATCATTGCTTTAGTATGTTGTCTCTAAAAAACAAGAGACTCCTTAGAAAAGTGTAAATTGCCCCTTCTCTCTTGCACCAGGTAGCACTAAAGCTACTTGGGCTGGCTATCCATGGGTCCGCCTGGCCCGGGAGACTCGAGGCAACCGCCTCGGTTTGCCCCGGGGGTGGTTCTGTCACTGCTTCGGTACTCTAAAATTGACTCTAATGCAGCATCCGCATTATTGCTGTAGCCTTTTGATTGAATTCAATTAAAATTTCTCCTTGGATCTTAAATACTAAATATATGTTTTGGTTAGACACCTTAAATGGTGGAAGTTTGTGAAAACGTATGCACAATTTCGTGAAAAGACACTTTTTCAAGGAAGCATTTATATGACACCCTTTCAAGATATCTTTTCAAGGAAGCATTTCTATGACACCCTTTGAAAGGTATAAATAGTCATTCAATAAATCCTAGTAGAGTAGGATTTGCCACTAAAGGATTCCTGCAAATGGAGATCTTGGGCATTTTTGTTCTTTTGCCCACCCTTGCCTAACCTTGCGTTGCAAGGTTGGTGAGCAAGGAGGTGTTTGCTTCCATTGCTGAGCCTTGCTTAAGAAGGTGAGCAAGGGTATAATTGCTTTCGAGAGACAAATCGGCTCTCTTTGACCAGAAGCAGATCTAAGCTAGGCAAGGCAACCAAACATGCGCTTAAGCTAGGGTTTCTTGTCGGAGATTAGATAGAAGAAAAAACTAGTTGGGCTAGGGCTATATAATGTTGTTCCTCCTTTGGGCATACGAGACAAACTAGGTGAGCACATGTAGTACAAAAGTTGTTTTATCTATTACCCTACGAACCATATGGACGCAGTGAGCCGCGATTTGCAACTGAATACAATTAATACTAAAAGACTTTCACTTACGATTTTATTAGAATTGTGCTCACCATTGGGACAAACTGTTGACAATCCTAGTAGATCGGAGTAGCTTGCACATATATATATTATTAGGGAAATTTTGATAAATACCACTGCTAAGTGTCCGTATCAGAGAATTGCCATCGCTCATTTCGATATTTGAAATATACCACTGGAAAGCTTGAAACATTCTTCAAATGCCACTAGTATACGTATTTTATCAATATTGGACCAAATTGCCCCTATCTTCTCCCTCCGGCCTCCTCACCCCTATTCTTTATCAAATCCTCCGCCTCGTCGTCTTCTCCCCGTCCCCTCAAATCCCTCGAACCCTACCGCCGATCTAGCCCCGCCACCGCCCCGATCGCCATGGCCGCCCCCAACAACAACAACGCCTCCGCCGCCGCCAACGCCTGTGCCTCCACCAGCGAAGGCGCCCCGGCGGCGTCGGAGGAGACCTCTATTGAGGAGCTGGCGTGGGGCGTGTAGGAGCACATGACCCTGGCCTCCAACCCCACCGCCCGCCACCACAAGTTCTGGGAGACGCAGCCGGTGGGGCAGTTTCGCGATGCCGCCAACTCGTCCCTCACCGACGGCGCCATCGAGCCGCCGACCCCGCTCTCCGAGGTCCGCGCCGACCCCTACCCGCTCCCCACCGCCTTCAAGTGGCTCACCTGCGACCTCAACGACGACGCCCTTCTCGCTAACCTCTACTCCCTTCTCGCCCACAACTACGTGGAGGACGACGAGAACATGTTCCTCTTCAACTACTCCCCCGCCTTCTTCCGTTGGGCGTTCCGTCCTCCGTCCTCCTTCCGCGCCTGGCAGTTTGGGGGGGAGGAGGCGGTGGAGAGCGAGAGGAATTGCATCAGCATGCTCAAGCTGCGAGCCGAGCGCTTGGGGATTTGGTTGGTTGTGGTCCTCGGCGTCATGGCGGTCGCCGTTGTTGCTGTTCCGGTGGTGCTCGTACTGACGGGAGGAGGTGAAGATGCAGAAGGGGCGCCAGCCTCCGTCGTGGAGGAAACGGCAGCTGGCAGCGGAGGTGGAGGAGCAGCTCTGCGCGGAATCCGGCGGCGGCGTGATCTGCAAAAGGCCGTGCGACTTGTCGCCGCCGCCGGCACCTATGTCCCCGCGGTGGGCGCCTTCGTCGGCCTCTGCTCCATGGCGAGGAGCGAGCGCCTTGGCGTGGGAATCGAAGAAGACGGGGGTAATAACGTCAATATTTGTGAAATATGTAGATCAGTGGTATTTCTATGAGAAAAAGATGTTTGCAATAGCATATTTCGAATATCAAAATGAGCGATGGCAATTCTCTGATACGAGTACTTAGCAGTGGTATTTATCAAAATTTCCCATATTATTATAATTGGGAAATTTCTGAATGTCCCCCTTTATTGGGTGTAACTATTGTGGTTGCACGTATGCTAAATGTAGTTTGCACAGCTTGTGCAGTGGCATGCATCTCAATAACAACCATGTGTGGTTTATGCCAGTTCTCAAGAGATTTAGCATCAAAGTTTTGTTTTTGGGTGATACGGACAATATGGAGAAAAAATAGTCATTACTCCCTCTTTGGCTCATATTTGTCAATTGACATTTTCACGTTCTCCAAAGTGTATTTTTAGTCACCTTTTATATCAATAATTTAGTAAAAATCCAACTTATTCGTGCGTGTGTTCACACTGTCTTGGTAGGTTGTGCACTCTCCCCACACCAATTCAATTAATGCCATGTGCATGTTTGCACTAACTAGGTTTGCAATACTCCGGCTACAAACTAATCAATTGTTTGTTGTAGCAATAAAATGTTAGCAACCTAGGATCGCTTTGGGCTTGCATATGCTTGTCGTGGCTAATTTAAGCATGACTTTGCCAATTTTGCAAAATCCTTTGAAACTTAATATGAGTGTTTCGAAATCCTTATTTTGACACGAGTAACTAAAAAGCACATTTTTGAAATTTGATTTAGCTACATGTACATTGGCATAAGTATTGAATAACCCCCAAATTATGTTCAATTCTATGAATTCTAACGGGATGTAATTGGTAGAACCCACATACCATTGCCCTACTCTCACCCTCTCTTTTCTTCCGGACCCCTCTCCTTCTTTGAGGTTGTAGACGTGAGTGCCCCCAAAGACCTCGGTTGCCCTTGCTGATGTCGCACTTGGGAGCCTTTATGACTAATATTCTTGCTAAATCGTCGTCGTATCCACACTTGCACCACCCGTCGTCAAAGGCAAGTTCGTGGTGTCCATCCACGAGCTTGAGGTGAGTGGATGACACCATGCTCTTAAAACAAGAGAAGCCTCAATTGTTGTTGGCATCTGGTTGATGGCCTCTACCATTGTTGCGTACGTAGGTTGGGGGATGGTAGGGCAATGTTTGAAATCATTAGTGGTGGTGGTCAATAGACACTAGTATCTCTTGTTAGATATGTATATAGACTAGGGTGGTGCCACCGCCCCGGATGGATCCGCCGCCGTCGCGTCCCTGAGGAGTAGCCGCCGCCTCCCTGGGGATTGCCACGCTGAGCACCCGAGCTTGTGGACGCTCGAGAAGAAGTGTGTGCTCCCGCTGGGCCTCCCACCAGCTGCCGCTTGTGAAGCCACCGAGGCAAGCCTCTGGAGCCCCCGCCGTCGCCGCTAGCCGCCGCCTGTGAAGCCGCCGAGGCAAGCCTCTGGAGCCCCCACTGCCTTCTTCTCTTGAAGCAGAGCACTGCTTTGTTTGTTTTCTTCGGTGGAGCCGACAGCTCCAGCTCCACACCGGCTCCACCTATCTACTCGGAGTCGTTCTGCTTCGGCTTCGCTGAGCCACCAGTCCTAGCTTCGGCTTTCCTCTGCTCCGACTTCTCTGGTATTACAAAAAAAACCACAGGCTCCAGCTGGATCTCCTAAGAACATCGACTTCCGACTCTGGCTCCGATCAAGTCATCACTGATGGCTTCTTCTGGAGGCTCCTTTGCCATCTCGCTCCCCCCAGTTCGGTTCGATAGGAGCAATTAGCGGGAGTGGGCCGTTCACCTGAGAATTCACCTCAATAGCTAGCGTCTTTGGGGTCATCTCACTAGTGAGCATCCCTGTTTGCCTCACCCTACACCGCCAGTTTTGCCAGCTCTTCCTGCTGGTGTGGATCAGGCGGCTCAGGGGGCCGCCCATACTGCACTGGAGGAGGCGCTGGAGCTCTACCAGTCTGAGCTATATGCCTATGAGCGATGGCAGGATGACGAGGCCCGTGCTACCGTCATCCTGGTGGGTAGCATGCCCGTGGTCATCTCCATGGAAGTGGCGGAGCTTTCGATGACAGCTTATGTGGGAGCGCTTCCGAGCTCACTACTAGCCGACGAGTAATGCTATGTACCTCTCAGTTGTGCACCATGCGCATTCTCTACAGCAACTCGATGCCACCGTTGACGACTTCTATCAATAGATGTCTGAGGTGTGGCGTCATCTTGACTCTTGGGTCGGATGTCTGCCGGAGCAAGGATGGCTCTACGCTCACCAGGAGACTCACCGTCTCTACTACTTTCTGACGCGTCTCCGGCCTGAGTTCGAGACTATCCATGCTCAGCTCGACTCGCCACCTGCGCCCGACCTTGGTGGAGGCCCTCACGCGTGTGCTGAGTAGACTCGCCACCGTGGCACGACTCAGATGCAGACTGTCTTGTCTGCTTCAGCACATGCTCCTTCACCTGTTTCTTCCGCACTGACCGTGATCTCTCCCCCAGCTCTCAGCGCACCAGTGGTTGCTGCCTCCACAGCGGGTCTCCACTGCATCTATTGCCAGCGTGACGTCCACAGGTATCAAGACTGCTACAAGCGGAGAAGGGACCACAGTCGTCGGGGTGGATGTCTCCCGAAGGGCTCTGGAGGTTCCTCAGGAGATGGCACCTTTCGCTAGGGCTCATCCGGTGACACCACACAACAACTCCTCTCGCTGCTCCAGCGTCTCGGTGTCGGTTCGTCTTCAGACTCCTCGGGTTCTGCTCGTCTGGTTCTTGCTTTTTAGCAGTTTTCCTCGCCTCCGCTTCCTCCCTCGTCTGGTATCTTGTCAGTGGATATTGGATTCTGGTGCTTCCTTTCACATGACACCAGTTTCTACCCACTCACTTCTATGCGTCCCACAGTTTTTCCTTCAACTGTTCAGATTGCAGATGATACCTCTCTTCCTGTTGCAGACCAAGGCACCCTTTCCACTTCTTTTCATGTTCCGGCAGTCTCATGTTCCTTAGCAGCTTACAATGCAGTTTATGTCGGCTGGTTAGATCACAGGTCACTACTGTCGTGTTGTTTTTGAGTCTGACTTTTTGTCCAGGACCGCTGCACATGGACTCTGCTTGGTACTGGCTCTCGACGTCGTGATTCGTAGTGTCTTTAGGAGTTCAACTGGTTTCATCTTCCTTTCGCCGTCTTCATCAATCAGCCACTATCACTACTTCTGGTCTTGCCGCGTCCTCCACTACCTCCTTCGCTCAGTGGCATCATCGTCTGGGTCATCTCTGCGGATCTCGTCACTAGTAGGTTCTGTTTTTAAGGACACTTCTTTACATTGTATGGGTTAGCTTGGCAAGCAGCTGCAGCCCCCCTATCCCTCTAGTGATTCTATTTCTACTTGTCCTTTGATCTTGTTCACTTAGATGTTTGGGGTCTGATTCTTTTTGTTTCGAAAGGGGGTCATCGATACTATGTGATCTGTATTGATGATTATTCTTGTCATACTTGGATTTACTTCATGTCCTCTCGCAGTCAGGTTATCTCTATTTACCAGATGTTCGCTATCAGGTTCGCACTCAGTTTGATTCGGCCATTCGTGTGTGCCTACTCTGCTAGTGAGTATCTATCTGCTGCTTTACGTCGTTTTCTCGCTAACCAGGGTACTCCTCCCTAGTACTCTTGTCCTGGTACTCACGTTCAGAATGGTCTTTGATCGTAAGCATTGTCACTTGCTTGAGACAGCTTGTACTCTCATGCTTGTCTCTTTTGTTCCACCTCACTTCTGGGCTGAGGCTGTTTCCACTTCTACTTTTCTCATTAATATGTAGCCTTCCACTGCTCTTCAGGGTTTTACTCTTGTCGAGCGTCTCTATGGTCGAGCTCCAGAGTACAGTCATCTTCGCAGTTTCGGCTATGTCTGTTTCGTCCTTCTTCCACCTCGTGAGTGCACAAAGCTGACTGCTCAGTCAATTGAGTGTGTTTTTCTTGGCTACAGTCTCGAACATAAGGGTTATCATTGCTATGACATTGTTGCTCGCTGGATGAGGATTTCTCGGGATGTCACTTTTGACGAGTCGACTTTACTACTCTCGTTCCCTCATTGTCAGCCCAGATTCTCTTGTTGAGTCGATTTTCTTTCTGATTTTTCCTGAGTCACAGTCTTCCACCACTGTTACGCTTCATTCTCCATCTTCTTTGTCTACCTATCCTCCGGCTCCACCTGTCCCTCCATCGGAGTTTCCTTCTCACTCTTTTGTTGAGCTTCCACCCTTTCCTCTGCACTACACTCTCCGTCCTCGGCCTACTCCTTCCCCTGTTGATCCTCTGTCTTTGTTAGACCCTGTTCCCAGTTCTTCTTCTTCGTCCTTGCTGGGTCCTGCTCCACCTTCTCCCAGATACCATCTTTGTGATCGTCACAGTGTTAGGCCTCCTGAGTGCTACGGCTTCACAACCGCTGCTATTTCTAAGCCTACGACCTATCGTGAGGCTGCTGCTCACCCTGAGTGGCAGCTCACGATGTCTGAGGAGATTGCTACTTTGGAGCGTACTAGCTCTTACCTACGCGTTACTCCAAACACGTTCAAGTGGGTGTACAAGATCAAGACCCGCTCGGATGGTTCCCTTGAGTGCTACAAGGCTCGTCTTGTGGCGTGTGGTTTTCATTAGGAGCATGGTCGTGACGACGATCAGACTTTTTCCCCTATTGCTCATATGATCACTGTTCGCACTCTCTTTGCTGTGGCCTCTGTTTGAGAGTGGCATATCTCTCAGTTGGACGTTAGGAATATCTCTCTCAATGACGAGCTGCGTGAGGAGGTCTACATGCAGTCGCCATCTGGGTATTCTGTCCATGGTATGGTGTCGCCTCGTCGCTCTCTATGGGCTCAAACAAGCCCCTCATACTTGGTTTGACCGCTTCTCCTCTGTTGTCACTACTGTCGGTTTCTACATTGTGAGCTTAATTTGAAGTAGGGTCGTCAACATTGATGTGGATACATACATACATACATACATGCTATGTCAGCAAAAACATGCACACACAGATTCAACGTCGTCGAAAACCATTGTGTTTTATGTTGAAGGTTGTTTTTTATACGGTTTTGAGAGTTCGAGGTTGTAAAGTAGACGGTTTAGAGTTCAGGGTTGAAAAACAGACCAATGCCTGAGTTGAAGGTTCCAATATGGACTTCTTCTGTAGGGCAATTATGTGATTTTTTAAATTTTGAAATGTTGCTAATGTCAACATACATGGGTTTTCTCAAATTTATTCATAAATATAATTTGTTTTCTTTTGGGTGATTTTACAAGGTGCAATATCATTTGCCTGTTAAATGGTAAAAAAAGCGAACAAGTGAGAAAAGGCATCTTCATTCTCTATAGAATAATTGTTACGTTCTCTTTGTAGATATCGCTTGGATCAATTTGCTTTCTATTAGGTTTGTATTTCGATACCAACCAAAAGAAATTTACTACGTAAGTCATCTTAACAAAGATGAAAAATCGAAGACAACCTAGTGGTTCTCAATTTTATCCAAGGTCACGCATGCCATCTTTAAGGAAGAAACCAAGAGATAGGTTCAAATCTCCGCGCATGAAAAAACTCCTTTCAGAATTCGAGAAAACCCATATGCGACAACATATCATGCGAAATAGAAATAACAGTGCTAATAGAAGAGACAATGATGTCGCAAAGAAAGCTTTTATGCATAGAAGCAAGGCATTTGATTCTGGCAAAATGGTCAATGCAAAAGACAAGCAAGATAAGGCTGGAGCATTGCAAACGCGGCAAATTCCTCAGGAGGATAGCAACTTTAGGCTATCAAATACCTTTATGGTGAATGGAAATTTGGTTCCAACGGCAAAGAGTGCTAGAAAATCAAACTCCGCGTTAACACCTTCGTTAAAGGATTTGAATCAACCTACAACCCCAAGGTTGGACAATGATTTGGTCTCTTCATCGAAGAATTTGAAGCGATGCAAGTCCTCTATATCTAGGGATGGATTTTCTTCAAAAACATTGGAGGAACATGCCCCCTTGATGTCGAAGAATCACTCCAATGCAACACTAGGATGTTCGAACAAATCTCGCCCCTTAGAGGTGAAGGAAGGATCAATTCACAACTCAAGCAATATTAGAAGATCAAATTCACGACCAAATCGTTTAAAGTCAGTGGCGGGGTTGGTTCTTAAGGAAAATAATGTTGATGCATCAAATCAATGCAATAATGTCTTGGGTTCACGGTTGAAGGGGCGATCAAATCTTGATGAAGAAATGATTGTTGTTGGAAAGGGTAGCATTGAAATATTGAAATCCTTGAAGAGCAAACAAATGGTTACAACTTCGAAAGGATCGAATTTCTCGATGGAACAAGAACTCCTGGTTTCAAGCAAAGATTCCTCGAATGAAGACAAGAAATGCCAGGATGAAGTCATGGTTGACAAAGACAAGGAGAAAGGTCATGCGAGTGTAGCATCAATTGAGAGAACCTTGAGCGGTAAAGTTCGTATTATGTGTGATGATGATCATCATAAGCAAGAAGACCTCTTGAAGGCAAAGGAAGCTCCAAATTCTAGCCCCGCATTGAAGGGTAACCAAGTCGTGCAAGATCTCCAGAGCATATCGAGGAATGGTTCTTTTTCTATATTTGGTAAGGACCTTTCAAGTCACCGAATTGTTGAGGCATCATGCATGTGCAATGACAGGGAGCAGAATGGTTCACAGCTCATTGACGAACCTATTTGGAGGTACAATAGATGCTTTCTTTTCCATTTTTAAGTGTCCTAGTATTCTTCTCTATGCGCTAATGTTTTTGTTTATGTCAACAGTGGAATATTTAAGACACCCAATAAGGAGAATGTTTCGTTGGCTGCACATTTGTCGACCAAATCATGCGGAGAATGTTTGGAGATTGTCAAAATCATTGCCGTCAGTGGTTGAAATGACCAAGCATTCTAGGTTGGAGGCCTGGCCTGAGAGCTTTGAGGCATCAAGACCCACCGATGACAGCATTGGCTTGTATTTCCTCCCTCACAAAATGAGGTGTCTTGCTTAACCTTTATGTTTCTTCGCATCACCTCTATCATCCGCTCCAGGTGGAATCTAATCTTGTTTCTACCCCTAGGCCAGATGAAGACCTGGATCAACTAATTAAGGAAGTCATGGAGAATGATATGGTACTACGAACTGTTATTGGTGAAACTGAGATGCTGATATTTCCTTCTATTCTCCTGCCTGAGCCATATCAAAGTATGTATTGTGGTTCATTTCTGACAATATGATCACTTGTGATAGACAATATATATGATGCTGCACCTTATCTCTATGTCCTCAATTCAGCTGCGTTCATTTCAAGAACTAGCTAGACATGCTCAAATGCTAATTATCCTGTGCTGTTGAGAAATTATTTTCATTTCTTCTAAACCAATATTTATTTGGACTCCCTTTCTTTACACTGTAATGTTTTGCCCATAGGTCCAGTCACTTATATTCCCTTGTATTTGCAGCCTTTCGAAGGAAACACTACCTGTGGGGGGTGTTCATGCGCAGGAGAGATGCCGTTGCCGTAGTGGGAGAACATCATGGTGCAGGGCATCATGCTCAAGAGGAAGAGATGGAAAAACAGCATGCCTCGCACCAGCAAGACGAGGTACAATGTGAAGAATCAGATCAAGAAACTTTAATGAACCGTGCCGTGCGATTGAAAAAACAGCAGTTGGTGGGTAAGCATCGAGGTGTAGACAACCAAGACAAGGTACAATGTGAAGAATCAGATCAAGAAACTTTAATGAACCGTGCCATGCGATTGAAAAAACAACGGTTAGTGGGTAAGCATCGAGGTGTAGACCAGCAAGACGAGGTACAATGTGAAGAATCAGTTCAAGAACCACTAATGAAGCCTGCCATACGATTGAAAAAACAGCGGTTGATGGGTACGCATCAATGTGTGGAAAAGGAGGGTGTCGAAGCTAGCACTCCACAAGTTGAAGCAAGTTGTGTTCCAGGGCCCAACATGGATACCGAACTTAAAGCTCCAGAAGATGCAATTAGGCAAGATGTTGACAAGGAACTGACACCCTCTTTGGCCGGATCAAACGCAACACGTCTTGCCGAACACGCCACCAAAGCTAATTCGGCTGCTACCATGTCTGCAAATCATGGACAGGTCCACTCAAGCCTAGGGGTTCACCCAGGCAGAATTTTCGGTTTTGTTGTTCGACAAACCCCAAGACTTGAGCAACTCATTCAAGAGATAGAACTCGAAGGTGCACTGGTGGTTGCGATGGAGGGGGAGATGATAGGGTCGAGTCTTGGGCCAGGTGACAGGGTCTGGTCTTGGCCAGGCAACAGCAATGGAGTGGGCGGGACGGGGGGCCTCCGAGCTCATCGCGACTCGACGTGTCACCATGGTGAAGGTGATCCCGACCTTGAGCTGTTCTAGGTGAAACGGTAGAAAATGTGTTGGGACTTCTGGGTTGGTAGGTAGGCAAAGAAGTGAACTTTGGTACTGAAGCCTTGGTCGTCCTTTGCATGCACGACCGTTTGTGCATGTTTGAAGGAAGCCTGCTCATAAGGTTCTGGCTCTGGTATCTCTCGTATTATTTCAGTCATGTAGTTTTAAATGTATCCCTGGTAGTATTCCAATTAAGTAGGTTAAGTGTATCCCTGGTAGTATTCTAGTTAAGTAGGTTAAGGCCCTGTTTGACATGGTTGTAGCGAAAAACTGTATTTTGGCTTTTTGCTGTGAAAAGTAGCTGTAGCTTTTTCGGATATACTGTTTGGTAGTTTGTCTTTTTGCTGTTGGACTGGTTGTCTATTCTGAGTGGTGAAATGTGTGAAATGTTTATAATGCCCCTAATGTAATTGATCTAAAACTGGTAGTGGGGCCTACTCGTCAGTGTCGGGACCTAAATATGTAAATCTGGACTATTTGTATACAATACACTAGTCTAGGATCAAGATAGTGTATAGTGTCAACATGGATGAATATCATTCCACACAAGATAAATATAAGAATAAATGACTAATTTGATTAAATAAATAACAGTTTTGACATTATGGTGGAACTTACAATTACTAAGCCACACAGGGCTAGCACTAAATAAAGAGACGAAAGTGGAACAGAAGCAGCTCTAGCGGAATTCCATCGACTTGTCACATGCAACCTACTGGAATTAAGACCTAACGATCAGCATCCCCGTAAAACTCCTCAAAGGTCTTGGCCAGGCAACAGCAATGGAGTAGGGGGGACGGGGCCTCCAAGCTCATCGTGACTCGATGGGTCACCATGGTTAAGGTAGTGGGGCTATACCGTTTGGTAGTTTGCGTTTTTGTTGTTGGGCTAGCGGTCTATTCTGAGCTGTGAAATGTTTGTAATGCCCCTAATGTAATTGATCTAAATCAAAAACTAGTAGTGGGGCTTACTCGTCTGTGTCAAGACCTAAATATGCAAATCTGGACTCTTGGTGTATAATACACTAGTCTAGTATCAAACTAATGCACACAATGTCAACATGGATGAATATTATTCCACACGAGACGAATATAATAAAAATAAACGACTAATTTGATTAAATAAATAACAGTTTTGACATTATAGTCGAGTTTACAATTATTAAGCCACACAGAGCTGAAACTAAATAAAGAGACGGTAGCGGAACAAAAGCAACTTCCATCGATTTATCACAGGCAACTGACTGGAATCAAGACCTAACGATTAGCATCCTCGTAAAGCTGGATAGGCGATGTTTCCTCCATTTCAGCTAAATGATTGCAGCAAGAATAAGTACTTCAAGTACTTAACAAGCTGCACCATAGAATGCAATTATAGATGATGGCTTATTCTAAAGAAAATAGGTTCTGTGGCTATTTTGCAATAAAACAACATTTGCAATTGAATATAAATAATAGATTGAAAGCGTAATTTGAAACAAATAACATTAATAATTTTAACAAGTATTTTCACAAAGCTTCTATAACCTAATAAATTTCTTTCACATAGTTGTATAAGTTATTCCACACAGTTGTCCCTCCCAATTGTTTTTATGAAAATCTAACCCTCGTGTGAAATCCCCGAGTATGTCTATGATCGTGGACGTGGCTATTTGTATAGATTGATTAACACTCTGCAGAGGTAGTGCAATTTACCCTCACGATATAACCAGTGTAGCTAGCACCAATCATAACAAAATCTTTCAAAAATTTCATATCAATAATTGACATTCTCGTTGTGCTTATTGCCGGCATCAACCCCCACACATGTGGTTATCCCGTCGCACACCGTTAGACTTGAATACGGCGAACAACTCATAAATGTGAATCGTCACACAGACATAAACATACTTCCAGCCTAGCACACAGCTTAAACTATCTCCCTGAGTAATCAATATCAAGACTCCATAGCTTACTAGTTTAGGGCCATCCCATCAAGCGTGTGGTTGTATAGTCATGGTTCAGTTCAATGACGCACAAAGTTAAGTCCTTAATTAACTAAGGTGAGACTACCAATTAGTACGAACTATTGCATTCATATTTTCTCAAGCGCACAGTTCCACCATATCACAATTCCATCCACTCACCCCAATCTAAATTTTTTTTCCACCCTGTTGGTTAAGTGCAACACATGTCATCAACGAGAAACAGCATACTGCACACAGTTTTACACAAGTTTCATAATCATTTAGTCAAGTTTATATCTACAGCTCAAATGGTATCAATGACCCGTTGCATGGCTAAGCAGACTATTCAATCTAACCAACTCACATTTGTACTATGATAATACCAACTAATAATTAACAGCTAGGGTGACAAAAGATCATGATAATACAATAGACAAAATGGATATAATCAAATTAGTGTATAGCTAATTCCAAAACATTTAAATAAATACTTAAAGTAAAATACAATAATTTGAATCAAGATAATTTTGGAAAACTGGGTTCAACGTTATCAAAGGTACAACTTGCCTTGGAACAAGTCTTAGTACTGATCTTGAGCTTGATCAACTTCTTCTCATTCGAAAGTTCCTGAAGTAACACTATCTACTCGCAAATGGAAGCGAATAACCAAATAAATACAAAACAGAGCAATAAATAAACTCCAAAAAAATAAATAAAAATCTGAGGAAGGTAGAGTTTAAATTTGGCAACTTGAATGAGTTCAATTGGAGTTTGTATGAGGAAGAACGGGCTCGCGAAAGATTAAACCCTAAAGAAATTAACTAAATTCGAATATCTAGAATGAATTATTTTACTGAAGAGAAATCATTTTATGACGTTAGCATGACATCAGCTCCAAATTTCTTTTTCAGCCGATTTATTTTTCTATGGGAAAACCTTTTATCTCACTGACATGTGGGCATGAGGTCTATAGACCTGGTCCACAGAAGGTCAATGTCTACCACAGAGTTGGTTTACGGAACAGTGCAAAGGCTTTGTGTCAGCGCTTGCGCAACAACCACGTGGGTGCTTATTTGGCAGAGAGGGTTGACATGGCGCTGAGGTGGAGGCCATGTGGCGCCACGTGGACAACCATGTCAGCTCTGAGCGGCGGTGGCGCATGGAACCCCAAGGTTTCGGCAAACAGCGGCGAGGGTACCCAAATGAAGAGGGCATCAGGGCGAACCGGATGCGCACCTTTGCGGTGAGAGGGCGTGAGGGGATGGCCAGCGATGAGAAAAACGGTGGCGGTGAGCTTCGGGTCTTGATGGCGGCGAGGCTCCGGTGATCCTCCGATGATGTTGAGGGGTGCACGAGGTAGAACGTGGAACAGCATTGTCAACGGTGCGATCGATGGCAGCGAGGCGGCGACGGCGGCGACGGAATTAACGGACAGAAGGCTTGCGGTCGGCGAGCTTCGAGATTGAAATCCAGCGGAGCTAGGGCTTTAGGGGCGTGTGGTTCATGGAAACGAGTTGAGGAGGTAGAGGGGATCCTAGGGCGCCCTTTTATAGTGCGAGGGTGTGGCCGAATCGCCGTTGAAGTCCGTTTCGGTTGCACGACAAACTCGAGAGTCCGACGGCGATACGGAGGGGATAAGAACTTGATTTGGTTGCGGAGAGATAAGGAGATAAGATTGGCGGCGAGGCAAGGAAAAATTGGGCCGTTTTCCCGTTTTCAGAAAAAGCTTTAAAAGGCCTACAATGGCGTTGTCGGTGTTAGCGAGAGGAGGAAGAAAGGAGGTGGTGGAAGACGACCTGGCAAGTGAGCCCTCAACGTCAGAGAGAGGAGAGAGAGAACAGGGAGACGCTGACATGCGGGGCCCGCATGTCAGTGGGGCAGAGAGGGAAGGAGCGCGAGCTAGGCTGCGCGTGGGAAACCAAGGATTGGGCTGGAGAGATTCGGCCCAAAGGAATTTATGAGATTTTAAATAGCTTTTGTAAATTAGAAATACCAGTAAATCCAATTGGCAAATTAAAAATAGCAAAAGAACTTGAAAAAATTCCAGAAAAATCTGGAAAATATTTCCAAGCACACAGAACTCAATTAAAATAGTTTTTGAATTAATTGATATTCAGATTAGTCATATTAAATTGTTTTGATATTTAAAAGTCCATTTAAGCTTGATTAAATTCAAATAATTTTTGGTGAATTTTTCTGAAGGACTAAACTACTCAAAAGGTTTTGAAGCTCAAAAAATTGGGATGTTACAGTCAGCGATAGAGAAGAGAGATAACAAAGGAGTTTAGCCGGCGGCATCGATGGTGAGCGACTGCTCAAGAGGCGGGGTGATACAAAACGAGTCAGTGAGGTTCCAGGGAGGCTATGGGAGGCGGCAAAGTGGATGGAGGGCAGAGGCGGTGGGGGCGTAGGCGGACGGCGACGAAGGTGTTTCGGTGGAATTCCGACAAAGGAGAGGTTAGCACCAGGTAGAATGTAGTGCGGGGAACAAGATGGTGACGAAGACGGCGGTTGCTCATTGGTGATGGTGCAATCGACAACGATGATGTAGATACTAAGAGGGAGAAGATGCATCGATTCTGACGAACGGCTGCACGAAATATGAAATTGATTTGAGGCAAAATATTGAATGGATGGTGGAACATGACGTAACACTACAGGATTCCACGGTGAGTTTTGTATGATAGAAGTAGGTCATTTCTTCAATAAAAATTCATATTTGATTTAATTATCTTATGTCACCCTTTCAGAGCCTTGTAAGATATCAGCTGTAACAAGTTTTCCTTGAGGTAATAATCATGCATGCTTGGCTGTTCCAGATTGATGTTGATAATAGCCTGGCGATAGTAACTCAGTCCAAAATTGATGCTGCTCGTAGTCAATTTTGTGTAGCTTTGACCGCTAATGTCTTTGCAAGTGTTTAGATACACCAGCCATACGAAAATATGGCACATATTACATTCGTAATCGACAGTCAAAGAAGATTTCTACTTTGAACTGAAGATGGTAGTATTTCTACTGCATTTTGTTCTAAGCTGGTACATATGATCATGCGTGCGTGGGGGCATCCTACAATGTTTAACTGCATATTTTTCAGTGTGGGGGTGGCTCGATAATTACGAACGTTTGATACATATGAATGCTCATATATGTGGAGGGTGACCCAGCACATTGCTTGCAATTTTTCCTTTCTTTTGAAGAAGACCATTGCAATGTTGAGTCAATAACATCATGAGTATGGCTTTGATAGACACGACACGATGCACCTTCCACAGCGGTGCACTGATATTTCAATGGTTGACCAAATTACTTTTAACAGCCGTGCCGTGCCGTGCAACGCATGCCCCATCTGAACGCTGGAAAACTGGAACGGAAGAAAATGTTGCATAGGAAGCTGTACCTCCCTCGATCGGTTCATGCATATGATAATATGAATATGATCGGTCTCGAGTCAATTTCGCGTCGATCTAGCCTCCCTGAACGATGCTTCTTCGATCCCGTCTCCTTCTCTTGTTCACACGATCCTGCCTGCGCCGCTCGATCGGTTAAATTAAATCGCACAAACACTACCAGGCCACACGCATGCATGTTTCTCTAGACGAATAATTGACATGTTCTGGTATGGAACATGGAAATTTTGCATGGATTTTTGTATAAAGCAAAGCAATTGAGCAGTTACTCTAGAATTTGCACCGAAATCTTTTGCCCAGACAAGACCTGATTAGTTAGACCGAAGTAAACAACCTTTTTCCAGATTATGGAAGTGTTTTTAGGCGAATATATTCATATCATTTTCATATTGACAATATCAAAATTAATGTGGTTTAACTGCACACATTGTTGACTTGTCAACTTCTTTTTTTACTAGAGGGAGTGCATGCGAACTCGCATCTAAAACTATCTAGTCTGATTCATAGAAATATAGTAAGATTGGGCAAGAGTACAGCTCACTTCTATGCCAAGGGGGCAACAATAAAAATTTTTTGTACAAAGGAATTAATATTGATCGCGCCCAATACTCCCCTATGCACTCACAGGTGACAATGCTTTTGTTAGTGACCTACCGATCATTGATAGTTCAAATGGTAAGACACCGATTCCCCGGTGACTATAAAGGTTCAAATGCTACCACTCAGGGGCGGAGCTAGCTACGATCCAAGTTTCAGGCCTATCTAGTTGTACTTGAGCCTAACTCGGACCATTTTTTAAGAGACTTTCTATGTGATTTTGATCATAGCCCTCGGGCTATTGCCATATCTGTCTGAGACCTAGCTACGCCCCTACCACCACCCACAGTTTAAAGAAATTTCTTTTTAGTCAATACTAGGTTTACTTGGGATTAAACTGGTGATTGCGCCTTTCAAGCATGAGCGTCTCTCAAGAAAAAAATTGCTAACAATATGTTCGGAATTCTCTGTCGATCCCGACAAATAAAAACGAGTTATGCAGTGTGGCAACCGTGTGTACCAGCAACTACCAACCACGTGTTTCCTCGATGCATTCCTAGTGACATAGTAGCATTCTGTTGAGCGTGGAGAAGAGAAGTCTATGGTCTGTAATGTCCAACTGTGCTATAGTACTTGAGATCTTGAATTGTTAGTGTCATTTCTTGCTCAACATCCAACTTCTATGTAAATGCACCCACCTATTTTTTTCTGATCCGGAGACGAAAGAAAGTGAGAAATTTTACGGTACAATAGACTTTTCTTTGTATTATAATTTTTCGTGAGGGTATTATGGACTTTTTCAACTAGGGTTCAAAATATTAATCTTATGCCATGTGATCCCATATATGGACAATTACAATTCTACAACTCTTGGAATTCTACTACTTATACTATCGGATATAGCATAACTAAATTCTAACTAATCAAACCATTAGATTAAAAATGACAATCTTTATTAAATTAAGTGTATCGTAAAAGTCCTCTGAGAAGAAGACACGCGAAGATTCCTCGATCGAGATTGGCTCGATAGAATTGCAAGTGCTCCAAACTTGGAGCGGTCGTACGTATGAGAGCAAAAGCTCGCGGTCCGGATTGAGCTTTTTTAGGGGGCGTTCGTTGGATGAGTGCATGGCACAATCCTCGTGTGGGAATGATGCAAGACAATCAGACAACGATCTCAAAAATCAAACACCGTATGGGGCGATGCAAGTTGGTTGTTCGGTTATGGAGACTGATCCTCTGCGTTGAGGCTCAAAATGCATAGGATGCACAGAGTTGTGTATTAGGAGTCGAACTCCATCCTTGATCAGAAATCAAAGGTTTAGGTCAAAGGTTATAGTGCCAAGCCACAATAAAAAAAACCTTTATGGTTTTCTATTATAGTGCATGATGCATTGTTTCTACAGTATTTACTACCATACTGGCACATAAGCTGTTCACTCAGACTCATGTTGCTGTTTACAAAGTACTTCTCTACGGTACAGGAGAGGATGCGGATCCTTATGCGACATGCATAGGATCGATGGACTTTGGTCTCTGCATCCCATGCATGGGGTTGTTTTTGCATCATCTTGATTCTTGCATGCATCCCGTGTAAATGTGTCCCTTTGTACAACTAAGGAATTTTTGCAAGAATATATATTTTAAGAATTTTCTAGAAGATGTATAATTTCTGCGTAAATCTTACCGACCCTGTCCATGAACTCCTGCGTCTACAGAAGTGGTGCATGGCACATACAGCCAAGAATAAAAAAAAAAACCGGCTGTTTACCAGCCATACCGGCTCGGACCGGTAAAAAAATGTCAGTCCGAAAAGTTTAAAATTTTAAATTAAAATTCTAAATTTGAATTGATGAAACCGGTTTTTAAATCCTTGCATTGAAACAAACCAAACATTTCAGAAAATTTCAAAAATTTTGAATCTTTTGATTGAATTTGAATTTCTTTCCCTTTTTGGAAAACCCAACCCAAAAACCGCTTTCCCTTTTGTCGTTTCCGCCTTGCCAGCCCGAAGGCGTCTTCCACCCCGGCGCTTTCCCCATCGTCTTCCCCGTCATGCCCATGCGTCACCGCCCGACGCCATCACCCTCCGCTGCTGCCGTCACTTGCCAGCTTGTCACGCCACCTCCCTCGTCGCCATCAATACGTCGCGTGCCCATGCCGCTAGCGCCGCGCCGCTCCCATCCCATCGCCCGCCCCGCCACCTCCCAGCTTCGCTCCAGTAAGGAAAACGGGCCACCTCGCCTCCTCTTCAATGCCGCCACCTCTCCCCGCCCGGCACTGCCCAAGCACTCCCCACTGCACACGTCACCGCTTCCTGCTCCCACCTACTCCCACCGCCTCCCTGTTGCCGCCGCCCATGCCGCCGCCCACACCGCGTCCTGCTCCCACCGCTTCCGCCCGCCTATAAAAGTCGCCCCCGCTCGCTCTTCCTCCCCCACACCATTCCCCACCCTCCTTCGTCCCCAAGGCCGGCCAAGGTGGAAGAGCCGCTGCCGCCTCCACTCCCTCCCCACCGTAAGGCGATTGCGCCTCCCCATCCCTTCCTCTCCCACCCAAAACCCCCAAACCCACACAAAAATCTAAGGGGAAGAAGGCAGCTACCTCATCGGAGCCTCCCCGCGTCGCTCCCCTTCGTCGCTGGCCGCCACCGCCGCCGGTGCGCCGCTAGCCCCTCCGCCCTTTCCCTTCCTCCGCCGGAGCGCGCCACCCCAGCTTTGCTTCCCGCCTGCTGCATAGCGCCCGAGCCGCTCTGGCCTTTTAGCCGAGCGCGCTCGGGCTTTTAAGGCCCAGCCATTTGGGCCGTGGGCCGCACAGTATTGGACCGACCATTCACTGTTCAAACAAAAACCGACCAGATACTGTTCACAACACAGTAAAAGTAGTTATTGTTCCAATCCGAAAATACACTGTTCATAGCATAGTAATTTCATTACTATTCACAGTGATTACTGTTCATTTTTTTTACCAGCAAACAGTAAACATAATCATTGTTCTAATCTTTTTCTTTCATGAATAGTAACTTAGCACTATTCATCATCTCACAATTTTCGCCTGAAACCCTAAATTGACATTTTATACCCATTCTGACCATCTTGAGCCCAGAAAGCCCATTCTTAACTCCGATCGGCTGTATCAAGCTCCCAATAAATCTTTTTTCACCTTTCTAAAGGATTCATTCTCTCTTTTCTATATTTTTGTTGTATTTGGATCCAAATCTCACAACTCTGTTCAGTCCAATTGAAACACTGAATAAATACCCATCCTCCGCACCACCTTCCTTTATGTTTCTTTTTTATTTTATTTACTTGCATGTTGTTCCCAGCTCATTCCTTGTCGAGCCGGATTTTACTTGGTTTATTTTATTGTATTGCTTCTCGTTAGGTCACGATTTTGATGACCAGACTCCGGAATATGCCGGACAAGATCAGTATATAGAAGACTTTGTGCAAGAAGGCAAGTTGCATTCCTTGAACATTTTGAACCCACATTTCATATATTTATTATTACTTTCATTATTGTATTTATGCCAATTACTTTAAATATTCAAATAATACTTTTGAATGCCATGATAATTAGATAATTCCTATTACCCCACATACAAACCCACCTAACACTTGTAGGCCATATTCACCTTGACAAGTTCATATAAAATATTAGCTATATAAGTAGCTTTGTCACACAAATGTGTTTATCAATCAAAAAGAGAGTGTTGGCGGTTCGCCAATGGTTTTAGTGGAGAGTTGATGGTTGGGTCCAGAAAGTTGGACAACCCAATAGACTTGTGCTAAAAGTGAGTCATCAGTGAGACCTGGAGGTGGACAGCCATGAGTTGGTGTTGGGCCATCGCCTCACTGGATGACAAGGACAAGAACCTTGTGCCAAGTGACAGACACAGAAAAGCGCTTAACCATATACGTGGTCATTACTCCCTAGCTTAGTACACTGTTCTTCTGATTGGATATCTATAATATCAAGAATGGGACAGGGGTGGGCCTAGAGGGACACTCGCTGGTCTACACAACAGTATGGTCCTGTCAGCATCGGGGCTAAGATCCACGGCGGTTGGTGGAGTCTCCCGAGGGCTGTATGGGTTAGAACCTACCGGGTAGAGGTTAGAAAGGTTGAGCAGTGAAAAAGCTTTGTTATCTTAACTCAGTCGCACACTAACATGTTGCGTGTCTATGTTCTGACAGTATGAGTTTGAGATATCTTGTGGGTAAAGTTGGGCAACTCTGCAGAGTGTATAAGCTAAAGGTATTCGAATATGCCGTGCTTCCGGTTAATGAAGCTGTGTTAATGGGTGATTCCAGTACATGAGGCATAAGTAGAGTTTTTAAGATGGTAAGTTGATAATTGAGTTTGTTGAGAAACCCCTGATGTTATTATTTATTAGTGTTTTACTGTTTTAAATGTAAACTGCTTTAACTGCTAAATGCATCCACATATGCCTGTTAAGATAAACCCTAACCATCCTTTGAACTCCTTACATGTAATTATTTAGCTTTTCCATGTGGCTTGTTGAGTACGGAAGTTGTACTCATTCTTGCAATCTGCAAATCATCTACAGAGGAAACATGGGAAAATGCAGAGGTTCATGATAAACAGGATTCTGGTGGACCCATGGATGGCAGCGACTACTGTTATTAGGTCTCGACCGCACTCAAGCGTGCTTGTGGTTTGAAGTTCTTTTGTCTTGTATTATATTAACTTTGGGTTTGGATGCCTCTAGCAGTGTTAAAATTGGCTCTTAAGCCTTATCTTATATAATAAAGTTTGGTTTTTGTTGTAATCGAAAGCTTGCTTGAGACACTGCTGTAAGATTGAGGAGGCTGATTAGAGGGGGGGTGAATAGGCGGTTTTAAAAACTTCTTTGGTTAAAACCGAGTTTTATGCGGAATTGTAAATCAATTCAGTTTTGCAGAATTAAAGCCTAAATCAACTAGTCTTTACTAAGTGCACCAACAATATGAGACTATATAAATGGTAGCAACCATACGCATACAAGTAAGCAATTAAATACAAGGAATGTAAATTGCAATATAGTAAAGCACAAGAAATCAAACCACAATGACACAACGATGTTTTACCGTGGTGATCAGAGACTTGCCGGTCTTCCCTAATCCACATTGAGGTAAGCCCAAAATCAATTGGACCGGCTCCACGAATTAGGCCAAAACACCTCCGAGGTAAGTCCAACCACTTGGACCGGTTCCAACAAGAACCAACACCTTGATCCACTAGAGTTGCTCTTCCTCCACTCCGGAGATGGCGAGCACCAAGTCACTCACAAACGCTCGGATCTTCTCACAACCTTCTTTGAGAAAATCACCGAACCACAACGCCTCCACACCGTCTAGGTGTCGGCAAACACCAAGAGTAACAAGTCGAAGACTCTCACTTGAACTAATCAAGTGTCTAAGCTCAAGTGGATACACAATCCACTACCTAATGCAACACATGCAATTAGGGTTTACCTCTCAAAGCTCACTAAGTGCAACACATGCACAAGAGAGTGTAGAGGGCTTGCTCTTAGCTCAAGGGAATAGTATATGGCACCAGCAACTCACTCACAACCAGCCAAGTTGGGTATTTATAGCCCACACACAAAAACTAGCCGTTGGGGAAAATATTTCAGAGAATCAGGGGGAAATCGGTCTGACCACCAACTAATGGCCGGTCAGACCGCCCTAGCTCCAACGGCTATAAAACTAGCCGTTGAGCTCACTGACGGTCTGACCGCCAACTAATGGCCGATCAGACCGGTCAAACCGGTCAGACCGCCCATATGCCTGCAGTCATACCGCTCGAAGAAATTAAGGGCGATCAAGAAAAACACCCTCTCTGGAATAAACGAACCGCCAAATAAAAATCGGAACTACCGCACAACGGTAGTACCGTAAACAAGCGCGGTACTACCGCACAAACTTTGCGGTGAAAGGCGGCCGGTCCGACCGCTCCAACCATGCCGGTCAGACCGCTAGGTACTGGCGGTCAGACCGACAATCCACAGAGAGGTTTTTCATTTTGCTTCAATTCTCAATGCAAAACTCATTTGCTAATTGAAGCGTGATGCAAACACATGATAAAGGCAAGATTCTCAATAAGTTGCAAAACACATTTGTCGACTTTTAGAATCAATGCCACAAGGAATAAGGTACATGGACTTAGACCATTTGCAAAACGCATTTGCAAACTAAAGTCACATGCTACAAGGATTATGCATGAGCCTCAACCATTTTCAAAACACATTCGCAAATATTGACACCATGCTAACGAGAGCTAGAGCAAACACAATGAGCTATCAACACATGACCAACTCAAGCTATTAATCAAGACCCCTCTTAATAGTACGACATACTATACTAGCAATCTGGTCTTCCAACCAAACACCAAAACCGGTAAAAAAACTAGGAACAAATACTTAGCCCTAGCTAGTCATACCTTTGCCTTGCACAAACACTTGAAGCCTGATGACGCACATCTTTACTTCAAGTCTGGGTTCTTAACTTGAATATGCATCAACTCATGATGCATTCTTTTGACTTGACCTCCATCAACACATGACGTATCTTTTCTTGACTTGATGATCAACTCATGATCATTTCTTCTTCTTAAACATCATCAACACATGATGATTTCCTTTTCTTCGAGTTCTCGATACGCATCAACACATGATGTATCATTTACTTCAAGCTCTTGACTCGATGATGATCAACTCATGATTTCATCCAAAGTCTCTTCCATCATGGGACATAACCTATTCATTCAACTCATGGAAAACATTAGTCCCACAACAAGATTGTCATTAATTACCACAACATACCATTATCTCATAATGGTGGGACAAGATATTCCAATCTTTCTCTTTTTGGTAATTGATGACAACTATCACAATTGCAAGTAATTGAATGTAGATAAATATCAGTAAGTATACACTACACAAGTTTTGTATACTCATATGATATGTTTCAAAGTAAAGATTCTTAATATTTGTGGATAAAGGAATATGGATCAAATACTAAAGAAACCACAAAATATAGAGTGAACTCCCCCTAGATGTGTGCATACATGAATGTGTAATGAGAACATATGCACATATTTAAGTTAGACTCTTTGTGGAGTTCAACCTATATTTTGGATTTGAGGAATGCAACAAATTATAAGATTATGATGTCGAACGCATACCTCTTTGATTTTCACCTTTTTATCCAACCGAGACTAAGCAATAAGTATATAAATGAAAGTGTTAGTCTCACAAATAGATTTGTCATTAATCACCAAAATACTACATTTACACATAATGGCGGGTCTAAATTCTTCAATCTCCCCCTTTTTGGTGATTGATGATAAATCCTTTATCAATAACAATATTTAGATATAAATCATCATAAGATAGGAATTTGAGCTTTTGAACTATAATCATGCATGTTAACTAAGCAATTTAAATTATCCTCCTTTGGAACTATGCATGAAAAGGTGAAAACAACATAACTCAAGAGAGAATCCAAATATATTGATCATATAAACATTCTCCCCCTTTTGACATTAAACACCAAAAATCCAAAACAAATTCAAGCCAACAAAAGGTGTTGCAAAGAAAAGAGCTTAACAATTGAATTCATTTTATTTTGAACATATAACATTTTCCTTTTGCCATTTCTCTGTCATAGGCGATCGACCCTTTGCCTCGCCACGAGCCGTGAGAATGGCGGTCAGACCACGGGTTCTTGGCGGTCAGACCACCGGTGACCGAAGAACAGTCTTGATCATATATATTTTCCTTTTTGATCAAGAACCAATTGCACCAACTCCTCTTTTATGGCCGAAAAGAGTGAAAAACAGTTGAAATCAGGCTATCTTGGAGTTTAAAATAGAAGAATTGATATTTGAAACACATTAAAATAACCTCATCCATAGAAAATATTTCACAACTTCACAAGTTTAAATCATGTTGAGCACAAAACCTTCTTGAGTTATCTGAAAGTGTATTGAAACAAGCTCTGAAAAATCTGAAATAAATCATGGAGCTAGTCCTTACAAATACACAGATCAAGACTCTGCATGAGGTGGAGGTCATATTCTTCCCATGGTCTACACATATCAGTGTGGATACGGCCCCGTACGGCTTGTCCTCTCAGTGCAGTCAGGACTACGCATACTGGATGACGACCTGCCATCTAGTGTTCTCCTATATGGTCGAGCCGTACTCACCACAGCGGGTCATGAGACAGTTTAGGCTTTACCAGCAGGTGCCACTGCCTCCGGGTCGACCTCTTGTAGCGAAGGCCCACATGTATGTTGTTACTTGGTTTTCCTGTTGTTTGCATCTCTTTTTTTTCGATTGCCTAATGTCCAAATTCACCTGCAGGCAAACGAGGCAAGGGCGGAAGAGCGACGACTGGAGGGAGACACAGCTACCGTGGATGACGCTGTGGGCCGAGAGGGCGGCGATCGACGTCGTGCAGGAGGCACGACCATACGATATCGAGACACACACTGTGTACTTGACATGGTACGTTCCGTGCACCAGGAGCAGCCTTACTGGTGCGCCGTCCCAGCACCCTACGGAGGTCACGCACGACGCCGCTGTACGAGCAGGTCCTGACACTCATCGGGCGGCACGCCAAGACGAGACGGTAAAATATTCTTCATAGTTTTTTTGCACGGGAAACACGCCTAACTTATTCTCGGTTTCCTTGCAGTTAGACCGCCTTTAGATCAACAGCGAGGCTACCCAGGGTCTACGATGTGGGAGGACTAGCACCTCCTCTCAGTTCCTAGGTATGCTGAGACACGTCTATGATGACTCGGCAGTGGCAATCAGGAACATGACTTGTGGTCGGCATAGCGACGTAGCTGGGCGATGACGACACGGACACCGAGAACAATCTCCTTCCCAACCGCCCTCAGCACCTCCCTCCGCACCACCGTCTGCACGTCCGTCGCACTCCGAGAGTCGACCTAGCTACCGTCGCTCTTCCTCCACGCGCCTCGGCCTCGGGCAAGCGGTATGTCAATTACGATTTATTGTCCTAACTGTTTGCACGTGCCTTTATTTGTAACGTATATCTCACTTCCATTTGTTCTTTCAACACTTGTGACGTGACAGCACTCTGGTACCGCCCCCTTCATCACGGGGGCCGACACAAGATCGAACTTCAGACAGCGACCCTGACTCGCCCCAGCCCCAGCGCCGAGATGAGGCATTTCCCACGTTCACATTGGAGCATGAGGGCAACCCGTGGTCCGGGCAGTCATTCGGAGCAAGCACTGTGCACTATTTCGGCGCTTATTGCACCAGAGCATCATCGTCCGCACAACACATACACAGGTACACTGTAACGTACTTAATTCAATCTTCCCATTACACGCTATGGTAAACTCACGTAGCTCACCGACTTTGCAGGTTTGGAGTGACCAATTGGGACATGAAGGCCAAGGATCGCAGTCCGCACTTCCGACTCCGGAGGTACATCCTTTCCAACATGACTACGATTACAAAGGCCATAACATCTACCCTAACGCAATAGTGTCGTTTCTGCAGGACGAGTGGGTGGGTGATATGCTCCAGTCTTACCCGGCTCCCTACAATGAGTTCTATGTGACACCGCCTCCCACGCAGCAGTCCCACTATGACTTTCGAGAGGCACGCCACTCCCCTGACAGGTTCACATTCCCTTCGGAGCAGCTACAGCATCGGGGTAGGCGGCGGAGGCAGGGACCATGAGTTTTAGTGTGTTCTACTATTATTTCTTGTTCCTACCAATTAGAAGTTCAGTTGTAATGAGATTGTAATATCCACTATTTACCTATGCATCGCAGTCCTTCATGAATGGATCAACTGCTGCGTATCCTTGCATTACTCGAATGAGTTTGTTCAATGCATATCGACGCCTATAACTTAAAGCACGCGACACATCGATGCAACATGTCAACTCGATAAAAGGCAACCGCAATAACGCGTCCACCATTTAGTTACATGCTTTAGGAGATTGAACATAAGTGCGTACAGAAGGGGAGACTACCGATGTACAAGCTTCTTCGCCCGTGCCTAATTCTAGAAGTGTAACTGCCGGGGATAATATCAGTTACTGTTCACTGTTTTAATTATTTGGTCAAAATTTGTAGAGCAGTAGTGCGAACAAGGATTATATAGGTAAATAGGGAATATTATTATAAGACCAAAATGTAACATCCCCAAGTTAATTAATGATAATCAGTATGCATATTATCAGCATGCATGACATTTTGGAAATATTTGCATAAATTATTGCACTTGAAAATCTTAATCAAAGATTAAATATACACTTTCAATTTATGAACTCCAAATAAAAATAGCAACCAAAAACATTTGATTATCATCTAGAAATAAATTATTCAAATACTACTTTAATTATATGGAATTAAAATAATTTTTCCCAAATTTTTGGGATTACTTTCAAACCTTAGAAAATTCAAACTCAATCCAATAACCTATTTCGGTTGTGGATTTATTTTTATACAAAATATTTTGGGAACAATAAGGTTTAATAATTTTTGGAGACACTACGCCGTCCTAGGAACACCTCTGAATTATTTCAGAATTTTAGGAATTTTATTCCTATTTTTAAATCCCCAGTCAAACCTTGTGAGCTTTGGTCAAACTGAATTCAAAACCTGGGCTAGCATTGTTGGCTCGACCACACCTTGGCTCGAGCCCGACGCAACACCTCACTTGACCGGACCACCTAAACGAACTAGCACGCGGACCGTCTGATCATGATCGGAGGGCTCAAACGGAGTGGGCCGTTCGGACCGTCCGAACGGCCACTCAAATCCTGACCATCCAATTTAGATCAAATGGCCCGTAATGGTTGGGCTGTTCGGACCATCCGAAGATCCCGCGCAATCCTGACTGTCCAAATCCAATCGTGTGGTAATCGAACACCCTAGAGCGGATCGGACCGAACCACAGCCTGTTCCGAGCCGCACCCAACCGATGTGAGCCGTTGGATTTAGATTGGAGGGTCCTTATTGAAGTGAATGTTCGGACCGTCCGAGATGGCATCAAAATCTGACCGTCCGTTTGAAATCGGACGCTCCAAAACGCGAAGACGTTAGGACCAAGCGAAAGTTACTCAGATCTGGCCATTGAGTTGTGATCGAACGGTTCACAAAGATTGAGAAGGATACACGCGGGAGTAAAAGAGAGGCTGACACGCGGGCCCCGCGTGTCAATGAGAGTGTGAGAGAGAGGAGGTGAGAGTACGGGTGAGCAGGTGAGGCTTGGGCCGTTAGATTTAAATCAAACGGTCCACAATGAAGGAGATGTTCGGACCGCCCGGAGGTTCCAACGAACTCGGACTGTTGATTTCATATCGGACGTTCCACAGCGATTGAGACGTCCGGACCGTCCGGAAGTTTCATCAAGATCAAGCCATTCAAATTTGATCCAACGGTTGAGATGCGTTGGAGATGAAAACGCGTGGGCGCGCGTGGAAAGAGAGAGAGAGACTGACGGTGGACCCCACTGTCAGCCAGAGAGCGTGGGCGCGTTTAAGAATTTGGCCCAAGGACTATTTGAGGATTTCTAAGGATTTAGCTAATTAAATAATTCCAGAAAATCAAAATAACTTTAGAAAATAGTAAAATAAATCCAAAAATTATGAGAAAATCCACAGAAATTCTCAAAGGCATTTTGGACTTAAATAAAATAATTCCAACTTATATTTGGTAATAGTTTTTGCACATAAATTTATTTTGGCTTTAAAATAATTAGGAAAAAGCTTTTAAAATTCTAGAAATTAATTAAATTTTTATTTTCAACTTAAATCTAATAAAAACCCCAAATACTTCAACAAATTTTATTTTTGACTTTTAAAACTTCAGAAATTCAAGAAAAGCAATCAAACTCTTTCAAATTTCAGGAAATCCAACAAAATAATAACTTTATTCGCCATGGTGTAGTGGTAGTGGCACGCACATATAAAGCTAGGGTTGGCACAGCAGCATGTGGGATCATAGGAACTTTCTATGTTCACGACCTCCTCGTTGCCCCTCTCGCGCTGCATCTATTGGCGAGGTCATCATTTTGCTCCTTGAGATCGTCAATTTGCGCCTCCAAATCAAAGAGTCGGTTCCACAATGTATCCACGTGCATCGAAACATGTCGTTCGTGGGGAGGATCGATCCAGCGGGTAAAGTTGCATTTCGCCATCTGCTGCAAGGGACGGTTAGTATGGAGGATGTATTAGCAGTAACATGAACAAAACTATTTACCCCAGAGTATGGGCATCGGAAGAAACACCGTCCGCCATCGAAAAGGCAGTCTATGACCTGCACGATAGCGTCCTCCCGTGTCTGCATTTCGGCCATACCGGTTGAGCACGCTTGTTCGGCATCAACCGTAGTTAGGGTCAAGTCCTCCTCCTTGCGCAGATGACAAGACCACACAGGCAGCTTTGGGCGATGATAAGACCAAATGAGACGACTTTACAGAGTGACAAGACTACACGGGCAACTTTCCGCATGATGACAAGACCACACTGCGGTTTTTGCAAAGGATAAAACCAAAGGAGACAGCTTTCTTGTAACATCCCAAATTTCTAAGCTTTTAAAAATCTTTTGAATAGTTAGTAGGAGAAAATTCGCCATTTGGATTTTATTTGAATTTAATTTAAAAGCTTAAACATGGACTTTGTACATCAAAAAATTTAATATGATTAAAGTCAACATCAACAATGGTCTAAACTATTTTATTTGGATTCTTTGTGCTTGGATATATTTTCTAGATTTTTCTAGAATTTTTCCAAGTTCATTTGCTATTTTCTATTGCTTATTTGGATTTCTAGTATTTTATTAAAAAGAAAATGTATTAAAATCTCAGTAAATGGCTTTGGGCCGAATTCCTTCCGGCCCAGTTCCTGTTCCGCGCTTGTAGCCCAACGGCCCACTCATCCGTTGCCGTCCGATCAAAGCCGGATGATCGGATCAAAACATCCACGCGCGCGCCCGCTCCGCTGACAGGTGGACCCCGCTGGTCAGCGCCCTCCTTCTCTCTCTCTGCGCGTGCGTTCAAATCAGTCCTAGCCGTTGGATCGTGTGTGGACGGCCAGATGAAGTTTAGCTTCGGACGGTCCGAACATCGCCTTGGATTTAAGCCGTCCGATCAAAGATGGATGCTTGGATCAAAACCTCCGAACGCGCGTGCACCTTCGCCCGCTGTCAGGTGGGGTCATCATTGCGTCGTCTTCCTCACGCCTCCTTCCTCGCGCGAGACCGCAACCGCATCCGCCATTGGAGCCTTCTAGAAGCTCGTCCGACAAACGGACTTGCTATCTAAAACCTCCCGGATCTCGTAGCCAAATCTTATATCTTATCACTCCGCGTCCGTATCCGTTGTCAATTAGGGCCGATTCGATCTCTATCTCAAAAATCCGAAATTGTTTTAATCCCGAATTGGGGATTCCTTACCTGGACTCTCCCTCAACCTATAAATTGTAACACCCCAGCTCAACATTGAGCCTGGAATGCTACTAAACTAACAAAGTAATAAATAAAACTAATCAAAATGTAAGACATAATTCTAATTCTCGGCAGAACCTCCTTTGTATAACTAAGTATACCGGAGGTTCCAACCAATACAAATATCATAATCCATAATCTATCATCCATATTTCATCAAGGCATTCAAAATAAGCTAATCCACTAAAGCTTAATAACGGATATTCAAGATGTACTACTCTCATTATTACAAATATTTCATTGCATCCAAGTATACTCATACTTATCCTTAAACAGATTACTTATTAATAAAATACGATCTACATGTTATTCATCTTTAAAGTGATGTGGTAGTGAGTGCTTCCATGACAAGTCTACCCTCCCCATGTATGTCGTTCTTGCTTGTGGTATCTAAAAACACAACAAAGCAAGGGTGAGCCCAAAGACTCAACAAGTATCAACAAGGCTAAAGCTAAAATCACAGTCATAGCATCAAAATACCAAGATAAAACATTACACTAAACATAGCCTTCATGCTTATGTAATGCGACCATGCAATGCACCTTTTAAACTTTATCTCTTTTCGCATTTTACGTGTAATGGGGTATACAACCGTCGATGTATACCCTTGCCTATGCACTCGCACACAGGACCAAGAGCCTATACTCCACAAGTATAGGGACCTTTGCCCATCATCATCATGATGGGGACCTCTTTATCATTGCCCACATTCTCGCGAATGTAGGGACCTCAAGCCCGCATTTACATGATGGGGACCTCAACAGATTCATACTTGGTCACCTATTGACCAAGACTCAATCATCTTTGACATGCATATGCACAATGACATCATCTTCCAAATATATGAACTCAACATGTACATAATAACATGTAAGCATTAACAATATACAAAGGAACTTTAACCATAACTTGCATTCACCAAGATAAATTGAAACTCATCACATTACATCCATGTATGGCTATTACGAGCAAGTCACAAACAATCTTAGCAAACAAGCATAAATCTACTATAACCCGAATACTTGCCTTCGCGATGCGACACGTTAGCCGGCAAAGGTGGTACTCCTAAACCCAAGCTTCACCGCCTAAACAATCAAATAACTGAAATAAGGATATGATGAACACGACTCTACTGATTAACGTTCTACAATGCTTCCTAGCGATTCAAGATTTTAACTAGAGACCCTAAACTGAAAACCAACGATTCAGTCAAATAACGCCACTGGACAGCAGCACGGTAAACATCATATCTTTTGATCTGGAACTCCGAATGAGGTGAGTCCAATTTCTGTGGATTCTTAACTGACAAATCTACAATACTGTAGTTGACAAGACGATCCAATTCGGCCAAATTATTATGATAATAGACAGGTGAACTTTCAGCACAGAAACTGTCTAATAGAATAAACAGCAGTACTAAAACGATCATAACTTTTAATCTATAACTCCGAATTGATCGTTCGTTAACAATCTGGAAAGGTTATCAAATTACCTACAATAACCTAGTTGGGTGAAAACCCAGATTCTTCCGATTACATTTTCATATTTTACGAAATAACAAAACAGTTTAATCTCGTCAGAAATCTGGACAGCAGATACTAAATCTATCATATCTTTTGACTCGAACATCGGAATCAAGTGAACTCGGCGGCCACAGAAACTTCAGAACAAGACCCAGATATCTCTAGGAGATCAACTCCTCTGATTCGGCCTCTAAGACGTCTAAACAGCCCGCGCAACATACTGGACAGACTTGATCTACAGCAAGACGAACTCGATCCAATCAAACTAATCTAATTTCGCATCTAAACAACATCAAAACAGCGGGGAAACGAATTGATACCCTTGGAGATGCATGAAACGCTGAACAAAAACCCACGAAGATGATATTCTTCTTCTCCTCCTTTCTTCTTCTCCCTTTTTCTCCTTCCACCATGGCCGGCGGCACCTCGGAGCTTCTTCCTCACCGTGGTAGAGCAGCAGGGAGGGGGGGCTGCTACAGTACCACGTGCTACAGTGCGCGCGGTACTGTAGCAGAGGTTAGGGTTTTGGGGGAAGGGCACCCCCCTTCTTGACTCCACTACAAGGCCGGCCCACTTGGCTAGGACGCCTTGGACCGAAAGCCCAAGGTCCAATCCTCCCTCAAATCTTGAATTTTCTTTTAATTTTCCTCTAAACTTTAGTGCATTCAAATTTGAATAAATTTCTCTTCTGAATAATATGTTCTCTCTATTTGATATTCGGGGTATTACATTCTACCCCCCTTAACAGAATTCGACCTCGAATTCTAACCATCGAAATAAACGAAAGAACAATTGCCATAGAAAAGAAACATCTATTAACATATGTCCGGAGCAAACATGTCTGGATAGTACTCGCGCATGCGAGACTCCAGCTCCCAAATGGCCTATCTCTCAGACTGACAAGACCACAAGACATTGACGTAAACTACGTCTGACCTAACACTCAATCCGACATTGCCAAGTACATTCATCAGATAAGACTCGAAAGTAAGATACTACTCGGTGGTACACGATGAATACAAAAATCCAAACTCTAGATCTCACAAGTACTCACTCGGCACCAGACATGCCAAAAGTTGCGTACACCGCGTATGGACCCGAGATGGCCATAGCGCCTCATCTACCTCCTAATCTCCGCAACTGACGAAAACAAACCAATGTACCTTGGGCCAACTTCCCCCTTGGTACTAAAGCACGCAACATGCGCAACACACATGGAACACTCGTCCCAATTCTCCATCGATTTATTCATTTTAACAAGGAGTACCTCTTTTAACCCGGAACACACAACAGAACTCGCTTTAAACCGCCCCTTAACAAAACAGATCCCAAATGAAAAATAACGAATTTTCATCACAACCAAGAAAATCAACTCCACACCAAAGGGTCAAATGCAAAAGTGAAGATTAAATCACGAAATTCCTTCCGCTTTCCAAATAGGCGCTTTACAAATAAACACCCTTAAACCGAAGAGAAACTTACAAATACCCAAATTGAATACTTCCTTTAATATTTCGAACTTATAAGAACCACACATGCCAAACATAAAGTCAAACTCAATTTGCGAAAGACAACCGCCAATCGACACATTGCTCAAACGGAATAAAACAAAACGTTGCACTACTCGAGAAACAACCGTTTCTCGTGTTCTCCTTTAGAAACAAAATTTCTCTCAAACCTTGGAATTCCAATTCATCGCATAACACACTAACTCATCTCTTCTTAACTTGGCATTATCAACGCTATGCTCAAGTCGAAATATATCACCCACACCTCTCAGATAGAGGCTCTATCGACTCCACAGAAACTTTCTCTCAACAACTCCTCTACTAACATAATTAATTTGACAATTGACTCCCAATGTATCTCAGAATAGATCTCACACGTAATCACATCACCTCAATCTTTTAAGAGTAAACAACTCGGAAACCTTAGCACATACATTCATATACTTCATCAAAAGGGTTATATCAATGATCATCCCACTGTTCGAAATCCACCCTTAATCTACTTCCTCTACACATAATCATTGGGCGACAAAAGTCCTAGCATAAAATGCGAAGCCCAAATTTAACCTCCAAGTCTCCTACCATAAATTTCTGGTATAATTGATAGGGAATCCACAATTTCGTTTACTAAGATTTCACACAGCTCAACTATAACCTCAGTTATTGTTATCAACATTCCTCTCTAATCAATTAACCGCCCCAAAGCGAGTTATTTCATCAATATTAGACCTCCTCTAATCCACACCAATCCAATTCAGTTACACAACAACAATATACCCATTCGCAATACTCTAACTGATTGACCAAGATTCAAACATACTCAATCACCGACGTTAATAAATAAATACATTCTTGACCAAGTTATCCTTAAAGATAATCTAACTCCCATAGGGTTACTGACTGAGGCCGAGTAACACTTGACAATAACTCAACAATTCCTGCTATCCCATTAATTAGCACGACGCTTAGGTTTCTCCACACCGCTACTCTCATTTAAATTCACCATCATAATTCTTCTATACAATCTTACCGAAAGTACCCAATTGCGATTCTCTCATAAGTCGATCAAGATTTCCATACTTGTTTGTTTCTAATGTTCTCAAAATGAACACCAAATCTTAAACCATATCTCGCTATAGGTCCTACTAGTTGCAACAATAAAATTTGATAGCTCCAAAGACAAACATCCTTTTTTTTTAAATCAAATCCTCTTCAAGGATTATTCTAATAAATCGATTTATTATTCAAAGCCTCTCAAACAACCTGACACCTAAAGGTTCACAAAACCATCTACTAAACCACCACTACTAGTTGCCAAAACACAACTGAAAAAACTTTGCAATACAGTTCGGTTAACTCCTTTCTTAGAAGAAGAGGCAAATAGAAATAGATTTCAAAGACATCGAAACGCGTTACCACTTACAAAGATTACCAAATCAAGAGAATTAATCAAATAGCAATGATCCCGGAAAACAAAGATGAGATCATAGATGTGGGCACACGTCCCACAAGCAGAGAATATCAAACTTCAAATGAGCATAAAACATTGCTTTTGGGATTCGGAAACTCTGCTGGCAAAACAGAAAGTTTAGGCAAAATTCGATAAACTGCAAGTTACAAAACTTGACTTCAATCTCAAATACTTCTACTTCACTCTTTCCTTTAACAAAGAAAACGACTTCCGTTGGTTACAGCATCACTATGCCAACTCCAACAAGAAGAGATTTCAAGACCACAACACATAAACCACTTAGGAACTAATAAAACCTCTCAGCACGTCACTTTGCTCAAAACAATTTTAGCTACCACATTAATACGAGGTCTGAAAGATCATAAATGCGAAACTTGAAGCATTTTCATTTAATCAATATCAGGCAAGCGACCCAATTCCTTTATATAAAACATTCAATATCATCTTCATAATCCCTTACTGACAATCACACTAACAATGAGCTAATACACTATTAACGAGAATCCTCATAGCCTACTATTCCATCGTAAACCTCTCCCAAGGAGACACAAAGCACAAGGTTTAAACAACCCTCTTTATCTACATCATGCTATCAAATAACAATTTCACAAGGCACACTATCCGAGACCACTTATGCATTCATCCATTCAACCATAAGTGTTGCTCAACACCCACTTCAATTATCATTAACAATTTACAATTGTATTTATCACGATGCAATTAGAGTCCTATCGCTATTTTCAGTCACATATCCATTTGTAACACGAGTCAACATTCCACTTTATACTTAGAGTTTAACCACGATTTAATAACATCGCCTCATTTAATCACCGGGTTTCACAAGGTACTACCTCAACATCCATCTAATCTGATTTACATGTTTCAATCTAGCAATTAAGTATAATCATCAAGTAGTCAACTTATGAAAAATTACAGGATAACTATCCTCTAAGCCATCGCTCAATCACATCCTTAACATAACCATCACTATAGATATATTAATCCATTGGGACCTATAACATCGAATTATCCAATAAATTTAACAAATCCCACAATCTTAATGATCGCACCAAATCATCAATATCTCACACTTATAAATAACTTCTTGAACTTCAACCGAGTATAGCCATACCCTTAAACACAGTTCATCAAGAACTATTATAAAACACTTTCAAATTAATCAACTTTCCTTTCAAGGATCTTAGTTAAGATCAAATAAGCACCACTCTCTGACTCAACTTGATAACCCATAACACAACCATTAATTTCTTTGATTATATCCTCTCGATAAACCACAACAAGATGTCGCTAAAGGTTTTAACGCTTTCTTTCATAATAGAGAAACATTCAACTTCAACACTCAAATTATCCAAAAGAGATACCTTGAGTCAAAGATTACACGATTAAAGGATTTGCAAAAGGAAACTTTCATTATCCAAATCATCAAGCGAAATAATTGGATCAAGATTTCCAATAAGAAAGACAAACTCCAATACAAATGTCAAACTTGACAATCAACCAAGTTCACCAGCCGCAAGAATAACTCATCGGTTGGGAAAACAACGATTGCTTTACGGGACAATTAAGCCAAAGGTAGCAAATTAATCCTTCTCAAAGAAGCCCATCAACCGTAATGAACTAAAAACCCAAGAGAAACTCTTCGAGCCCAACTGGACTAGAGTTGCCCAAATTCAAAGTGAAAGAAGAGGACAACTCTTCTAGAGATATTCACTATCAACGCCTATTCTAAGATATCCGAGGTAACAACCATCCTATTCTCATACCGCGAATAGTGGTGTAACTTGGTACAAGAGCCACAACCACGACCTCAACCTCTCAACATGGGTTATCCCCACACATAATATCTATAGTATTATAATATAGATATAATATATTATCTCATAACAACAATCATCAATACAACATAATGGAAAGCGTAAATGCAATGCTTCACCCATTCCCATCCCATCGCAATCGTGTGTCAATTTAATCATTCAATTACCACGGACCTAAAGCCCGCTCGATACCAATCAGTAACACCCACTCAACATTGAGCCCGGAATGCTACTAAACTAACAAAGTAATAAATAAAACTAATCAAAATGTAAGACATAATTCTAATTCTCGTGAGAACCTCCTTTGTATAACTAAGTATACCGGAGGTTCCAACCAATACAAATATCATAATCCATAATCTATCATCCATATTTCATCAAGGCATTCAAAATAAGCTAATCCACTAAAGCTTAATAACGGATATTCAAGATGTACTACTCTCATTATTACAAATATTTCATTGCATCCAAGTATACTCATACTTATCCTTAAACAGATTACTTATTAATAAAATACGATCTACATGTTATTCATCTTTAAAGTGATGTGGTAGTGAGTGCTTCCATGACAAGTCTACCCTCCCCATGTATGTCGTTCTTGCTTGTGGTATCTAAAAACACAACAAAGCAAGGGTGAGCCCAAAGACTCAACAAGTATCAACAAGGCTAAAGCTAAAATCACAGTCATAGCATCAAAATACCAAGATAAAACATTACACTAAACATAGCCTTCATGCTTATGTAATGCGACCATGCAATGCACCTTTTAAACTTTATCTCTTTTCGCATTTTATCGTAATGCGGGGTATACAACCGTCGATGTATACCCTTGCCTATGCACTCACAGCACAGGACCAAGAGCCTATACTCCACAAGTATAGGGACTTTGCCCATCATCATCATGATGGGGACCTCTTTATTCATTGCCCACATTCTGCGAATGTGGGGACCTCAACCCGTCATTTACATGACGGGGACCTCAACAGATTCATACTTGGTCACCTATTGACCAAGACTCAATCATGCTTTGACATGCATATGCACAATGACATCATCTTCCAAATATATGAACTCAACATGTACATAATAACATGTAAGCATTAACAATATACAAAGGAACTTTAACCATAACTTGCATTCACCAAGATAAATTGAAACTCATCACATTACATCCATGTATGGCTATTACGAGCAAGTCACAAACAATCTTAGCAAACAAGCATAAATCTACTATAACCCGAATACTTGCCTTCATGATGCGACACGTTAGCCGCAAAGGTGGTACTCCTAAACCCAAGCTTCACCGCCTAAACAATCAAATAACTGAAATAAGGATATGATGAACACGACTCTACTGATTAACGTTCTACAATGCTTCCTAGCGATTCAAGATTTTAACTAGAGACCCTAAACTGAAAACCAACGATTCAGTCAAATAACGCCACTGGACAGCAGCACGGTAAACATCATATCTTTTGATCTGGAACTCCGAATGAGGTGAGTCCAATTTCTGTGGATTCTTAACTGACAAATCTACAATACTGTAGTTGACAAGACGATCCAATTCGGCCAAATTATTATGATAATAGACAGGTGAACTTTCAGCACAGAAACTGTCTAACAGAATAAACAGCAGTACTAAAACGATCATAACTTTTAATCTATAACTCCGAATTGATCGTTCGTTAACAATCTGGAAAGGTTATCAAATTACCTACAATAACCTAGTTGGGTGAAAACCCAGATTCTTCCGATTACATTTTCATATTTTACGAAATAACAAAACAGTTTAATCTCGTCAGAAATCTGGACAGCAGATACTAAATCTATCATATCTTTTGACTCGAACATCGGAATCAAGTGAACTCGGCGGCCACAGAAACTTCAGAACAAGACCCAGATATCTCTAGGAGATCAACTCCTCTGATTCGGCCTCTAAGACGTCTAAACAGCCCGCGCAACATACTGGACAGACTTGATCTACAGCAAGACGAACTCGATCCAATCAAACTAATCTAATTTCGCATCTAAACAACATCAAAACAGCGGGGAAACGAATTGATACCCTTGGAGATGCATGAAACGCTGAACAAAAACCCACGAAGATGATATTCTTCTTCTCCTCCTTTCTTCTTCTCCCTTTTTCTCCTTCCACCATGGCCGGCGGCACCTCGGAGCTTCTTCCTCACCGTGGTAGAGCAGCAGGGAGGGGGGCTGCTACAGTACCACGTGCTACAGTGCGCGCGGTACTGTAGCAGAGGTTAGGGTTTTGGGGGAAGGGCACCCCCCTTCTTGACTCCACTACAAGGCCGGCCCACTTGGCTAGGACGCCTTGGGCCGAAAGCCCAAGGTCCAATCCTCCCTCAAATCTTGAATTTTCTTTTAATTTTCCTCTAAACTTTAGTGCATTCAAATTTGAATAAATTTCTCTTCTGAATAATATGTTCTCTCTATTTGATATTCGGGGTATTACATAAATAGCCCCTCGGGTGCGCATTGGCTCGCTGATCCCAGAGCCGCCACTCATTGAGTCCCAATCGCCTTTGCGCTGTCACAATTCCAACTTTTAGGGTTTTCGCCGCCGTCGGTTTTTCTCCAATTCAGCCGCCGCCGGTGACGCCCTGCTCTCGTGGTCTGCATCGCCGGGTTCACCGTCGCGTGGGCTACCTCCAGAGACCTCTCCCGATGCCAATCCATCACCAGAGGTCCCGTCCGAAAAAACCGAATCTTCTCCGCCGCTTGGAGCTCGCCGCCGGCCATCTCCGTTGTCCTCGTGCACCCGTGAGTACACCAATAGATGCGCAATATCACCCTCTACATTCTGGTACCACTCACCGCCGCCGCCGTGCACTGGTTTGCCGTTGCCGACCAGTCCAGAGGTCATCACCAGCGTCCAAGCTAACGTGGAGGCCATCTCAGCAGCTCGTGCACACGTGTCGCGTGCGTGGCGCCAGATCAGCGGCCACGTATGCGTGTGTGCCACCCAAGCCCGAAACCAAATCCAACCTTCCATGAACCTAGTCCATGGTACACCGTCCCTATGACAGTGGGCCCCGCTTCAATATCAATTTCCTTGTTATTCTTTTCTGCCGAAATTCTTTGATGACGTCAGCCCTACATCATAAACCCGGAATTTTCAATTGGAAAATAATTTGGGATAATTCAAGAATCCTATTTTAGGGTTTTCTTTTAGATTCAAACTTCCCAAGCTCATATCTTTTGCATCCGAACTCCGTTTGAGCCCATTCAAATTTCTAAATTCATCTAAATTCTAGATCTATTTATCTGAGATTTTTATTTAATTTTTAGAGTTTGTTTTGTCTCTGTTATTTATTTGTTTTCGTTTGTGAGTAGACGTCGATACTTCGAGAAGATTTGAAGAAGAAGGAACACCTCAAGAGCAAGTTTAGTACTTAGACCTATCTCAAGGCAAGTTATACCTTTGATCATATTGAACCCAGTTTTCAAAAGTTATATTCATTCAAAGTATTGCATTTACTTTAATTACTTATTTCTATGTTTTTGGGACTAGTTAATATCCAATTTGTTATGACCTCCTTGTCTAATTGTATGCCATAATCTTTTGTCACCCTAGCTTGGTTCATTTAGTCGGTGCTATTGTATTACCAACGTGGGTTGGTTAGATACGATTAGTTTGTTTAGCCATGCTACGAGTAATCATTCCATGTTTGTCGCAATAATAAATTTGACTAAGTGACTATGGAACTATTTGATAAAATCGTGTGTACTATGTGCTATTACTTGTTGATGGCATATGTTGCACTTAACCAACATGGTGGGAAAGGATTTAGACTAAGGCAAGTGGTCTGGTATACTTTTATGGTGGATCTGTGTTGGCGGGAATGATAGGTTAGAATTTAGAAGTCTTGCCTCGGTTAGTTAAGGACTTAACCTTGTGTGCCATTGAACTAGGCCTTTCGTACAACCACATGCTTGGTATGGGATGGGCCTAACTTAGTAAGTTATGGAGTCTTGACATTGATTACCCAAGTTGTAGGTTAGTTGTGTCGGATTGGGTGGAGGTGTGTACTACCAAGTAGTCACATCACGGGGCGGTTCGCCGTTTCCCTGTTCAACGGTGTGCGTCTATGGCGGCTAAGCATACCGGGAGTGTCAATGTTGAGATGAAGTTTCTAAAAGGTTTTGTTGTGATTAGCTCCGTACAAGTTGATTGCATCTTGTGGGTAAAGTGTACAACCTCTACAGAGTGTTAATCAATCTATTCGAATAGCGCGTCATGATCATGGACATGCTCGGGGATTTCACACGAGGGGTAGATTTTCATAAAACTTGGGAAGGGACAGCTGTGTGAGATAACTTATGCAACTGTGTGAATAACTTGTTTAGGCTATGTGTCTTTGTGAAAACAACTGTTCAACATTATTACTGTTTATTTGTTTTACTTATGCTTTCAATCTATTATTTGTATTCAAATTGCAAATGTTGCATTTCTGCAAAAGAACCACAGAAGTCATTCCTTTGGAATAAGCCTGCATCTATAAATTGCATTCTGTGGTATGACTTACGAGTACGGTGTGTACTCATGCTTGCTTTAATAAATCAAGCAGAGGTGAAGGAATCGCCAGTTAACAAAGTCTACTTCAAGGATCGTGGAGAACTAGGTCGCGCACCCCAGCCGATTGCCTGTGGGCATATGGATGGGCATCACTGAAGCTATTCTGTTTCATTCCGCTGCAGCTTCATTGAGCTATCTGCCCTCTGAAGCATTAATTGTAAACTTTGACCTTAAGGTCTTTACTCTGATGTTTATTGTTATTTGCCTATTTATTAGTTATCTTTGTATATGGAAATGATATTTCACTGATGTTGCCACTGTGTGCACTAGCGTGACCACTGGACTAGTGCAAGATATCTGAGAGGGTCCGAGATTGCATATTTTGGGTCCCGACATTTCTGCGATGACAAGACCACACTTCAGGCGCTTTTTGCGATGACAATACCACACGGGGACTCTCTACTCTGCATGAAATTAACCACACCATGCCAACCATGGGGCTTATAAAAGGGGGTTGAACCAAACCCAACTCTACACAACACTACACAACAGATACCCAGCTATGGACTCTTTAGCAAACTTCTACGCGAGGATGTTGCAGAAGTAAAAGTGGCTTAAGCAGAAGAGGAAACAGCTACAATACCTAGATATATCAATAAAAGATGCTCCAGTGCCACCACGTTTTTCGATCCCGCAGTGTGTGTGTGGCGAACCGGCAGAGATCATTCAGTCCACACACCTAGACACCGCCGCCCGGGCGTACTACACATGCGGGCACCACCTCGTAAGCGTTTCTTTCACTCGTATCGATTTTCCTCTCCCAACGTTGAATTCCTTAAATTTTTAACTTCATCCCCACGTAATGGCAGCCCGAAATGCGCTGCCACTTCTTCCATCGTCGACGGCCCGAGATGTCTGACAGGTATTCATCCAATAGATACATCTTGAACTACTCGGTGCGGGCCGAGAACTTCGTGCGGTGGAAACCTTGTGTACCGGATCCTGTTGAGGAGGCACCGAAGGAGCCCAGTACTCGCCCGGACGTAATCCATATTGACGACGTGGGTTATGAAGAATTTACATCCTTATTACATTTTTCACTATACTGTGTACTTACATCATAGAATCGCAGGATATGGAGGACTTCGACATACCAGCCTGACGTAGACAGTCCCGCGACAAGGGCAAGGAGAAGGCTCATGCGGCTCAACCCGTCCACCACAGCATATCCAGTCGCCCGGGCGTAATCCGTATCGACGACGTGAGTTATGAAGAATTTACATCATTCTTACGATTTTCACTATACGATGCACTTACATCATGAAATCGCAGGACATGGACGACTTCGACATACCAGCCCGACGTGGACAGTCCCACGACAAGGGCAAGGGAAAGGCTCATGCGGCTGAGCCCAGCCGCCACAGCGTATCCGGTCGCCCGGGCGTAATCCGTATCCACGACGTGAGTTATGAAGAATTTACATTCTTCGTACAATTCTCACTATACGGTGCACTTACATCATAGAATCGCAGGATATAGACGACTTCGACATACCAGTCCGACGTGGACAGTCTCGCGACAAGGGGAAGGGGAAGGCCGACGAGGAGTCCAACGCCGAGCTAGCAAGGAAGGGAAAATGACCCCGGTCCACGTAGTAGGTCAGGTCATTACGCAGTAGTCCCCCGTCTTACCCCCTATGTTTTTACTATCCCCTAAAGGCATGCATACTTATATGGTCCAGATGCCTGTGTCGCAGTGTACCGTAGTAGTAGCGAGGATGACTAAAGAAATTACCCGAACCATCATGCCATGTGACTACGTGTAACGTGCTTCTGTCCGCGGACTCTAATGTAGTTCTGGTTCCATGTCTCCGCTAAGCCATCAAAGCAAGCCTATATTGCAAGTATGCCTCTTCTAGTGGAATTCCAGAAAGAACCATTCGCACCGACATCGAATCCTCCATGTTTTAGGGCATCTTCATAATCACAACGAGTGTTCTCAGCCCCTTCAATCATATTCTGTATAAACTTCATAAAGTACGCCATCGACTACCTGCCTATATACGCGTATACGTTCAGACGACTTCATCGAGGAGAGACTCCATGTTTTAGGGCATCTTCATAATCACAACGAGCGTTCTCAGCCCCTTCAATCATATTCTGTATAAGCTTTATAAAGTACGCCATCGACTACCTACCTATATACGCGTATACGTTCAGACAACTTCATCGAGGAGAGACTCCATGTTTTAGGGCATCTTCATAATCACAACGAGCGTTCTCAGCTCCTTCAATCATATTTTGTATAAGCTTCATACAGTACCGCTGCCTTTTTATCCCACTTCTAAAAGGCAACAAGTGTTTCAGCACACAAAGTTTGCTTGGACGACATCCTCAAGGTTATTCCTTGTCTGATATGCTTATCAATCATCCTTTCTCTGAACGAATTAAATAATATAAAAATTACAGAAGCAACAACACTGTGACGGGAGGCTCCACAAAAAGTTTCATAATTTTCTAAACTCATTTGCTACATTTTGAAATTACTACAAACAGCGCTGAAACCGCGACGAAACACTGATTTTGGAGAAAAGAATACCCTAATTTACAAACCTCTGTGCCCATATTTCTTAATAATGTTTTTTAACAAATATCGCGTTGCCGTTGAAACCCTAATCAAATTATCGAAAAATTTCGTATTCACAAAAACGCTAACCGGAACGAAATCCTAGACCGCTGGAAACTCTAACCATCCTGCTAGAAACCCTAATCCCATCACGTTAGAAACCCTAATCCCATCCCGTCGGAAACCCTAATCGTCAAAAACAAAAAATCTCGAAACCCTAATTCGCCAACAATACCGGGCCGAAACCCTAATAAATTTGCTCCTTTCATGATCCGCCATCATGCATGATATCTTGGTGACCATCCGCGCTCAGCCACCGCAAGAAGTGCCCGCCCCTTCCGCGCTCCTCCACCGCGGAAAGTGGCTTTGCCCCCGGTCTCCCGCGCCCGCGTTGCTCTTTCCGCGGCGAGGCTGCTTTCCGCGCTCGCCATGCGCGGAATGGGACACGCGTCGGTCGCACGGCGATTCCACGCTCGCATGGGATCTACTTTTGTAAATACGGTGGAATGAATGTCATTTTTGCAAATACATGGTGCTACAAGGATCAGAACAGTAAAAAAATTCTCCGATAGATACACGTACAATCCTCGCTCTCTACTCCGTACAACCCTACGATATCTCGAAACGAAAACTGTAATCCTACGAAATCCATATAGCATAGCCGTGCATGCAACGCATGCATGATTCATCTTTTTCTTCTTTTGTGATCAATCGGTCGGGTCACAGTTAATGTACAACCTGCCAGAATTAACCAAGAAACCAACAAGATTTCACCTACAAGATGTTACAAGATACTACTACTTGTTATACCATGCATTAATAGACATCTGATTATTTGACACTGTCTTGTACATCTTTGAAGTAGCAAATAATTAAAGAATAATAAAATATTCCATTAATACAAGTGTCATTGGGCTAGCTAATCAAAGGTACCTAGAGAGCAGGTAGGCGCTGACGCAGGGTGAGCCGCTCCACACGCCGGAGTGCAGCTTGAGCACGGCCCTCGCCGTCTCCTTCACGGCGGCGTCGCAGTCCGCCTGCAGCACGCAGCAGAGCTTCCCCACGGCGCCCACGCGGGCCATCTCCCACACCACCTCCGGGGACGCCGCCCTGCCGCCCACGGCCGCCAGCACGCGCACCGCGCACGCGTCGGCCGCCGCGGACACGCGCAGCACCCGCTTCGCCACTAGCGCGATGCCAGCCGGGTGCGCCGCCACGGCCGCGCGCCCGTCCGCGCACGCGCACAGCTGCGCCAGCAGCGCCATCACCAGCTCCGTCACGCGCCTGCCCGGGGAGGGGGCCACCACGCGAGCTCCAGCTCGATGGCCTCGTGCGCGGCACCGGCCTCGGCGATGAGCGTGCGGTTCTTGCCGTTCGGGCAGGCGTGCAGGAGCGCGCGCAGCGCCGCGCGCGTCGCGCCCGGGGACAACCGGTCGCGCAACACCGCTGTGACGGCGCGGAAGTGCTCCGGCCGCAGCCGCTCCAGTAGTGCCGCGTTGGCCGCCTCGGTGATGGGCTCGAGCAGCCGCACCGCGCTCTCTCTCGCTGCGTGGCTGCCGGTTACTAGCACCTGCGTTAGCGCGTCGACGAGGTCGTGGTTGTCGGCGACGAGCGGGCGGAGCTCATCAGCGGAGACGTCGAGCGCGTCGAGGAGAGACAGGCACGCCTCGACGGTGGGCATCGTCAAGCTCAGCTGGTCCCGAGAGCTCTTCTTGGCGCACGACACGACGAGGCGGAGCACGCGCCGGAGCACACCGGCGCCCACCATGCACCGCCGCGCCGCGGCGCTCTCGGAGGCAGCCGCCGCCGCCTCGCGGAGCACATCGGTCGATGGGCAAGAAGATGGACACAGCAGCTTCGCGACGAGGGCGGCGACCTCCGGATCAGGCGGAGCCGGCTGTTGCAGCTTCTCCGCCGGCGCGGCAGCAGCAGCCGCCAACGTGGTGGAATGCCAGGAGTGGATGAGGCGGCGGAGGGTGTGGTTCGGGGTGAGGTCGGCGAGGGAGAGGGGCTGGCCGGTGACGGGGCAGGTGGCATGGCCGGCGGCGAGCCAGCGCTCGATGGCGCCGCGGTCGTAGGTGATGCCGGTGGGCGCCGTGACCGGGTCCTGCATGCGCTGAAGCGAGATGGGGCACACGAAGTGGTGAGGCATACCATTGCCACCCAACGACTCCATGTCTATCTTTCTAGCCTTGCGACTTCAACTCTGTAACACATTATTACTTCATGGGTTGTGGCTTGCTATATATAAGTAAGCGAATGCATCTCGCATTCTCACTCATGCACCAGTCATGTACCAATTGGTATATAAGCGTGTGAAATGTGACAAAAACACATGGAGAATTCGGAGTGGTTTGCATGGTTCTATCAGCATTTAGTATGAGTCAATTGCTGATTAATTTTGTGTTGTGTTCATACCCGTGGTGGCCAGATGGGTGCCCGAGCCGGCACGGACATGAGTCGGCACGGCCCATCCTAGCTCGACAAATAGATGGGTCATGCCGTGCTAGCCAACGTGTCGGTTGTGCCGTGCCGGTCCGAGCCCATTTGGCTCGATTGGCCGTTGCAACCCACTGTCCGACAGCGCAGTCGCCTACCCGGCTACCACGCGCCCCTGCCCTTTCCTCCCCCTACGCGTGCCCTTGCCCGCGTGTGTGGCACTACGCCCGAGTGTGGCACGCTGCACGCCCACTGCCACCCCTTCACTTGTCACCCTCCACGCCGGCGTCGTCCCCTCCTCCTCCACCTCCTCTTCTCTCCTCCTCCCAGCTCCCTCCTTCCCAAGTTGGCCTCGCCGCCTTCTCCTCCCTCCACGTCGACGCCGCCTCCTCGTGGTTACCTCCCTCCCTCGCCGCCGGCTAGCCGCCGCTCCTCCTCCCTCCCTCCTAGAGCTCCCTACAACATAGGGCCTGGCCCGCCAGAGCCGCATTGCGGCCTACCTCCCTCGGCCTCTTCGCAAGTGGGCTATGTAGGTTGTACTAGACTCGTGTCGTGCTTGGTATGACTCGACACTGTTTGTACCATTCCAGGCCAGTCCATTGTGCCAAGGAGTCAACCCAAGCACGAGACAGATCTTCATGTCATATCTGAATTGGACTAATAGTATCATGCCTTGGGTCGGTCAGGCATGTCCCGTCTGACCACTTCTATTCATATTTCATACCTAGCACTGTCAGATCAATTGGCGGTTCACATCATTCTGATCCGGTTTAATGGCCGGGAAGATTGTTTCCATGAAGTCCTTTTTGGTCAAATCCAGGAGTAAATATTGAAGGGACTTTGGAACAAACTTCTTTGATCGGCCGAGGCATCGCTTTGACCGAACATTCGGGGTCTGACCGGAGGCCAGTTGCTTGCTTCCTTGTTCGGTCGTCTTGGCAAGAGTAGCCGTACTAGGAAACGGGTGTATGTAGTACGATTTTTTGTTCGTATCCGGCCGTATATAGTATTGGACTGGACTCTTGTCTACAATATGGACACATGCATCTAAGTACCAAGTCTGCCCTATAATCGTTCTCTCAAACACGTCAAAACGGAGGCTCACGTGGCCCGATCCGCGCAGTAATTTTTTTCGTCATATTTTTAACTACAGAAATTGAAATTCAAGTGTTTTATGTGAAATCCTATGTTGCAAACATGTCACAGAGATTTCTTTTTTTTTTTACTCCAGGTCATTCAAACAAATATTTGAGAAATTTAGTGCTCATTTGGAACGCGGGAATTTTTCCTAATTTCTGCAAAAATTGAGTTATTTTCTTTGAAATTCATACGAAATTTCTGCGTTCGAAACGGGCATACTTTTTTTTTAAAAAAAAATGGTATTGTAGATGGAGTGACTAGGACTCTGAGCAGTGGGACCTACTGATTGTGTGCTCCGGTCACGTCGTGCTAGGCTCGTAACCAAAAAGCATCGTATGCGTAGGTTTTCTGCTAGTTTATATGAACAGAAAACTAATAGCGGCGGTTTTAGTCAAGTTGACTAGCCCAACCGTCCAGTTTCTTCCGTGTTGAAGGGTTTGAAAAGTATGGGTCGTGCAATCAATGATCTGTCTCCAAGAAACTGATCAAATGCCTTCACATTCAGGTTTTGCGTCACCAAAATAAAATATTTGACTTGACCTTCGGTAAAATAGCCTATTTAGAGGCTGAATAATGAGCATGCCCAATACACTGCCAAATATCATGTGAAAATTTCACGGTTAAGTATTGAAAACACGTAAGTTTTCAAATAAATCTTAGAAAATAACCAGATGCAAGATATCTATGAAAAATCTAAAGATCAAACACAAGCACATTTGCAGGTTATGAAAAAAAAAAACAAACTGGAAGCTCGCACGTGGCCAGATAGCTAGGCGTGCAATGTCCACTGATTTTAGAAGTACACATATGTGTTTGTTCAGTGAGAAAACGTATGCCGACACTATATGAGACCCTAGGTATCTTCGATAAACTTATAGCGTGTGTAAAGAACACACGCGTGTGGATGTTATAAGTGTGTTACGCGTCAGAGGTGTGTATCTGCTCCGTACTCTTGAAGAAAAACCGTGCTAGTTGACCGACTTTTTCACCGAGCTATCAAGCTGCCTTGCCTCGATCCCTCCGTCGCCGCCAAGCGCGACGCAAGCATCGCCTTCTTGCTTGCTTCGGCATGGAGTGGCCTACATGCTGGCGTGACAAGCTAGCTATGCCGTCTGGACCGCCGCGACCTGCTCGATCGGCTTCGCGTGGCGAGCGAGCTGCATGCCGCGCCGGTTAACTTCAGGACTCTGCATTCCTACGACGATGTTCTCCTACTATCCTCTGTGGATCCACTGATTGTGCTCTGGTCACGTCGTACCAGGCTTGTAACAAAAAGTATCGTATTCGTAGCTTTTCTAGGTTAACTTCCACGTCCGTCCCGTCGAGCACGCCAAGGACGTACCGTTTGTGCCTGGAATCTCGTACGCTACGTGCAGTGCAGAGTGATCGTCGTTCCCAACGGCGAACTTGGGCAAGTTGAGGACATATTCAACAGTGGTCATCTCGGTAGAATCTTAACTGCTATATCACTTAAAAATCTAGTTAAAGAAGAGAGAATGTGAAGAGAGAGAATATACTACCTCTTATATAAGAGACAAACTGAGCACGCAAACCATCACAAATTGTTACTGTTTAAGGAGAGAAGTTGTGTTAAAAATAAATAATTTTATAGATAATTTATTGGAGATGTTGTCTCTAAGATTATCCGTAAATAAATTAGAGACTTTAGAGACAATCTAAAAGACAGACTGTTATATATGCCCAGACAGAGTTGATAAACCAGGTCTCCAAACATTCTTACCACTCGAAAAATTCAAATGTATTCCAAAGCACACGACACGCTGTGGCTAGCCTTTTGTTTGTCTCTTTTTTTAAAAAAGAAACCATTAATTTCCTTGTGATCGGATCCACGCTCCGGGATTAGCCCAAGCCTGAGGCAAACATATGGTCCAATGTAGCGGGGAGCCAGAATTTTATCGATAGAGGTGTAAACTTTTTTTTGCTATTATAAGAAAGACACATATACACACACCCCATCACACACATGTGTGAGTGCGCCTCATAAATCATGTCTAGAAAGACGGAGGCCGGGAATAAATCCGCGACCTTACAAAATATCTACTGAAAACGCACTCGTGTGTGCTTAAATGTGCGAACTTAAATGACATATTTCAACATAAAAGTCTAAATGACATTGTAAAGGTTGAAGTGAAACTATCGGTGTTTTAAGACCGAACTTATGTAAAGATTGTTTGATTCGGGGGTTCCTCTAGGCTCAAAATCACACAGAGATGGAGACACGGGAATTTTATACAGGTTCGGGCCTTCTCCTGGGAGAATAACAACCCTACTACTGTGTGTATGTATTGAGTATACTGGATTACAAGATCAAGCCAGAAAACTAGAGTATTGTGCTTCTCAGAATTCAGGCCCTCCCTATTGCTCTGATGATCATTGCCTTTTATATCATCCCCAGAATGTACACCATTGGATCTCTAATAAAAGGTCACTTAATCATCCAGATCGTGGCGCCGTTACTGGAGGTTACTGTAGGAGTTAAAACGTTCCTACGTCGCCAGGCAATTATTATCATAAAAGGGAGTTAAAATTGTGCCATTATCTTAGGAAATAATGTCGTAGTTTACTGCCCGTATTTTGAATACGGTACGGAAGATTCATTTATTGACTAGGCCTACATGTCTGTGAGCGTTGTCGACTTAGGGCCTGGTCGTAGAAGGTCTTACGACCAGGGGATGGTCGTAGGAAAGCTTACGACTGCATACTGATCGTAGTAGAACTTACGATCATGAGATAGTCGTAGGAAGACCCACGACTACAGGGTGGTCGTAGAATAACTTACGACCTCCAGCTTCTCCCTTATTAATATTTAAGGGGTATACTCAGGAGTTATGTGACGTCATTATTACCTCATAATATGAATTATGGATAAATAATTAAATGAGGATTGTTATATCCTCGTCAGAAACAAATTACATGTTTCTAGTATAACCGACATCACAAAATATTGCTTATGTTGGTGGGCTGCTAACTATTGATTGCTGAGAATAACACAAATTCATTGTATAATCTGTGTATTATACTAGATATATATACTACATAAAGAGTTTGCATGCAAAAAATTTAAGGTGCAACTGCACCCCTATGCTCTAGTGAGACTCCGCCACTCGTGCAATGGCGCTTCAAAAGAAATCATGTTCAGTTTGAAACACATGAACTTCACAAAAAAAATTCATAAGAAACAGTTCTATTTATGCAGGAATAAAAAAAACAAGACCTAATTTTAGGCCGCGATGGGTTGTTCGTCGTAAACCAAACACTAATTAATTACAAGCGTTTCGGGTTAAGCTAGGTTAAATCCGGCTCCAAACAACAAGATCGTCGGCGAATCTGGCCATTACTTCTTCAGGATTCACGAGTACGTTACGTTATTTGAAGGTCGAAATCAACCAAGACTCGACAATTCTATTATGTGCTAACATCATTCTCAGGATAAACACGACATGAGCTGAAAGAGCCACGCATGTCGACCATGAAAAAAAATCGTTCATCGGTTTTTCTTTTTCTTTTCCTCTGAAATTCACAGCTGCAACCTTCGCAACTATTTTCCTTCTTATTAACGTGCAGACACATACATTGTAATGACAACGTATTGGATCAGTTGAACAAAACTAAAATTCAGTGAAGGCGCTTCCAGCAGCACGGTACACGAAGAAGCGAAGCGCTTGGTGGTTGAATTTGACACTCCCTTCGTCCCGCAATATAAAACCAAGCCCACAGTACACATAGACCAAGGAGACCCATTTGAAACGTAGGAATTTTACCAAATTCTTACGGAAATTGATATGTTTCTGTGATATTATTGCAGATTTTATGTAAAACTCATGCATTTGAAACATGCACTAAAGTTTTTTTTTTTTTACTTTCCGAATCATCCACAAGAATATTTCGGCAATCTACAATAATTTTAAACAGATATAATGTATCTTTGTAAGTTGTCGTTTTATATCCAAGTAACTCTTTCTTGTCTAAAAGAAGGTAATTTACTTATTTTGTTGAAAAAATGGTCTTTGTATAAGGAGAGACTAGTTTACATGAACAGAGAACTAATAGCGCGCGGCGGTTTTAGTCAAGTTGACCAACCAAACCTTCCATCCAGTTTCTGCCGTGATTATTGGTTTGAGAATTATGGTTGCAGTCAATGATCTGTCTCCAAGATATTGATAAAAATGCCTCCACATTCAGTTTTGGCGCCACCAAAATTAATAACATTTGACCACTGACCTTCAGTATACTACTAACTTTGCAAGAGGCTGAAATTGAATACTCACCCTCGTTTCGCTATATCTGTCCATAACCCATTATGTACATATACCAAGAAAGCACTAAATATGATAAATACTAATGAAAATAATCATACATACTCCTATTAAATAGGCATACCACAACCACTTAACCTTTTCCAAAGCATTTAAGTAGGGGTACAGAGGAAAAATTGCAACACCTACCCACTAGGCTCCCTTAATAGATAAATATATCGAAACAGATACTCCCGAAACCATAGAAAAATATAGCGAAACGGAGGGATACTCCGAGGGATATCCTCTGAAAATTCCACCGGGTAAGAATCGAAAACATGTGACCGTGAAGACCAGTTTTTATATATATAAAAAAATCTCAGAAAATAACCAGATGCTTATGTTCTATATCTGCGAAAAATCTTAAAATTAAACTCAATCACATTTGCAACCAAGATATGAAAAAATAAAATAAAAAACCCAAGTAACTGGGCTACTTGACCCGACTTTGCAGCCCAGTAATCCGTATGGAGCCCAACCCGCGTTGCCTTTTTTTCGTTTATACGTGTGGTTCGCATCTTTTGCTAGTTTAGCTTGTGGACGACAAGGAGAGAAATAGCAATATTTGCAGAGCACATTAGGCCCACGTGGGTTAAAATATCGGCCCAAGTATTATTTGCCGCACTTTGGGCCCAAAACCTGGCCCGGAACTACGATCAATACGTACGCTCGAGAATAATTTTGATATGTCGTATTTTTTTTTAACCAGGACGCCGTACAAGTAAAAGATCATAGATCGTTACCACCAGATGAGTAGTACAACGAAACCTGATCCAACGAAAAAAACATCGATGTAGTGGTCATAGTCGATTGTCCAGCGTTGAGCATATCGATGTAGTGGTCGTAGTTGATCGTACAGCGTCCTCGCGAGTCGATCGTCTCCTCTAACAACTTCCGCAATTCTTTGTGAAGATCGCGGATCGTCCTCAAGCGCAATAGCAACCGCAGTAGCGTCTTTACGGTATCCACACGTCCGGAGAAGAAACATCGTACGCCGGTGTGCTAGCATCAACTCGCATGGTAGGGCTCTCTCAAGAAGATGACGGCTAGGGTTTCAGTGGATCAACTTACGTCTATCGCATATCTCCTAATAGCCTTAAGCATCTCCTTATATAGTGCCTATAACGGATCCTATCCGAATACGTTTGTTCCAACCCGTTAAATGTGTGACCCGTTAGTTTCATGCGTAATCGATTGTGGCTCGAAAACTCCTTTCCGATCACGAGCCGTTAGCGGCTCCTAATAGGACATAACTATTTCCAAATACACACGAATTATATCGAACAAACCTTAGTACAATATGATCTATGACCAGATCCTTATCACTAACGACCAGCTCGTATCTCTATACGACCAGCTCATATTTGGTCTCAATCAGTTCGTAACTCCTTACGATCAGGTTTCGACCACTTAGTGATCATGTTCGACCAGCCTACGACTAACTCGTATCTCCATACGACTAGTCCGTATCTGATCGAATTGAAAGACCTGCTCATGTATTCTCCATTTGTCTACGATATGGTTGAACTCCAGATGTGATATTATGTCATCCATGAACTGTTCAATACTTTCTCGATCGAGTGCCGGATAACTTCATATGGTCGAACTCTTCGACCACTAGTGGTATGGCCATGCACTTTCTTTATCCGGCCACATCGAGGGGCCTAGAGATATCTCTTCTGTTATGTTAGGATGGGCAAATCACATATCCGACCAGTCACATTTCTCCGCATGTTTTATAGCATACCCGAAAACTACCTTTATAATTACCCAGTTACGGAGTAGCGTTTGGCAACCCCTAAGTGCACTATTACACATGTAGAAAACCATGCTGATCTCAAGTCTAAGAATTATACATCATCATTGCTGGAGACCAACTGACGACACATAAAATCATAACAATCTCAACAGTGTCTCAAGGTGAGTCAATCCAACCCCATGCTCTCTAACATGTGTTCACATTATTGATTCGATATTCCTATATCCATGACCGGTGAAATATGGTCATCAATCAATATATGTGTTGGTCAATAAGTCACTAGTGTTCCAACTAGTGACATCCTGCCAGAGATACATTTAGAATGACATCATATAAGTTAAAATAGTTTCACCAACAAGTCACATACTTGTTAATCTTTATAATCAATAATTTATTCAAGGAACAGAATAACATTTATTCAATAACTCATAAACATAGATGTGATACAATCATCTCTATAATTGCCTCTTAGGCATATCACTAACAACAACACTAAATGCACCTCATATAATGAGTTGTCTATTAAATTGTCTATATGTGACCCCGCAATCTTTTAATTTTTGCTTGAAAAAAATAATTGTTATAGACAATAACTCATAAAATGGTGTTTTTTGTTGTCTATAAGAGTCTTATAAACCATCTGTTGTATGCCAGATGGTTTGTTTCTCTCTCCTTATTTTATCTCATTCACAACATTAAAAATCTTACATGTCACGAATTATAAACGACTGATATTACCATATTGTACATGCCTAGGGGATGTTGACACCATTGATAAGCCGGTCTCCGAACCCAACGGCACACCGCACGGCATGTGTGGTCAGCAATCCCAAACCATAATTGATTCCGGAGCACATGACACGCTGTGCCGCGCGCGCTCTCTCTCTCTCTCTCTCTCAGAAACCATTTCCTTATAATCGATGCCTTAGGCAAAAATTTGGTGCAATGTAAACACTAATTACAAGCGTTTTGGGTTAAGCTAGCTTGGCTAAGGGCATCTTCAATGGTTAGAGATAACTTTGTCTCTAACATATGCTACATTATCTTTAAAGAGAACATCTCTAATAGATAGTCTCTAGTACATTCTCAAATATTTATATTTTTTATAATTTTATTTGAAACGAGCCTACATATCAACTAGAGTAGATTAATGTATCATGTCTTGTTTCGTGTGCCCGACAGTCTCTTCAGGAAGAGACGACATATGCTTTCTATCCTTTCCCTCTCTCCTCTACGTATGATTTTGTTGATATGGTATAACTAAGAGGCGACAATAAATATACTATTAGAGATGCCCTAAAGGACATGACTAGACTATTGACTAGGGATCAAACGCCCATGGATTAAAATAAATCGGATGTGTGCCACAACATTTCATGATAATACATGCAACACATTTAGTCCACATGTACAACAAATGAGGTTCGACCTTAAGAAAAAAAAAATTCTTCGTTCGACGTGGGTAGCACCAGGAGGAGGTTGCAAAAGTAGCAGTGCCACCTTGCTCTTCTGGCCGCTGGCCGTCGTGCCACCCGTGACACCCTACCCTTGCCGATCTATAGAGAGAGGAGCGGGAGCCCAGAGGAGCATGGCTGCGATGGCGCCTGGCTCCAGCCGTCGGAGATTGGCGAGCCATCGGAGGGGGAGACACAAGGGTGCGACAATAGGGATTGGGAGGCGTACACTCGGTGGGTGAATGAATGAGGATGCAACAACTAATTCGATCTAGTGCAACAAAAAATTCCAGAAGCGCAACAATTAGTTTTTAAGCTTGCAACAAATCTTTGGTCCTGATGCAACAAATGAGAAACCGATAAACAAAAGGTGTATCAAATTTGAACTATTGGGGCAACAAATACAATAACCTATTGCAACAAAAAAAATCAAACCTTGTTGTAACAACAAAGAAACCATCTAAACATCTTCAACATAAGAGTGTGTCGTATTGCAACATTCAGAAATAATAGTCGCAACAACACAACTTACCAATTGTGATATTTTTTATTGTGATCTCAAGGAGGAGGTGGTGGCCAACCCACACCATCGTCTTTGTCACCGGCGATCTCAGATCCGTTGCACCACCTCGTGCCCCCTCCCTTCCCCCACAATGTTCCTAAAAATGTAGCACCTTAGAGGTTAGCAGCGCCTTACGTTTGCAGGTAGATATGACCGCTGGTGCGGCGTGATTCCAGAGCTGCCTTGAGACTTGAGCTATGTGGGATGAATTTTTTTTAATTAATTAATCCTTTTTTTAATTTTATTTTAAAGTTAACCAACGCTGCTACGCCAGCCCGTATCTGGGGCAGACTCTTGTCACGCCACCACTCGTGGCGTGACAGTATTATTTGGTCACGCCAAGACCAATGGCGTGATCAAAAGTGCTATTTTGGAGACTTATCTCGTGACGTGACAGCATTGTTTTGTCACATCATGGGTGGTGGCGTGACCAAAGATGTCAGAATTAGAAATAGAGTGCGCCGAGAGTTAACTTTAAAATAAAAATTAAAAAAGTTTAAATAATAAAAAAAAGTTCATGTGGGATAGGCAAGCAGAGAGGGCGTACGAGGTAGGCATAGTAGGGAAGAGGGGGCAGCAGTGTGGAGAAATAGGAATATTTGGGGGTGAGGAAAGCAAGGAGGAGCTAGATGCAGAGCCAATCAACAACACGTGGAGTCAGGTGAGGGAAGTACAACGTTCGATTTTTTTTTTCTCTCGTATCGGATGTATGCGCGGTATCATTATCCTAACTAAATCACGCTCCAAACAAGATCGTAGGCAAATCTAGCAATAAGACTCCTCTTCAGGATCCACGAGTATGTTGCATTATTTGAAGGCCGAAACCAAGACACGGCAATTATATTCCGTGCTAGCATCACGCTCACGACAAACACAACATAAACTGAAAGAGAACTCATTTACTTAGATATGTCCATCGTGAAAAAAAATATATGTTCGACAGTTTTCCCTTTTCTTTTCTTTTTGGTTACCCTAATTCACATCTGCAACCTTCTCAAGTTTTTTTTTTAATCTTAACAGGTAGACAGATAGTTGCAGTGATAATGTATTGCTTCGGTTGAAACAAAACTAAAATGGTTAAGTTCCATTAGCAGGGATAAGTTGGATAGTAGTGAGACTTCACTGATGCCACATTGCATGCAGATACCAAATACTAACAAACCATACTCATTTTCTCGTTTAACAAGCACCAGCAACTTGCTCTGAACCAATGCACGGATCCTCCTTGGCCGCATCATTTTTAAAACGAAAAGTCCGCTTTTCAACTATCTACTATCGTCCGAGTCCACTTTTCAATCTCAAACTGTAGAAACACAACACTCAACTATCAATATCGGTGCAAAACGCATCCTTGACCCAAATCTAAGGCGGTTTTGGCTGACATAGCGATGATGTGGATCTAAGGTGGCGAGTTACACTGATGTGGATGGACACGTTACTCTCCTTCATTGAAAAACTGAGGGGGGGGGGGAGAAAAACAAGCAGGGCAATAGCTATGGCTGGCCTCGGCTTGGCTTTGCTGGCGACGAGGGGAGTGACAACGACGTCTGGTTAAGGGCGAAACAGGATGAGCAAGGGGTGGCGAACATGGGAGTGGTAGAAGCGTCAGCAGGGACATGCGGTGGCGGGCTAGCGCCGGTGCTCAGCGACCACGACAAAGGAGGCATCGACGACGAGCTAGCTGGGGAGGACAGGAGAAAAGTGGGCGATGAGCTCGCCGGAGAGGAGAGGCGAAAAGAGGTCGAAGCGGGGAAGGGTCGAGGTAATCCGGTGATGGCGAGGTGCGGTAGCGACGGAGGACACACATGGTGGCGGCGTCGGTGCACAAGACATCAGGCCGAGCACAAGGGGAGGTAGAGGGCTTCGAGGAGGAGCTCCAGTTGTGAGGAATCGGGCTAGAGGACTTGGAGACGGGGATGGCGACGGCAACCTTGGCCGGACTCGGGGAAGATGGTGGCGCCGGCATGTCCCTGAGGGCTAATGTCAAAATTCATTGAGGGGAAAATGACTAGAGGAGATGTGATGCGATAATGGGTGTCTCAATCTTTCGATAAGAACGATAACTCGATTTGGTGGAGATGACTCTCACGATTCGGCTACCAATCGTACACGGCCAATATGGGCGCAATCGCGAAACCAACTCCGTGATTGTTATCGACCTTGCTAGAAGCACAATCGATCTGACCACGAATGTCTATTCCTACATGCAATAGAAGAACAAGCAAGAACACGATAAATAAGCAATCTAAAATTACGAATAGGAAATAGTTTTGTATTGATAAGTGGGGTTCCGAAGACAATGTCGTTGTTGATCTCGTCGAACAAGTGAATAAAGTATAAAGTAGCAAAGCTAAACTTCAATCTAACAAAACCCACCAAACCATAAGGGCGACGCCCACTATGTATAGGAGGATGAGGAGAAGGGAGGGGCGGCGGTACTGTTCATGCATGAACAGTACCCACATGAACAGTACTGGCGCCCAAGAGTGGGGGCTGCCAAGGAGGTGGCCGGCCCAGAGTGGTGGTTGCTCTTTGGGCCCAATAATTGATACAAGGCCATCGGCCCAATGTGAGGTGGTGCAACACCGTATATAAGTGAAGTAAATTCGTCGCCCTATTGGAGTAGAGTTTAACGCAGCTGAATCAGTAGAAGTAGAGTAGCCAGGTTAGAGGTGGAGTAGCAGTTGTATCCGGAGGATTGATGTCCTCATCCAGATGAAACACGTGGTAACGCGAGTGGTTTGGGGGAGAGCTTACTCGAGCTGTCCGGAACGGCGAGGCCGATGTGGTGGCAATGGTGGCTGTTGCGCCTGTGCTAAAGAAGGCGGCTACGACGACCTCCTACACGGGAAGCCACAAATTAGTTGAGGGGTTTTGGATCGCAAGTGGAGGGACGTGGCGTGACATGGTTGGCGCAGTAAGAGGCTCATCGGAGCGATGGGAACACGAGACGGGTGTGGCAACCGTCGCGAGGCTGTCCATGGTGCGCCACTCTACCGCTCGGCATCACCGCGAACACCCATGCCGTAGTCGCTCGCCGTTGTCGTCCCAGAGCTGCTCTGCTGCCTTGTCAAGCCGCCTTCAAACGGAGCCACCGCCACCTGAGCGCCGTCACTGCCATCCATGCTCACCGCTGGCCCCTAAACCCCCTCCCCCCTCTTTCCTCTTCCTCGGTCATGAGGAAAGACGACCAGGTCGAAGGTAAGGTGCCCAATATCATGGAGGGGGAGGATGCAAGGCGTGGCCAGCGTGAGAAGAAAAGGGAATAGAGGGAGAGAGGAAGACAGATGGAGAGAGGAAGAAGGGGTGGAAGATATTTTTAGGGATTGATAGGTGGGCCCATCCTGTTTTTATTTATTGACTTTGGCAGTGAGAGATGACGTGTAGGTTGATGTGACATCTACGTCTACAGAATTTTAACACATGGGTGCCACGTTAGTCAAAACCGGCGTTGGATGGGTTGGGGAGATCAATTGCACTAGTTTAAATAGTTAAAGGTCTCAAATCAAATAGTTTTATAGTTCAAGATTGCAAAGTGGACTCAAGCAATAGCTGAGTTAAAAAGTGGACTTGTTCCTTTTGTAAAAATATGGTGATCTTTACATGAAGTATGACAACACAAAAACAAAAGAGGAAACACATTAAAGTTAATTGAAAATCGTAAGCAACACAGCGTCCACAACTGATGGAACAAGAATGTGAGGCCCGCCCCAGACCCCAGGAGTGTCACAGTTCTTCAACTTGGCATGAAGATTCGGTGAATGCGCTCCCAACAGCACGAAGAAGCGACTAGCTCAGTGGTTGAATTTGATATTAATCAGTAAATTGTGGTGGAGGGTACAATATAAGGATGTATCATTTTATCTGATGCCATTTATAAAGTTAGTACATGAGAGATAATGAATTGAATTGTGACTCGATGAAGCAAATTTTGGTTTTTTCTTCAGGTTTTTTAAGAGCTATTTACCTATGGAAGGACAAAAAAAAAACAGAATATTAATTAATCTAATTACCTACTGCGCAACACTTCCATTCCATGCGATGAAGTGAATAACAAATTTATATCTAGTACATCAATTAGCAAATTCATACCCGAACAACAAACGCAGGGGCCTAGGGGCTACTTAGTTGATGACCAAAATGAGCCAAACTAAAATTTTAACATAGCTAAAACCTGAACAGCCAAATATTAGCAAAAACAATGTTGTTTGGATTGAAGTCAAATTTTGACGTTACCAAAATTTTGACCAACGATTTTCTCGTCCTCGGATTGTCCACGTGACATTAGATTTCATTAGCGTTACCAAATTTTCTTGGACATTACCAAATTTTGGTAGCAAACTAAACAACCACCAACTTTTGTTGACATTACCAATATTTGGTTTGGTTTACAAGGATAGCAAACCAAACAAACCCCTACTTCCATTGCTGCTAGGTGGTTGCCTACTGCCTAGGTAGGAGGTTCAACAAACCATGCACATACAACAATCAGTAGAAGAAAACATGAATTTAAGATACTGACACATCAAATGATACTGCATTCTTCAGAAATTTCTTCCACCACCAAATGTCGATGGAGGATGAACTGCGCCGTATGCAGAATATTCCTGTCATGATTCACGATTACACTAAGCTTAGTAAACTAATAAATCTATTAAGTATTAAAGCAACTAGGTGAGGCAAGTATAAAACATGCACAAATAAAAGCAATAACACTAGTTTGAAAAGATTTAGATTCTGTGCCCGTCATATAGGAACAACAAACTGTTCACAACATGAAAACAACCATCACAAATATAACATGGCTGGGGGTTACTATGTCGGACCATCACAAATATGAAAGCGTAGGTTTAGAACTTAGCTCTGATACCATGTTAATATGAAAGGAGCTTGTCTATTGCAATAGCCCATAGGGCATATATATATATATATATATATATATATATATACAAGAAGAACACACACAACTAATACCCTTAACAGCATCTACTTTTAAACACATGTTACCCTCAATTAACGTAAGATCTAGAGTAGAAAGTTCTTCAAAGTACCTGTGGTGCACACTGAGTCACGGAATGCAGGTTTGTATGCCCCTGAATCTGACTTGTTGAAACACCAGTAGCAGGATATCCCTACAAAGGGTATAAGGTCCACAAATTTGGCACATGTGCAAGTAGTTAATAAAATAATATTATAAAATAAAACACAACAGTTTCTGGTAGGATTTCTACCTGGTAGAAGAAAGGTCTACCAATAGACGAGTTTGTTGAAATATCCTCTGTTGCATAATATTGATTTTGATTTGGTGGATCAACAAAAACTGAGTCAGTTGGCTGAGGCAAAACTGCTTGTTTAACATTTCCTGCAAAACAAAGTAGTAAGTTATATAAAAAAAATTGCTAGCTTAAGCATTGCATATACAAATTTGCATGCAAAGGAAAAAAGAGAATACTTGAACTTTTATCCTGCTTAGTTGATTTTTTCTTCCTTTTTTCAACCTTACTTCCATCTTTGTCCCTTCGTGAGGGATGCATATGCAATCGTTTGAGTTCACATACAGTTTCTAGTGATTTTTCTCCATTTTCAAGCACGTCCAGAATAAGTTTTCTTGTATCCTGATGACCTTTGCTCTTCATCAACAGATCATAAACAAACCGCATAGCTCTGTTACGATATGCAAGCTCAGCCTCTGCACAATTTTGTTCTGGAAACTCGTCAGTTGGAAATAGATATGTTCCTTTCCTGACACATTTTGTCCACCTTTTTAAAACATATCTTTCAGGAATTTTATGGACATTCTTGAGACTAAGTGCATTTAGTGCATGTGAACAAAGTATGCCCATTCTCTCAAATTTTTTACAACTACAGTTCAATTCCATGGTAGAGGTGTCAAGGAAAACTATACAAACTTTTGGACCACTTCTTTGCAAAATGAACTCAAACCTATACAATGTTTCACTACATTGCATTTCCTGATATGAAGTTCCACTGCATCCATCTAGAAAATCTGTTTCAAGAGACTTATAGACTTTATGTGTGTAAACTTCAGCGGCGTGTTGCATAATATTGGTATGCTTAACTGTACACTCTGGGGCAGTCTGGTTACACTGAATATCCTCTACAGATTCATTTGTACGCCAACTCCCTACCAGTTTATCAAACTCAAGAACAAAATTAGTGGGTGAAGTTGATTCATCAGCAATGCTGCTCAGCACATTGTTTAAGCTCTCACTCCTATCCAGTGATTTAAACCCACCATCAAATGCATCCTTGTGAAGAGCTGTGCACCACTTGTGCCTCTGCTGATACAGATCAGTAAGCCACTGGTGATCCTGTATATTATACTCATGAAGCATCAATGCCCATGTTTCCTCAAACTCTGCTTCTGACTCACAATCTTTCATGCACTTTGTGAACATGCTATGAAATGTTCCAGAAGCATTTAGAGTGCTTAAATGGGACTGTAGGTTCTTTTCAATATGCCATTGGCAAAGACAATGACGTGTCTTGGGGAGAACATCTTCAATTGCCTTGGAGATAGTTTCGTTCTGATCAGTAAAGATTGTTTTAGGAGGACGACCACCCATTGACTCCAAGAATGACTTAAATAGCCATTCATAGGACGTTGAGGACTCATCCAACAAAAATGCACAGCCAAACATAACATTTTGCCAGTGGTGGTTAACACCAAAAAATGGGGCACATATCATATTATACTTGTTGGTACGATATGCTGTGTCAAATACAACAACATCTCCAAAACAGTCGTAGTCAACCCGGCTTCTACCATCTCTCCAAAAGAAATTAGTCATTTGGCCTTCTTGATCTACTTGCACATCCCAAAAGAACATACCTTGCTCAATTGTTCTACGCTTGAAATAATGTACAAGTGCCTCGGAATCCTCTGGTTCAAGCAGTGTGTAACTTTGGATGCTAAGCTGACTCTGACATTCAGTACCATCTTCGTTCATATGTAAACTGTCATGCATTGTTTGGATTTCAGCATTCACCATTGCATTCAGCACACCGGGTTTTGGAATTGAAAGGGTCCTCACTGATCTCAGTAAGTGTATCTCTTCAGGCTGAACCAACTCATGATTATGTTCAGGAATTATCTGAATAACTCGCCATTGACCTTCAGAATGAACTCTGAAACGGACCATCGCTTTGCAATTAGTTCTGGTCTCTGGCCTATTAAAGTTTGCCTCAGTGAGCTGCTCATCATCCTTTAAACCTTCCTTTGAGCAGTAATAGTCTTTCGTACGAATAGTTTTGGTCCCTGTAAAATAGTACTGCTTTCCCTTCCGCACACTAAAGCCCATACGGTGCCCATAGTCACAGTACAGCCTGTAAGCTTCTTCCTCACTATACGTGACTTTATTCCGCAATTCTTCAGTCAACTCCTCACGGGTTGGAATTACAGAATTATTTTCCTGATCTTCTTCTTCATTCCTCACAGGATCTTCCTCCCCTCCATGTTCTTGGCTGTCAAAAGCCACTTGCACCGTGTTTTCAGCATCATAAATGATTTGCACCTCTCTGTTCTCCTGAGTTTCTTGCTCATTATCTCCAACACCGTCCAGACATATTGCCTCCCCGTCGATCTCAATAGCGATGCTGGTACCTTCCATTACTGAATAATCCACCACAAAAGGCAATGTTATTGGTCCACATGTCAAGCAAAATGTAATTATAGATAAAATCAACCAAACAGTACAACAAATTACAGATGCGACAAACATAAATGAGAACGAGACACCGACATACTAGAGCACATTAACATTCGATCCATAATAGCAAATTCAAGCATGCCTTTTCGAAGCTGGACCCTAACGCCCAAATGCGCTTTACTTTACGCATTGTGCCAATTAACCGTTATATTTAATTACCCAAGCTACCCTCACCATGTGATCCACGCAAGCCCTCATGCATCACGCAAGTTACCTAGCCCAAAACTGCAACACATGCAAGTAATCTACTTGCCGAACTCTGAATTCTGAGATAGGTGACTTGACATTTGCAAGTATTTCGGCGCATTTCGTACTACCAGGTTACCACAGTATCTCTCCCCCTCAGTTTCTCCAGTGCAGGGGCGGAATTAAGGTGGGAAAATAAGCAGCTGCTATTAGAACAATCGAATCCGCAACTAACTGGATGGACTGGAGCATCTCAGAAAGAAATATTTGGATTTAATTGCTCACCTCAAAGAACACACTCGGAACAATCCAAGCAAGCTACGTTAGGGCTTCAGTACTAACAGCAGAAATCAGCCTGGATGGATCTCCTCTCCATACTACGCCAATCCAATAGACACTCTTCCAGCGGCGGCAAGGCTGAGGAATGGGCACCGGCCGCTGGCGAGGATCCGGTGGGCCGAGGCGGCAGAGGCCGCACGGCGGCGGGGCGGGGCGTCGCCTCGCCTCGCCTCAGAAGGCCGGCGACGTATGGCTACGCGGACGCTAGGGGAGAGTGGCGGCGGCCGGGGGAGCCATCTTGTCCCGGCGGGCCGGCAGTGCCTCGCAGTGCGATCGCACGGGAGGGGCGGAGGGTGTGAAACCAGGCGCTGCGGTGGCCGGTGCGGGAGGAAGAGAGCGGGACGGCACGCGACGAGCCGGCGACCGTCAACGGCGTCTCGCTGAGCGGGGGATGCAAGCGGCGCAGGGAGGGAGCGAATTCGGCGGCGACGACGCAGCGTGGGTCGCTCGGTGATGGATGCGAGCGGCGCTTCTGGGGAGGGAGATGAGATGATTGGGCTGAAGATGAGGAGAAGATGGGCTGGCCCAGGCTAGGCTGCACGGGGAGGACATGGGCCAATAATGGGCCAGTTTAGGCCCAGCCTCGGCCTATCTAAACAAGGTCTAAAGTTGGAGGCTAGCCACAGGCTGGGCTGGAGCATCCTAAGCTCCTCCTTGTTGGTTTCTTTTTTCTCACTAGATAAATGTCGGTGCTTTGCTACGGGTAAATAAAAAAATCATATTTAACTAAGCATGTCGAGTGTCATTGCACTTTGTGTAAGCCATCGATTCTGCAATAGCACTCGACCGAGCTCCGCCCTGGCACATGTTCACTGCTTCGCTGCCATATTTGACGCCATCGGCTCTGTCGCTGCGGCACCCTACGTCCTGCCTCTGCCCCATGCCCAATCTTTTTGGACACCCTCGGCTTCGCCACCGCGGCACCACATGTCTTGCCCTCGCCTCAAGCTTGATCTGCTCCACACCATGGGTCGCGCCGCTACGCCTGTCCTGCAATGCTGTCATCACGTTAGCTCTGCCGAGACTGGAAGACGTAGCTTCACTCGATGAATTAAAATTGTAATTTGTTGTGGAATTTTTAGGAGAGCTTATAAAGATAAAAGAAAATTGTTGGGATAAGATTGTAGTTTGTTACAAGTTTGCTAGGGAAGCTAATAAATAGATGATAAAATTGTGTGAGAGGTCCGCACAATACGCCTTGACAAACAGCATAGAAAAAAAGACCTTGTTGTCGGTATAGCAAGGCCAGAGGCATAGCTTGGCTATGATACTTCATATGCCGAAGCTGCTAAACATGAAGAACACTAGCAAACATCAGTGACCAGATCGAAGATAAAAAATCTCAAAGCACAAAAGAACAAAGGAGAAAAAAAATCCCCAATTAAAATATATTTATTCCATACACCAACACATCAGTTCGAAGAATAGAAGGATTCATATTTAGGCAACACAAAAAACACGAGATGATCGAGGGTAGAAGGGAAACTAGTAGCAACAGCCTCATCGCTGCATGCAAGGCCACGTTACGCCTGGATCTCAGCGGCCGCCTGCCGGAGGCGCTCATCCCAATCGACAACGCACCAGTGGGTGGCATCCAGTTCGATATACTTGTCTGACAGCCACCATACCGCCGTCACCGACGATGCCATGCCCATTAGCGGTGGCAGGGCTAGGACTCAGGCCACAGCACGTGCGGTGGGTGGCGTCAATGGCGAGCACAATAGCACGTGTAGAATATGGGTGCGAAAGCTGCAGGGGACGTGAGGTCGCGGGAGGGCAGGCGCGACAGTGCAAGTCGGAGAGAAAAAGGCCTTAGGGAATCATGGAGGTGTGTGGTGAGAGGAACGCCGACGTTTGGAGTAGAGGACACATGATTCAAGGGAGGCGGGTGACACTGGGAAGGTGCTACACTGCTAAGAGAATAGGAAGGGCATGTTTGTTGGGCCCATGTGGCGGCGCCAAAATATTGGTGAGGGGAGGGAAGTGGAGAATGCATCACTCACCACCACTAGAGTCTTTTAAAGGAGTAAAGATAATACAAGGCTGAGGCACATACTCAACACACATCACACTTATGCGCTACACATGCTTATAATTTATCAGAGATGCCACGGTCTCACGAAGCCACAAAACACTCCTAAATTCGGTGGACACTAGCATAAGTTTGGAACTTAACCGTGCTTGGGTGTTTTCTAGGCGGTGCGATGTCTACTAGCTACCCTTGTCTGCACTTCACATTTAGTCGATCAGCTCCATTCCATCCATTTGCTTCGCATGCATGATTCACAGTTTCACACACATCAGTTGATCATCTAGCGTGCTGGCTAACTCGGTCGATCGTTCGATTGCCCGCCTAGTGCAGTGAGTTAGGAACAGAGGTTTTCGTACGGGCGTCGTGTGATCAACCAAGGACTTAAATAGATCCTATCTGAATATAAGGATTTGGGACGGGGAATTCTGATTAATTCATACTGTTCTTTCTTCTTTGAAGTAATGCTGCACTGTGTTCCAGTTCTAGAGTTGCAATCAAGTGGTTGCCCCGTCGTTTTCGTTGCCCTAAATACAGTTGCTGCATGCACAAACAAAAATCTTTTACGAACAATAGTTGACAGTGAAGCCTGTCTCCTCGCAAAAAAATAGAAGAAAAAACGAAACCTGTAGCAAGGAAACCGATTAATTGATCCAATGGTTGTGAGAGAATTGCACAGTGCTGCAGCGCCTTGAATTTTGACTTGCAATGTGGAGATGCACTATATGGCGATGGAAGGGCTGCAATTGATCAGCCAATGTGTAAGAATTTCATAAGAAATCCTCCACATATTTCTGCGCCGTTTTTCCCTATTGCAATTGCAATAATTAATGTACTGGCTAGAGATAGAGCCATCGGTTAGGTCTCATGATACTTGATTAGGGATGTAATAATATAGGTCTAAACATCAGCTAGCTATGCCATGAAGTCATGAACATTGCATTGCACTATCTAGCTCTGTGCTGTAGCTTCTTTTTAGAGAGAGAGAGAGAGAGAGAGAGAGAGAGGAGCTGTGTGCTATAGCTGCCTAGCTTTCTTTTTCACCTCTTTTTCCACTTCTACACATCAAATGATTTGATTTGATCGCCCCATTGGCCCAGCGTATCGAGAACTAACGTCGTTTCAATCCATCATCTGATTCATTTCTACCCGGGAATAGTCCCTGTGGGGCGAGCAACTACGATCTAGACAAACGGCCTACTTAATCCCAATAGATCATGGCCAGACAAGAGTACTACGGCCATTGGGCAGCACTGCCTTTTATTTGCACAATGGTGCATTCATAGCCAAAAGGCTAGGTTTAATCTAGGGACTCATCTCTAGAGGTTGATCAAGTGCTGCTTGGTTTAATCTCATCCAAATTACTCTCGAGTGACACGATTTCAATTGAAGGTGACATCCTAGGTCGAGTTCAGATATTTATCAAAAAATGATAGGGAGTGAAGCCATGAATTAGAGATGAGAGCAACGAATAAGCTATACAATGTAATTATATTCGGTAAGGAGGGCCGACTGGAAATATGAAATGACTATAGTGTAAATTTTCATGTAAGGAGAGGGGCAGATCCTTAGTAACTACCCCCTCTCCCTTCGCCACTGGCCGGCCAAGATGACCATCCTGTACAAAATGAAGTTAGCAAGACCATTCATAGATTTTAGTTACCTTCTACTCTTGGGAGTAGTTATTCTCACCTCTGATATATAATTTTTTTAAAAAAAATAATCATTTTTTATTCTGAAATACAGAAATATGCCTTCCTTTTTTATTTTACAAAAATAATACTCTGCCGCTCCACCGTTGGGCGATTTGGACTAACCATTAGGTGAGTGATCCAAGTCGCCCATCCGTCGAGCTAAATTGGAGTAGTCAACCGGTGGTTGAGCGACTTATGATAGTCGCTCAATGGTTGGGTGACTACCCTATATGTCGCTCGACCACTGGGCGATTTGAAATAATAACATTATTATTTTATTAATCCGATGGAAATAATTGTAGGGAAATAAATGGCAATTTTTGTAGGTGATACATTTAGAAAATCTTATTTGTAGGTTTTTAATTTTTTTTGGAAATAAAAGGGTGGTGATAAGGTTGATTGGCTCGTTTGTGATTCTCATAGAATCTCAAGGGTACGAAATCTGTTAGACCCGCAATAACATTTTGTGATCGTCGTATGCTGTTGTAGCTAGTGCGGTAAATTTCTGAAATTTTTTGTGAGGACGTTTGAGGTAGCCATGATTCGTAAGTAGGAAGGTAACACTGCTACAGAAAAGATCTTCACAAACGGTTCAAAACGCCATCACGAGCGATTTCGTGAGCCGTCTCGAGTTTATGGGTCAGTGATGACATGAGGTCATCGTGAGACGATTTTCAACCGCTCATGATGATGCACTATCATCGCACGGTTTATAGACAAAACCGTCTGTGATAGCTTACATTTCACAGACGGTTTATATATAAAACCGTCTGTGATAGCTTACATATCACAGACAGTTGGTATTTGGAACCGTTTGTGATATCTTATGTTTCACAAACGGTTTATATATAAAATTGTCTGTGATAGCCTCTTCTCGACAAAATCTCAAAGCAGTGGCCGCTTTTGCCTTTAAAACCAACCGTGTGTGTGTGTGTATCGTAGTCCTTGTTAGTTAACTCGATTCTCGAATTGATAGCTAGCTTCGCTCCTTGTTGTTCATCCTAAGCGTGCGAGTTACGCCTACTTCATCGAACGACACCTGGAGTGTACCATTTGCTTCATGCCACCAGGCATGAAGCAAATGGTACACTCCAGGTGTTAGGCTCAACAAGTAGGTGTTTCACCAGACGCTTAGGATGAACGCCAAGGCGCGAGCTAGCTAGCTTAATTCAAATTTCGAGTTTGGAACAAAGGCTACTTAACTATGTGTGTGTGTATATATATATATATATATATATATATATATATATATATATATATATATATATATATATATATATATATATATATAAGCCGCTTTTAAAGGAAAAAGCGCCTTGCTTAGAGATTTTGTAGAGAAGAGATCAAGAATAGAGAAGATGGGAGGCAGGCTTGAGGAGGCGGCGGCCACTGTTTGGAAAACTCTCACAAGGATTGAGATAAAACTCTCATGGATAATACCTGAATACAAGTCAGTGAAACACATAAAATATGTTGAAACAAATAATTATGACTTAGAAAATTACAATCACATCTCGCTCAAGTATTTTAATACTGAGCGGCAAATTTCTTTATACTAAATAAGAAGACTACAAACTTCTATAAAAAGAACATGAATGGTAATAAGATAGCAATATATGGTAAGTTGACGATATCATGTTAGGATGTAAAAATGAGTTTTCCTTAATGGTTAACTCTTTATCTATAAAGCAGATAAGAGCAGCAACCTGTAGAAACTCACCTCTATCCATGTAGAAGTTCGTTTACATTCATATGTGCGAACTATGTGCAAGGATTTTGATTCCATAGATTCATAAGCTTTCATTCCAAAATTATTCATATACAGCTCATCCTATTATCCCTGGAGATTCATTTCATATCTCATCAGTGAACACAACTAGTAACATTTGTGGTTTTCGTGTCAAGCAGATAAGAGCAGCAACCTGTAGAAACTCACCTATATCCATAAAACACTTACATGCATAGTGTTATTTATCCTAAGAATAGATGGTGATCCGACTTACTATTAGCAGACAACCATTTGTTAAGATCCTCTCCAGGAGGCAACCAAATTGCCTCCCTCGGATTGCCACTTCTTAAGGTTGCATCAATGTGTTTTTTCAGCAGCACACCCTGCATCATACGTATTGAAAATAAAAAATGTATTTAGGAACATACCAGCAGTCACACCTAAACATAACCCCATTCCCCACCTCCAGATCCATCCAACCATCCATCTAGCCAACAGTCACAGAGGGCAAGACAGCAAGGCCAAGGGTGTCCAAACCGACCATCAACCGACAAGCTAGCTAGGTAGCCCACATTGCAACTTGGTTCACATGAATACCAACAGCACAAACTAATAGATCTGTCTTACCTCGATCGACATCACCGGTGTCTGTGGTGAGGTAGCCGAGGCTGAGGTCGGTGGAGCTAGAGGTAGCCGGGGGAGGTCGGTGAGGTAGTCGGGGTCGCGCACGCCGGGGGAAGGAGGAAGAGGAGAAGGCGCGCAGCATCACCGTAGTTGTGGCACAACGGTGACACTGCACAAGACACTCTTGTGCAGTGAACCGTGGTGTCACAACCATCGGCGACGGGGTCACTCGGGATGAACGAGAGTAAGGGTGCTGGGGAGTGACGAGTTAGATCGCAAACCCTAGTGGGCTCCTACTAATAAAGAGACTTATCACAGTCGGTTCTATTATGGAACCGTTCGTGATATGGTCTCATATCACAAACGGTTCCACAATGGAACCGTCCGTGATATGGTGTCGTATCACAGACGGTTTGTAACATCCCTATTTTCTGGGCTTTTTGAAAATTTTCAAAACTTCTAAAATTAACCACTTGGTTTTATTAAATTATAAAAGCTTAATTTGAAATTTTAGAATTTAAAAGCAATTTAATTTGGATTAATCAAAACTTCAATTAATTCAAGTTGGTTTCATTAAGTTTTTTTGGTTCTTAATTGGATTTAAAAATCAAAAGTGTTATTTTAAGCCTTTCTTGGATTTTGTTGGATTTTAAAAAGAGGTTTTCCTTTGTCCCTATGTTAAAAATAATTAATTACAAAAATTAAAAGCGAGAGTTAAGCTGAAAATATTTTTATTAAGTTCTAAATAATTCAAGAGATTTTTGTGCATTTTTCTTGAATTTTTGGACGGCTTTAGCTATTTTCTAAAAAGGTTTTTGCTTTTCTGGTATTTTCTAAATTCGAAAATCCTTAAAAATCCTCCCTATTCATCTTGGGCCAAATTCCTTCGGCCCATTTTCCTTTCTCCCGTGTGGCCCAACCGCGCCAGCACTACTAGAAAAGGGGTTTTTCCCCCACGGTCGAAAACCGTCAAGAAAATAGAAAAAACCGTCAGGTTTTATTTTCCTGACGGTTAACCGTCAAGAAAATCCCCTCAGGTCTGGGTGGTCGGGAAAATCTAATTTGTATGACGGTTAACCGTCAAGCAAATATTTGCTGACAGTTTTTTCATATTTTCCTGACGGTTTTGTGAACAGTCCATAAAAATCATTTGGCTGACGGGTGATAACCATCAAGAAACATTAACCTGACGGTTCAGCAATAACCGTCAACAAAAATCATTTTCATGACGGTTTTGGCCCGTCACGTATCTAGTTTACATGACGGGGCAACCGTTACCGTTAAGCATATTAAACCTGACGGTTTTTTCAATTACCGTTAACAAAAATCATTTTCTTGACGGTTTTTGCCCGTCAGGTATCTAGTTTACATGACGGGACAACCGTTACCGTCAAGTATATTAAACCTGACGGTTTTTTCCATTACCGTCAACAAAAATCATTTTCTTGACAGTTTTAGCCCGTCAGGAAATTGGTTTTCGCGGTGTCAAAACCAACGCCAAAATGACTCCATTTCTGTCAACAAAATTATGATTCTCGCAGCCCACTAGCAAAAATTGTCAATTCACATATTCATGCACATTCACGCATCATATAATTCACAATACACATCCATACATCATATAATTCACAATACACATCCATGCATTACTCCATACACAAATAAGAAGTTCAAGCTTTTCATTTCAAGCCCAATACCATCCATAAGGTTCACTTGTAAAAAGCAATCCGCACAAAAGACATCTAAAAGTCCAGTACTACCACAATACACCTAAAGACTAATATCACATACAAGTCATGTAAGTACATCTACAAGTGCAGCAGTACCATGTTCAACTATTCAAAAGAGCTAGCAAGACATCATCAAAGTTCATGTAGACAATTAGTTGCATCCGTCGCGGTCGATGTTGTTGGTATCATGGTTGTTGCCGCCATTAATGTCAGCATTGCAGTTGTCGCCATCAGTGTTAGCATCATTGCCATCAATGGCATTGTCATCTGGTGCTAAGCCCACATGGGAGGATCCCGTCCCAGTCCTAGTCCCTTCCTGTAAGATGAATAGAGTAGGCCAACATTATGAATCTGCCTTAATTAGCACAATTAAAACCATTAGAAGTGCTAACAGAAGAGCTAAAACAACCCACTGAACACTAGCATTATAAGTCTGTCTAAGCACAATTAGAACCATTCTAATTGCTAAAAGAAGAGCTAGAGCAATCGAAATCTATGACAAGCCTGTTTTTTAAAAAACAGTTGCACGCGTGGACAAAAATTCTAAACAAACCTAATACCACCTTACCATGAATATATAACTAATTAGGATTGAGGTTAAGCCCATGTGATAGAACACTCAACATGAGTCCACTCGCTCATTTCGCCAGACTTGCTTGTTGTCACTCCGACACAATCAAAAGTATTAGTGTCTAGTCCAAACTAGTCCTCCAATTGATAGAGGTTTGGACAACCTTGTAACTTTCATGAGATATTATTTGTAGTATTGTGAATAATTTTAGCTGCTAAGTATTCTTACATGTGATTGTGCAGATGTTTCACAGCGCAATATCTCTGGTGGTGGTTCTTCACCCATCTTCTGGAGAAGCATCTACATTAGAAAACTTTACAAGGTTAGAAATGCTCATGGAAATTATATGTCACAATAATAAATCTGACAAATCAAAATATTCAAAATTGACAGTTCAATATGTGTTCACACGATTTAGCAATTGTACCTATAAAAAAAACTAAATAAATGTTTCCTTATGACAACCCATCCGTGCCCTTTTCAGAAAAAAATAAAATTCCATGCCCTATGTTTTTTTTTGTCATTCATCACTCACTGAAGACTCGATTGATGCTCAATGAATAGCTTCTAACAATGAGATCACGAGGAGAATAGAAGAGGTACAAAAAAAGTGCACATGCCGTAAGTATCGTCTTCAATAATTACACTTCCGAGAAATGATTCGATTACCACTAGAACTGCCCTAATATTTGTAGTCTCTTGTAATATCCAGTTAGAGCGTATATGAAACATGCTAATTAATTATCTGTCAGATGGCTTATCGGTGAGTACAGCTACAGCAAGTTATTAACAAAAGACAATTGGACAAAACTCTGCAGTCGGAAGTAGGGACAGATCGATCAGAGATAATAGTAACATTTTGGCAATAGCTAAAATATGCAGATGGTTCAACATCTGCAATAATTGATTGGTCACCATATGTGAAAAATGAGCTCCAAGCTATTATGCCAGGTAACAATATATGGCTACAAAATCATGGCCTACAGTTCAATCAAAAGGATTGCTCTGATTGTATGCTCAAGAACTTAAAGTAATGCTACTGCTTGTCAAAATGCACTGCCCATGCAGCTCTCAGCAAATGGTAAAACTAATATATATATTCATGCATCATCAATTTTCAACAAATAATAAATACTGTAGATTTCAGATTTCACCGCCAAGCATTATACCTTCAACCAGTTCTACAGACATATAGTCCTAATCTTGGAAAGGTACCTCCTTTATCACCAAGATCTGCTTTCTCTAAATTGGTTGTTGATAGTTTATTTAGCAAATATTTCACTCATTCTGAAGCAATAGTTGGCACTTGGTACTTTGTATCTCTTTTAGGAAGCTTGGTTCTTTACCTAAAGGAACCTGCAAGATGCTTAATTCATTGACAACAATTTCTGAGAGCTACCTTTCTATTTCACTTGTGAAACCTTTGTCCTTTGTAGAAACCACAAAATATGCTATGCAGTTCCATTTTACCGGTGCTATGCTTGCTCTGTAAGTACCTTTTTTTCCATTTTATCTTAGTTTGCAACTTGTTTTATAATCTTATATTATTGGAGTATGACTTGGCTAGAAGAATGGTATATTCACCTTAGTTTTAGAACCAAATAGAAGAAAATAGTGTTACAGAAATATCCTTAAACTCATCTTGGTCCCCTGTTTTGATTTAGCATGCATGGTACCATTTTTTAGAATGTGTTAGCTAGATGCATTCCTAGATTTGTAGAGTTAAGGTGCTGATCAAGATCAGACCTAGAAACTTGACGACGTTAAGAAGTCTTAGTGGCATTGAGAAGTAGGCATAACATGTTTTATAAAGTTGGTGGGGACATAATCAAAATGACTTGTCAACAAAGACTAGAAAGAAAATTACATGTAAACAACTTCATTTAGAGGCCCATACAAAATATAATTATTGATTAGTAAGTTTGTATTGATTTCCATCATAGACTTTTCTATCTATTTATGCCCAGTTACATACCATTGTTTTTTTACAATTATTGGATAAGTTCTTTTGTACAGTTTTGGTAGTTGATCAGCTTAAGCACCAATATATAGTACTCTTAGCCTCATTTCCCTATTTATGCTTTGTGAATGTATGTCATTTAAAACCAATTTTATATTAATAAGTTAACTAACAACACCTCAACTCTGTAGGCTGGTGTGCTGTGCTCACGAGCTTCATATAGGACACAAGCTGCTGCAGATAATCCTTGATATGTTACCATTCTATGGTTTTAATGGCCCTATTTGCTCTGTACGCTTTTTGAGATGGCGCTGATTGAAAGTATTAGTTGATGATTGTTGATATTTTTATACTAGAGAGATGCAGAAGAAAAACCTGTAAATGATAGATAGACGAAGCTAGTTAAGATTTTACATTTTAAGACTAAATTGTATAATTTCTTCTCACAATTCAATGTATTCAACAGATATGGTTATGGTTATATATGAAGACGTAAAGAATATACTTGAAAGCATTTGCGATATGAGGTATTAACAATGTTACCACAATCATTTGGCGGTGAACTTCTTGTGCCCGGAGTAGTTCTTGATTATGTCGGAGCACATTACGATATGAGGTGGAATTGGATGGCCTGATATTTCTTGATTTAGCTGCTAGTAGAACTTCAGCCTTTTTGACAGCACCATTCCCTATTGGTACACGACCATGGGGCAAGCCACCATTGGTGTTGTAAAGTATTACTCCATCAAGTGATTGCTGCTCCCACTCACCATCTGGATGTTGAGCACTGGCAGCTGCAGAGTAATCATCCTAGAACAAAAACAACATTTCATATGATTTGCTTTCGTAGAAGTTGAGTTCACTTGAGTTGAATACAAACAAGGTAGAGCTTTATGGAAAGCTGAGCCAATTATATACATCTTTTGTTATAAAGAGCTCCTCTAATTGTGCCTTTAACTAATCGCTTAAGTCAGATTACTAAAAACTGTCAGGATACCGACAGATTTGCAGAACAGTAGCGCTACAAAATTCATAACTTTTGAACCGTTCGTCCAAATGATGTGATCTAGTACTCTAAGGAAAGGTATCGACGTCTCCTACAATTCTCTAGGAGGCGTCCAGGACAGATTATGCCATTAAGCTACTCAAAAACGTCGTCCAATACTATCTGCTCTAACAGATCTAAATACCGACATTGATTAAAATCACGAATTCGCTACTAAACGAGTGGGGATCGAGTTTACCCTTGATGAACCGCTAAAGATCATGAATTAGCATGTGATCTCTTCCCTTCCCTCTCTTCTTCCCTTCTCCCTCCTTCTCCTTCCTCTTCTTGGCCAACCGATCACCCGGGAGAATCGTCATCTTCCTCCACCTGGTCGGCAGCAGCAAGAGAAGGTCTTGGCCAACAGCGGGAGCTTCACCAATGAAGGGAGGTGCTGCTGGAGGGGAGGGGATGCAGGGGATCCAGAGAGTGGCGGCCAAAGGCAAGGGAGAGATGGGGGTGGCAGCCAAGGCAAGGGAGAGGGGGAGGAAAGGGAGGCGGCTAGGGTTTTGGGTGGAGGGGTGGCGCCTCCCTCCCCCTTGGCCGGCCTCCACTAGCCCACATGGGCCAAGGCCCAGGCCCAGGTTGCTTCACTATCGTAGAAAACCCCACTATCTAATTGCTGCTAGATCTATTTTATATTTGGTCCTTCACCGAATTCAATTAATCTCTCCCGAATACTCTTTCAAATATTCTCGAATACTTTTGGGGTATTACACCTACCTATCAGCACCCTTTCTCCACCTCGCCTTCGCCCTCGCTCGCCAGTGCGCCTTCGCCCGCTCCGCCCGCTCACCAGAGGTTTTCCTTGCTGCCCACCATTTCCGCGCCTCACCTACCTCTGTCACCTCCGCCTGGCTCCGCCCATGCTAGCAATCTCCTTAATGGCACCCAACCCCTTCTCTGGCAGAGATGCCGAAGGCGAGAGTGTGAGTTCTTGCTGCAGCCGCTTTTTCTCGTTGATCATATCGCGCTCTACTCGCTGCTACTTAAGCCCCCGAGCACGTCACCATATCTCTAGCTCACCCCTCGTTCCATCTCATGCTTTCTCTGAGCTTTTAGATCTCTAAATCACAAAGAACAAGTGCGTCATTCTCGACACCGGTGAACAAGCTCCACAACACTATCTTCTCTGGTGAGCTTCCTTGCCCTCGCCAACCGCACCACAACACGCCCCTTACCTCACTGATGCTCTTTTCTTGTTTGATCTAGCTCTGGGAACCCCATAGCAAGGACAAGTCATCGTCTTCTTCACCTCTGGTGCACACCCCATTCTGGACCTTCATTTTTCCGATGTTCTGGTGATCTTGAACCGCACCTGACTGTGTCACTTCGTGTCTTATACCTCACTCATGCTTCTTCCTCGGTTGATAATGATCCACACGCAGGGAATCCCCCAAATCGACCTTCTTCCACATTTTCAGCAGCCGCAACCCTTTTTCCAGTTAGCCGCTACCTCGATGAGTCTCTGGTTGATTCCTTATATCCCTACCATCCTCAATGTGCGTGCGAGCTAATGCGCACCTCCTTGTAGCATCGCCATCACCGTAGCACGCTGGCAATGAGAGCCTCCTTTGCACCGTTGCTGCTCAACATCACCAAGCCGCTTCGGTCATCCCCCGACACCTTCAAGAACCTTGGTGAGCTTCTAGTAGTCCATTAGAGCTTTTGCGTGCATTAGATCAAAGGAATAGCTAGTGTAGCATATACTTCGTCATAGCCGGTCATGGCGCCGCCGCGGGAAGCGTTGTCACCGCCACTCTGATGACGATTGGTCCCCGAGCCGCTGCGTGTAGCATCGTAGTAACCTCCTAAAGCCAATGCGTACCTTCTTTTGCCACCGATTTGCCTCAATCGCGAAAACCAATTTGAGCCCAAGGAGCTCCGCCGCTCATCGTCAGCGTAGCACCACCTCCGGCCATCTCTTCGGCCTCCTCCACCACCCAGTGGCATCGTTGTCGAGAGAGAAACCCATTTTTGCCATCCCTGAGCCTTGCCATCGCCCTGATCGTCGGCGACGACCTCGCCATGGTACTCGGCCATGAGCACATTGGGTCCGCATGATTAAAAGGTTGATTAATGCTAAGTAACAGAGGTTAAATGTAACAAGAGTATGACACATGGGACCAGCCGAAAAGATAATAAAAAAACTAATTTCAAACATTTTTAGTAAACATGTGGGACCATGCACTATTCTCGGAGGTTACTACGATGCTACACGTAGAGACTGACAAGTGGACCCCAGCTGTTACTTAATTAAAATCAGAAATAGGTTTAATCATTAGTTAATAAATAATGAATCTATGACATGTGGGACCGTCTCTGTTTTATAAACAAAATCAATAAAACAAAAATATATGAGTCACTAACAAGTAGGCCCCACATGTAAGTTAGTAAAAATCAGAAGAAGAAAAAAATGAAAAAAGCCGCCTTTAGTTTTTAGGAAAATATGTTTTCCTTACTGGAAAGCGTAAACCTTAGTAGAACTCATAGCATAATACGTTTTCTCTGTTGAAAAGCGTAAGCTTTAGAAAATACGCCTTCGATGTCACCCTTTTTTCTAATTTCTAGAATTTTCAAACTGAAGCAAATTAAAACGTTAATAACTTTTGCATACAAACTCCAAAGGAGATGAATCTTTTTTATAAATTCATAGAAAATCATGATCTACATGAATATGCAAAAAAAAATCTGGATTTTTCTTCTGTTGGAATTATTACTACATATTTAATTTGCTTCTGGCTCTTTTTACATGTTGATTGTTCGAACGATTTTCACGACGATCCTTCACTCTCATATTTAGAGCAAGTCAAGCACCTCTTTTGACCATGTTAATCCTACTATTTGAATTATTGTACTTCTTTTTGAAAAATCTATTATGCATGCATGTATGTTTGATATAAAATTGCTATGTTTGGGATAACGGTAGTTGTAATCCTAATCAATGCATGAACCTCCTTGAAATATGGATGTACTTACTGTTGTAGCCATTAGATTATGGTTTAGACAATAGATGATGTCAACCCGGGAGTTTCGAGTGCGAATATTGCACAATTTCTTAGTCGGGCTATAGTCTTTAATAAAATTTGTAAAAGGGATGGCATGATAAATATGAGTTTAGGAGTTTTTATGAAGAAAGCCCAGAGGGGTGTACCTCTGTTGTTTTGGATAAAAATAAAAATGAAAATTTTAGTTTGTGACGCGGGCAGATTATATCATATTTTGAGAAGTGTGAGAGGTGTATCTCACAAGTAGATAGGGAGAGATTTTCGTCTAGGTCAATTAAGGACCGAACGACAGCAAGTCATATATAAGCCTAAGCGTACAACCACATGTGTCGGTATGGGATGGCATTAGTTAATTAAGTCATTGAAAACTAGCCTTGCATGTTGGTAGGCCGTAGTAGTGCGAGCATGACCAGTGTAAGCATGTTCGAAGGGGCTCCCTTTACCACAGTATTGGGCACAGTGCTTGCCGACACAACGGTGAATACCTCACTGAGACGGGGGTGTACCCGGGTGAAGTAAGGGTGTTCATTCACTGGGCTAGTGCAAGGTTAGGACTTGGTGATGTAAAGGCTTCGATGTGGGCTCTAGATTGCTTACCAAAGGTAGTGAGCGGTGGTATCGACAGATGCCGAATAAACTAGAGAATTTATGTGATGTGGGTAAAATTGTACACCTCTATAGAGTGTAAATCTATTTAAATATCCGTGCTCACAGTCATGAGTGTGCTTAGTGCAGTCTTAATGGGTATAGTCTTGGTTTTCATGAAAACGATTCTTGTTGGAAAAATCAGGGAATGATTTTATTGTTGTTATTTGAGTTGAGTGCCATGCTTATGGTTGAAAATTAGATGTTGCTCGCAGTCGAGGAGGGTTGCGAGTTATTATTTATTCAATTACTTACTTGTTGTCCTTTATCTATTTAATTGCTCTTTAAATTTCCGTTGCAAAATAGTACATGTTGATATTGCAAATAAAACTTGCTTAATGCTGAAAATAACTTATAGAGTAGAGCCACATCCTTTGTTAAGTCGTGCATGTATATAAACTTTGCTAAACACTACAAGTCTTGCCGAGTACGCAATGTACTCAATCTTGCATAATTTGTTGTTCAGACTTAGAGGATGAGCCTATGCCGGATGACACCTTCTTTGCACCTGGAACCGGTGGGTTCGGTGATGGGTCTTTCTAGGACTTGTCTCTAGTCAGTTGCCTGAGAGTTCGAATGGGCATACCGCTAGAATTTTGGACTTATCACTTATTTTGCTTCTGTTGTTACTTTGCTACTCCTGATACTTACGTTTTTATTTGCCTGGTCAGCCCATGTGTTGTAAATAATGTAATCGTTATGTACCCCATTTTACTTCATTTTGTATGTATGAATGTGTGGATGTGATTGCCGAGGTTGTGAATGTGTGTACTAGCCACTCATCATGGGACTAGTATGGTACACACACGAGGGCTTTGGGTATTCAAAGCCCAGGGTCCGACATCTAGTTAGCCGAAAATTTGTTTTAAGCTCAAGAAAATGGATGGAGCTCGGGAAAAATTGGGGCCAATTTTGTTAAACTCGAAAAAATTTGGGGATTTTTTGGGTGGGGAAGCTCGTCATTGTGCTGGCGCCTTACACATGGAGCTCGGGCGGCCATGACTCGAGAGGAATTGGAGCAGAAGAAGGGGTGAAATGGGATCACAATGAGGTGAGGATGATTGGGGAAATATCGATTTTTGGGGAGAAGCAACAGAGGCGATGGATTTCTAGAGATTGCGGATTTGGGGGCAGAGCGGTGGCACGGCATTACCGGAGCTAGGGACGAAGCCAGAGCAAAGCGGTGGTGCTAGTTGCTTTAGGAGAGTAGAAGTATAGCAATAGAAGTGATGAGGTTTACTACAACGGTTTTGACGGAGGAGACGGAGCTCTCGACGCTAGGCGTGTCAGATGCAAGCTGCGCATGCGCGGGGCGGCCCGGATGAAGCGGTAACGAGGGCAACAACGCTGGCGAGCAAGGTCTCGTGGCGGGGGTGTGTGTCGAGTGAGCTCATAGCGGTCTTTGCTTGGCAGCAGAGGCGTTATATGGCGGCGAGGAGATAGGCTAAGGGCATAGGCGCATTGAGGAGAAAGCGTACCGCCGATAAGGAAAAGCGGGAAAACGAAGTGAGTTTCCAAAAAAGGAAAGTTTTCGGGAAAACTGGAAAAGGGGCTTTTTTTAGTTGGCCGAAAGTTGGTTTTAAGCGCAAGAAAAATGGATGGAGCTCAGAAAAAATGGGGCCATTTTTGTTAAACTTGGAAAATTTTGGGGATTATTTTGATACTGAATTTTTTTGAAAACTTGGAAAAAAATATATGTTAACATTTTGGTATGTGACACGTATTCTGCTAGTTGTGAGTTGTGACTATTAAAAAAATTACCCTTTAATATGAAATTGAAATAATAGGTAAAGTAACTACAGCGATAATTGTTTATCTTCTTTGCTTTCTAAAAATTTAGTTAATTTGCCTTCTCTTTTTCTATATATATAATTATTTTGTTTTGTCAAGTTTACTACATGCCAAGATCTACCTCTGTCAATTTCCTTGATTTGTCTACAGGAATAGCTCTTTACATTACTTTTTAGCATAAGAGTAATATGGCTCTAGATACTAACCCAACTTATGGTTAACTGAAACATTAAGCACGTATAAGGCATCTCTAGTTGCATATGTAGGCACTACTGCACTCCTTTACAATACTTTAGATCGAGCAGGCATGGAGGAGACACGCCACGAGAGAGAAAGAATGGTTAATAGTCTAAAGATGCAAAAGAGAGCTAGAATTGGGATAAATAGGGTCCTACCTTAACTTTCTATGCCCCCCTTGATTGATGGAACCTCGATGGTTTAGGATTCAGATGCCTACTCAAGCCGATCGATTAGCCGATTGATCGAGCTGGGATGAGACCAAAGAGTGCTAGCTGGGTTGTCGTGCACTTTATCTTGTAGCCTCGTAGGATAAGCACCTATCACATCGAACTAATGGGGAGCGGGGATCCATATCCTCTGTATTACTGCAAAGCTCACTGTATAAACAATGTTTTATAGGTGTGCGGACAGCACCTGTAGCAATATTATAGCAGCAGGAAAATATTTACGACAGCGATTTTACTGTAGCAAAATATTATAGCTATTGTTCTCGACCTTCGATTTTTTTCTGGTGGGGAAGATCGTTTCTAATACTATGCATTGTAGATCTTCTGTATCAATGCCGAGGATCCCAATCCGGGTGAGTGTTGGGTGTTGCACTCGATTGATTGCTAGCTAGCTAACTAGATACTATAAGAATATTTTTTAGAACAGTAATCAATATACATCAACTCTCATCATGATTTCCACATAGGATGATATTTTTTAGTGGCCAAGATCTCTAACTGTATTAAAGAAGAAATGAGCACGTGTGCCGAGCAGCACTCGAACGCGGGCGGGCGAGGGCTCGACGTCCCTCCTTGCCAATTGAGTTACTACTCAGTTCTCACATAGGATGACATATAGTTTCATAAAATTAACTGCCGGAAAACTTTTGGAAATATGTATATATATATAAATATATATATATATATATGTATGTATGTATGTGTGTATATATATATATATAGAGAGAGAGAGAGAGATATATATATATATATACATACATATATATATATATATATATATATATATATATATATATATATATATATATATATATATATATATATGTGTGTGTGTGTGTGTGTGTGTGTGGCGGGGCATATCAGTGCACATGGGCACATCTATGAACATATGGACATAGCCAATCATATCCATCGATCGTGAAACGGCGGCGAAGACGAGGCGATTTTGCGTTCACGCCCATAAACCTTCTATCTTCTTTCTTAATTTGGCGAGCTCCCTCATTCCCCAATCCCACTCCGCTCGCTCGTGCTCGCTTCCACTCACGATAAAGAGGTATCATCATAAAATAAATAAATAAATATATATATATATATATATATATATATATATATATATATATATATATATATATATATATATATATATATATATATATATATATATAAGCTTTCAAAATACGATTTCGCTGATTATCGTGCGTTATGCCTTTTTAGTATGCTGGATTTTCTGACCGTCAGATGTGCTTACGGGTGTACTTTAGCTGCGAAATGTTGATTTGATGGACAAATTTCAACTTGTCCGTAACCAAAAAAAAAACTTGTCCCTAACATAAAATGCTGTTTAATTTAAAGGAATTTCTAAATCCATGCATTTAATAACAAACAGATTATTCACGGCTTTGTGAACACTATCCTGAACCCCGTGCACGCATGCATCTCAGTGACGTGCGTCCATTGAAATATACCGCGCGCTTCCGGGACGGGAAAACTTCCTGACGACGGACAGTGCACGTCCAAACGTACGGTGTTGAGAAATTAAAGCCATTACAATGGCGATCGATCGATGAGGATTTCTCTAGAAAGATATGGAGATTGATGTGCAAAAGGAGAACATCCATCCTATGATCCGATTTTGTCGTCGTGCGCTGTGTCGGATGCGGCTCATACGTTGATTAGCTCTGGGCGTGGTATCGAGTGACACAACTGAGTCTGATTCGGTTTCGTATATTTTCCTAAGACTTTTATTCCTTAGCCTATATATGTACGTTGTAGTCGCACCGTTCAGATGCACCAAAACTTGTAATATATTCGTGCGTTGGTGGGTTTTCTCGCAATGGTTTTCTCTTGATCTTCTATTTTGCTGTGCATTTTATAACTTACCTGTTTTTCAGTGTAAAAGATTGATCAAATCATTAGTCCTGTGCACCTACTACGTACGCTATTGACGTTAGAAATGCTACCTACTGTTCATGTGGTCATTAATCAGTGGGGTAAGTATCTTTCTTGTTGGATGGCACTTCATGCATGAACTATATATCTTATGTGAGATCATCGTCCATCGAAGAGATCAGAGAAAGAAAAGAAAGGGCATCTACCTGTCCAATCGAATGCTGTTAATCAAAATTTTGTTTCATATACAGCATCTCCACCCTTACATGTAGTATTTTTACAAGGAACCTCAAATTTTATCAGACAACAAAAATGCAACAGAGGTTGATGAATAAAATCACACTGCAAAAAAAAAGAAATGAAAACAACGTCAGCACGTTTGGCTGTCGGTCACCAGCGTCGCTGATGGGAAGCATTAGACCACCGCATCGGGATAGCTTAGCTCCGACGACACAATCTGCTCCCAGAGAGAGAGGGAAAAAAAACTAAAAGGAACCGAGAAGAAGATGGTGAGAACGCACGAGCTTTTTTTTTTGTTGTTTCCTTTGACTCTTTTTTGTGATTTAAACTATTTTTAAAAATATTTTAAATATGGCTTCTCTCTAACTTTATTCTGATTCGATCTCTTTAGTCGCGTCATAACGCCATGCGGCGACAAAAACACTCATTCATGTCACGTCTGCGGTGTGAACAAAAGCTGTCGCGATAAATCTCCGAACCGTCTGGCGTCATTTTAGAAATTTAAGTCGTATCGCGTCGAAAAAGACAACGTGGCGATTTCATTTGCCACGTCACGAGATCCGTGGCGTAATGACGTATTTTCTTACGCCGCGTTATCGCGTGGTAAAAAACTCAAAATTTAAAATAAAGTTAATAAGAGGTTATCTTTAAAATATTTTTAAAAAATAAATTAAATCATAAAAAATCCTTCTCCTTCCTCCATTTCGACCTACACATATTTTTCGCGTGGGGCCAGAGGGCAGGAGCAGCCAATAGGGAAGTAGAAACGCCCGTGGGGCCCGCAGCCCGCGCGGCGGAGAGCGACGTGGCTGGACGCTGCCGAGCGCTGATTGGCCATGGCCTTGACGTTGCCTAGCGCGCGGGCCCACTGACAGTGACAGCGGGGCCCGCCCCCACCGAATCCGGCGTGGAAGATCATGGCATGGCATCCGGAGCCCAGAGGCCGAAATACGCCCTACACTACAAATATAAGTCGTCTTTCATGGGAAAGCTTCTGCCGTTAACTACAACTCTTTTGCGCATGTATTTGTTAATGAATTTTAATTTCCAACTTCCGAAAAATCAACTCTTCTCTATCAACGTCGGCTGATACAAGTCAATTAGCATTATAAGTGTAAGGGTATGTTTGGCTGGAATGAGTGGTTTGTCATGGTTTTTCTGGCCAAGAAATTCTTAGCCACAAGTGTGGCCAAACTTGGCTAGGATTTTTTGTATATACCGTGTGGGAAAGTGTAGCATACCACACATGGGCAGATCCTCTATGGGTCAAGGGTGCTCAGCTGAATATATATTTTCTTTTGTAAAATATTTGATATATAATAGGTATATTAGATGTATATATTATTAGTTAGGCCAAACTTATATATTTGTGTCCGCAAATGAATTCAGCTCGTACTCCTCACACCTCGTGCGTGAGCCATGTAATAAAATATTAGGCCCATTTTCCTTCCTACTCTAGCACATGAAACCCTAACCTATATTCTCTCTCTCATCCTGTGGGGGGAGGGGGGCTCCGGCCTCCAAGTGACGAACGAGCGGAGGCATGGGCTACAAAGGCGAGCGATGGTCGGTGGACACGATGCTACGTCGCGATGACAAGCGGCGTGGCGAGCACGAGCGCGACATCTGGCGGCGTACTGCGGCGGCACGAAAGAACAACGTGGCGGCGGGAGAGAAGCGACATATTGACTCAGCGTCATCGTCCTCTCTCCAGATCTAGGTGTGTTCCACGCACACCATTTCTTCTCCCTAGCTCTGCTATGCTCCAGCTCCAGTTCTTTCTAGAGTCTAGCCCCTTCCTCTGCTTTCTTGATTCTTTCTAATAAACGTTATACAAAAATACAATATTTACCTTGGATAATGAACAAATAGTTGGACATTTGTTACATATGTTTACATGCTAATTTTTACTCTATAGAAGGAACATTCTTAGATGGGGTTCTTACTGACGGGGAAAGAGCGGGATCAGTAAGGTACGCAACTATCAAAATCAATTTTGAAAAAGAAAGCAGGACCTCTACGGATCACTATTAGAGGAAGAAAATATGTTTTAGTAGTCTAGCTGCTATAACCCAGAACAGAAAAAGTGAGAAAACAACAACGACCAATCACCAAGCACAATGTTTTTTTTAAAAAAAGAAGACATGAGCCCTATCAATCACTATTAGAGGAAGAAAGTAAGTTTTAGCAGTATAACTGCTACAACCCAGAACAAAAAAAATAGAGAAAACAACAACGGTCAAGCACCAAACACAAGTCTTTGCCGCACCCTACAAAAACAACATAACTCAGCAAAATATGAAGCTTGAAGCTAAAATAGCTCTATTCCTAGTTTCCACCTCCTCAGCTGTAATTGATATCTATATTTTGTTGTTTAATTCATGCCATTGTGATTTTCTTATATCGTCTATTTCCTCATATGAAATCATTAATTTCTATATTTTTGTATTTTATTATATATCTGGCGTATCGTCGTGTCGATATTTTTTGAAATCATATTTCACGGTATCGGCGTATTGGTATCGGCATATCAGGACAACCTAGCTTCGAAGTACGAACATCTAACCTAAAAATCCTGGGTCCGTCACTGACGCCACAGGAGCGGCAATGAACCGAATACCAACATATAAAAGTTAAACTCGGCTAATTCAAGTGCGGCATGTTATGACTATGAATTAAACACCCCCTAAACATTTTGGTTGGAAAGGCACAGCTTAAGTAACACATTCCCATCTTTCCTTTTTTTGATAATTACTAAAAACAGCAATGTAGTATGAGTTCGTTACCACTGAATCAAAACGCTACATAAATATTCAAACGAATACTGACTTTCGCCCACTGTTATAGAGTTCACTAACATTTGACCACATCAACATCAAATAATCGAAGCTTTGCTTACAGCAAGTAGTATGTCATTCAACGAAGCAGCATTTTACCTCATACTAGTTCAATATCAGTGCTTTGCTACGAATTAAAAAATTTATAGTCCTAACATATCGGGTCGTCAACCGTCATCATACTCAGCGATGCGATCTAAACTGTCAGTACCTCGCTCACCGAACCAACAAATAACGAAAAGGGAGCGAAAGACGGACTGCCACCAACTTTAATTTTTAAATAGTATTATAGATCTGAGCTTAGGATAGGAACGTTTTTATGATGGATGGGAGAGGAACGTTAATACGTTAATTGCATAAGGAGTCGACACGTGCACTGAGAACCACTCTTGATGCACATAAACACTCAGGGCCCAGTGGGCCCACACGAGTGCACACATCTATTACGGTAGCTGGCACGTGGGAATACCACCAATCAGAAGCGGCTAACTACGCCGATGGCATGTGGGCCCGATGAGCTTTGGACTCATCTATCAGCACGGGAAAGTCTTCAAGTGTAAGTGGCAAAGAGTCCTAAGCAACGTGTCGACTTCGCAGCCCTTTGTCATGCGCATTTAATTTTCTGACACTTGAACCCAGCGTCTTCGAGAATGCGGATGCAGCGGTAATATAATTTTGTTTCATCTTTGGTGTGAGCTGAAGGGTCCATTGGGCGGGTCTACTGTAATATTATGGATCTGATACCAGTGAAATATTTACTCGGTAAAAAATACTGTAGCTATTGACACCGACAAGTGATTTTTGACCGGACGGTGAAGATCGCTTTCTAAGACATTCGTGAAGCCGCTTCCTGCCTTGCCATCAATGACTGCAAGGCCCGGTGACTCGTCTGTGCGTGTCTCGCTATCCTTCGAGTACGCGACATCTCCTTCTTTTCTTCCCTCCCTTAAACCCTAAATGTCAAGCACCACAGACTTCGACCACCGTCCGCTGCAGCGCGTAGCCTTTGCCATTGTTGACCACCGTGCCCTCACGGTTGAAAGTTTGATTTCCCATGTGAATATTCGAAATCTCAAGTTGGAATTAAGTTGAGTATCTTTAAAATTTCAAGGTGGAAGTTGAGTTTCCCGAGTTTGATGTTTTTAAAAAAATTCAATTGAAACATCAAATTTCAAACTTTGCCTACGGCAGCCATGGGCGGCGAGGCGGTAGAGTGCGAGCGGTGGGCAAGGTCGCCGGAGAGATAGGTGTAGGTAGGAGACGGCGGAGGCGTGCGGCGACATGATGCAAGCTGGCGTCTGCCATTGTCGTACACAATGGCAGACGTCTGTGCAACATGGGTTCTCCTATTTGAAAATTGTTTCGAGGTCTAACCCAATCACTCACTGCTTAATAAATTGACGGCCTTCTGATGTTACGTAGCAAATGCAAGCATGTTGCAATCAGGGTATGTAAATGAGCTCTTAGATGTGCTCCTACTTTGCCTAACAACAACATGATTTCATTCTTAAAACTAAGCTGAACTTTTTATCATTGGGCACACTAAGCTGGCACCAACTAAATGGATGGAGATGTCTGGAAGTTGATAGATAGATAGCATTGGCATATAATCATCATCTAGTGGGATAACAAGGTGATAAAAAAGTGGGCAAATAAAAGGTGGAAAGGGTAGAAAGGGGACTATAATGTGAGGGGATTCACCATGTTAGAAGTGGCAAAGGGGAAAGGGTTTTAGGGTTATGTGGCTCAATATCATCGAATGAGACGTGCGAATCACGCTAGAGAGGTAGGATTTTCTTGAGGAAAGAATATGAATCACATAAAGAACATAGTGCTGCACCAATATTTCCATGCTATATATTGTGAAAGGGGTCCCCATTTTGATTCCTTCCCTGCGTAGTCTGCTGTTTAGTTCTGGAGCATCTAGTAGTAATATTCCATTCTCACAAAGTGTCACAGCCTTACGTTTAATTGCCGACGAATTACTATCGATATTTGTGAGTTAAATGTTGGGGACATGGCTCTCGAGATCACGCATGAAGAGATGGAGCTTTTTTAAATAAGTTTAGGCCTTCTACGGAGCAAAAAACAACCATATTCATGCGTTCTTGTATTGAATGACGTTACAAAGCACAACAAGCCATCGAAACTAGGAAATATTGTCAATGGCTTATGTCTGAGTGTTGGTCTCTCTCTCTCCCTAACTACCGGCACCGCCCCTTATAAAGCGTCAAATGGGTGGCAGTTGTTGTGTGTCAGGAGATGCCTTGATGGTTGCTCGAATCCATACGTTGATAACGGTTATTGTCAGTGAGACGTTCTCCTTGTATGTTCGCCAAGCTGTTATTGCCAGAGACAAAGAGAGGTGCGTGCAGTTATATCAGAGACATATATATGCACGTGTTGTATTAACTACCATGCATAGTCCTTGTATGTTCGCCAAGCGGTTATTGCTAGAGACAAAGAGAGGTGTGTGCAGTTATGTCAGAGACACGTATTGTATTAACTACCACGCATAGTTGAGCGTAGCGTACATGTCCCTAGTGGATAAGATAGGGCCCACATGTTTGTGAGACTTATCGACCATAAGATGGTCGTGATTTGTCCTGGTTGTAACAGGTTTTACGACTGGGGGGTGGTCGTAACCTAACCTAGTCGTGCTAAGCATCTCTGACCAGGGATATATTAGAGGACTATTAGAATACAATTATTATAATGAATATCATAGATAAATAGCTTCATTAATTGAGGATTATTCAATCCTCATCGATAATCATGAAGAGAACTAATTCAATTCAACGACTGAACAATGGGGCTCTCTACTTACACTATAAATAAGACAAATTCTATTTTTGTTCGGTACTGTTGTCGTGGATAATCGAATACGGTAATAACAAACTATTATAATGACTTTCAGAGTACTGATTAGCGCAAAACCTTCAGCACAACAAAGAAATATAAGCCTATATTTTTCTTCATATAGGATAATCTTCATTTCTCTACTAATAAAAGGTGGAGTTTACCCCCGTGCAGCGGGACGATCGTCCCACCTCTCCTTTTAGATGCGCCAGATGGTCGTCCGCGTGTCGCCTCATCAAAAACTGTCGTGGCCTCACCCTTGCCCCCAAAATTGTCGGTGGCTTCATCCTCTCACGTCTCTTGATATTTTGCAATCATTCCCACTATCTCACCCCTTCTCTTTCTATCTCCATCCAAGAGATGTAGCTACTCGCCACAAGAAGGTAGCGATGCCGCATCGAGGAGGCATGAGGACGAGGGGTTGTGCATGCTACTCGTCTAGTCCGACAGCAGCCGAGGGGCCTTAGACTTATCGGCGGAAGAGGCGGAGGCATGGTCTGTTGTTGGTGTCCAGACTAGCTGGTGTGGAAGTGTCCGTCGGGTCGTCGGCCAACCTCGCCAACACCATGCTCACGTACATGCCCATTAACCTCAGTTTCTTCGGGTTGCAAGAACCAAGAGAGAATGTTGCTATGATGGAAGTTCTCACAGAAGTGTTGTCTGGATGTGCATGCAGGTGCGTGAGATTCAGGGAGCTAGGGCAAAGTAGGGTGGTGCTTGCGAGGGCGTCCTCGCGGTGAATCGTTGTCTGAGCCAAGGGATGGTCGGATGTCGTGCATCGGGATTTGCAGCACTGCACGGACACCGGGGACCTTGATGTCTTCTAACTTCTTGGCATAGTAAGAACGATTAGTACAAGAATCAATCATGTTTGTTCTTTACGTTGTGTGTTGGCGATTGTGCTGATCGAGCTCGGATCTGGTTCGACTTTGATTTGGAGGTGGGCACTCGGATCTGGTTGGTTATTATTTCTATGTTCTTTGTTCATGCCATACGAGGGTGCTAATGTATGGAGGAATCTTTGTTTGTTTAGGTTTATTTGGTGCCAATGCCTCCTCAACACCGGCCAAAAGGGCGCGAACCATGGCGGCGACACTATGACCCCAGACCAGGGGATTTAGCTGTGTGGGTCGTGAACTCTGGCACTGAGGCCCACCTCGATGTCGTCATTAGCGCCAACCGCCCGCCTCACCATGCTCCTCGCCAAGGAGCTCCTCCCGCTCTTCCTCGTCGAGCTCCCCGCCAGCTGTGTTGAAGCATCTCTGCCTCGACCGATGTCGGGACCCCAGATCTCCAGATCCGAGCCCTCTGTGTATTCTGAACTAGTACCAGATCAGTAGCTAGTTCACACAGTGACACCATTGGTGACAATCATATCCATACAACAAAATATCTAAGAAGCGGACAAATTAATATTACTTAGTAGCAAAAGGATCTTATGGTCAAGTCTTACAGAATTTGCCACGCAGGGCTTTAATGACAAAAGATACCTTGCAGTGGAACCAAAGCATCTCGCGGTAGCCATCCGACATGCCCACAGGCAATCGAGTGGAGAACGCGACCTAGTTCGCATAGTCTTCAAAATACTCCTCTTCTTCAAGTTCTCTGGTTCTTCTTCGGTGACTAATCAACAAATGGCGCAAAGCCATGAGTACATAAAGTACTCAGCAAGTCGTAGGGAAATGTATGTAAATAATATTCATGTAAGGCTTGAACAAGGATAGCTTTATGGCTCTTTTGCATAAAGTAATATTGACAGTAAATAGATTGAAAAACACAATTTAAAATATTAATTACTTAAGTAAACAAGTACTTTGAAACAACTAGTGAACTACCCTATTCATTTTCCAACCAACAACGAACAACCTGTTCACTTCCCAACCGAATCACCAATCCAACATTTGTAAGAAAATCAACCACTCGTGTGAAATCCCTAGGCATTGTCCATAAACGGGGACACGGCTATTCGAATAGTTTTACACTCTACAGAGGTTGTACAGCTTGACCCACAAGAGATAATCAGCTTACAATGTCAGACATGACACGCTTCCATAGGCATGTGACTAAGTAATTATTACAAGGCTTTTACAAAGTTATGTTTTGACCAAGGCTTTTACAAAGTTATGTTTTGACCTAGTTCTGCTTGCTAAGGTTTCGCCACACAGGCCCCCTCTTGTGCCGCTCATCAACCCAAACGGAACCAAATCAAAACATTGCTAATTAGTTGGACAGGTACACCCCACCCTGAACATGTGATTGTACGATATGGCCCAGATCAATGACGCACAAAGTTAAGTCCTTAGTGACTACTCAGGCGAGGCAACTACATCCCAAAATCCATCCCCTTTACTTCACGATCATTCATCTGAGTATGAAATCATTTTTCATTCAATCCTGACCAAATGGTAACCCTTGCCATGGTACAACAAATTTTTAATAATAGTGGATGTGTCACAAGTCCAAATTTTATTAAGTCAAATTCAATCATTTATGAGTATGTGATCATGAATCCCATCGTACAACTAAAGCATGGCTAAGCATAATACGCACCCATGTTGGTAATTAGATATGTCCAACTAATATTAACCCAACCTATGGTGTCCAATGGTATATGTTGTTCACAATTATCCAAGGAGGCATGTCGGCAATTTGGTAATTAACTATTCGGCGCGTTATTATAAAACTAGCAATGCATGTTGATATAAAAAATATATAATTTTATAAAATAGATACAACATGATCAAAGGTCTACGACTTGCCTTTGTTGAAGGTTTGAATGGCTTCGGCAGACGGGTCCAGGAATTCTTCGGAAACGTTGGAATCTACACGTGTGAAAAGAGCCAAATAAATACAACAATCCAAATAAAATCCAAAAATTATCAAATTAGAACCAAAAGAAGGGGGCTGAATTTAGATGAATTTAGAAATAAGAATCAACGGAATCGGAGTTCTTATGAGGGTGAATGAACGTCCGGAAGTTAGCAATCACATGAAATGATAGAAAAAGAAAAAGAGAGAGAATATTCTCGAAATCTGATTTTTCTTTTCAGGAATTAAGGATTAAAGAAGTGGCTGCTTTGTGGGCCCCTTTTTCTAGTGAGTGAGATGGAGAGAGAAGAGGGAGGTGTGTATAACATGTGGGTCCTACATGGAAGAGGCTCAAAGAAAGAAAGTAAGAAGCAGATAGCACAAAGCACAGCCAGAGCTCCAGGTGGCTCGGGTTCAACAGCAGCTATAGCAACAGATGGTTTCACACCATTTAGTTTGGGTGCTGCTCCTTACTCATGTTGGCCAGTGTTTGTAGCTCCATTGAATCTTGCCCCAAGCAAGCTCTTGAGGCTAGAATACAAATTCCTTGCCCTTGTTATCCCTGGTCCTCAGCATCCATGAAAGAAATTAAATATTCTAATGCAACCTTTAGTTAATGAACTTATCAAGTTGTGAGAGGGAGGTAGAAACATGGGATGCTTCACTCAAGCAAAACTTTACAATGCAGGCAGTATATCTATGGTCAGTCCATGATTTTCCTACATATGGTATGTTTGCTGGTTGGAGCACACATGGTTCATTTGCGTGTCCAGAATGCTTGTGTGAAGGCAAAGCATTTCAACTTCGTAATGGTTGCAAGGCTTGTTGATTTGATTGTCATAGACGCTTTCTGCCTAGGGACCATGAATTCAGAACCCAAGCTTATGCATTTCGAAAGAACATAATAGTGCTTGAGGAGGCACCTAGGTATTTAACGGGAGAGGAAGACTTTGGCAAATTGCACAATTGGACACACAAAAGCTGCTTTCGGCAACTTCCATACCATAATAAATTGAAGCTCCAACACAACATTGATGTGATGCACAATGAAAAAAAATATAGCTAAAGCTATATGGAACACATGCTTCGATATACCTGATAAGACAAAAGATAATGTTAAGGCAAGACAAGATTTAGCTGAGATTTGTCACCGTCCTTCACTGCATTTGGAGATGAAGGACAATGGGAAGTGGCACAAGCCTAGGGCTCCATTTTACATCAATAAGAATGACAAGACCACTATCCTTAAAGTGGTTTCAAGACTTAAAGTTTCCCGATGGATATGCAACCAATATTAGGTGAGGTGTTAACATGATGCAAAGGAAGATTTTTGGCCTCAAAAGCCATGACTTCCATACATCCAATGTTATTGTTGCATACTTCATGGTTCTCATTAAAGTGTGCTGACACTCATTAAGGGATTGAAATTTCAAAGGTTTGTGAAACACATAATGACATCAACTGCAAGCTTCAATGAAATTCTTTGTCCTTAACTTATTTTTCAATTCTCTAATTATGGGCTTGAAAGGATTATGGGAACACACCATGACGATCCTAAAATACCTAAAATATGTGGCTTACTCAATTTTGTTGATGAACAATGCTCTTTCTGAAATGTGCATGATTAGTATGTGGTATTTTTTAGCACGTACTAAATTGCCTTTTTTTTTGGTTTGTTACTTCTATTCTGTCTAGTTCCTGCTTGTTATCTGATTTGGCTAGGTAGTAGGAACACCTGTGGAACCTAAATTACCTTTTATGTTTTACATTTTTGCTACATTCTTGCATCATGCAAAATCAGAAGAGCTGTCATTTGAAATCCTTCTGGGTTGTTGTGTGTTGTGTCATGAGAATTAGCTTCCAATGTTGTTGATAAATGCTTCTAGCTTTTAGAATAACTAAACCATTGTTTAGGTGAAATTGTTGCTTACTTTAGCCAAGTTATTGTATGCAAAATGTTTCCTTTATTTTGTAGTTGAATGACTTTTTGCTGCTATTGTAATGGACATTTAATCTACAAATGCATTTTGTTTACGCATTCCTTAAACTTGATTGGTTTGTCCATGCTCCATTTTTGCAATGTTGGTTAATGAAAGGTGTGATGTTTATTTTGGAGAACTAAGTGGCTCTATTTTTATTACGTCAAAATCATGGTTGCAATGTCTGTCTTGCCATGTGATTCATGAGATATGATTTTTTTTTGTTGCTAATTTCTGTATTATCTTATGACATAAAATACAAGAAGGGCTACCACCCATCATTCAAAGCTTGATTGGCCTTTTTTATAAATAAAAAAAAGATTTATAAAAATGAAGTCAACAGAAGTTTGCATCCAATTGTATGGAGAGATGCTTTGGCTTGTGGTCCTTGTCGAGCGTGATGATGTTACACAAAGTTGTTTCATGTGACGAATGCACATTGTTACATTCAAAATATTTTATTATGTTAACATATATGTAGTATAAAAAAGACAATCTTTTCTTAGTTTTTTATCCAAATGCACACAAACATCTCTCTGCTACAGTTTTTGATATAGTTATTCAGTTTATATATTTCTTACTTACGAACTATATCCTTTGTTTTTAATAGAATTGTTAATTAATAAACTTCAAATTTATGTGCTCTACAATTTCGCTGATAACTGCTTCTTAAGGTTTTTGTATTTACAAATTAATCTTCACCGGTCTAAGTAAAACGGTTGAGGCAACATATCAAATGTAAAAGAGTATTTGAGTGGTAAGATGCAAAAGGCGTCTGTGGCCCTCAGATCTCAAGCGTGCAACGTAGATCCATGTGGGCAGAGCCCATTACCCACCTAAACCGCTTCACGAAAAACCCCTAGAGCAGACCGAACTTTTTGCGAAAACCTGCTCTGGCAGAGGCTTTTTTCAGACAAAACATTGAGATGAAGCTGATGTAAATCACTTGGAGGAGATGATACTGATGTTCCTCCATGGGCTTTTAGGATGTGCAGCTTGAGGTGCATGAGGGCTGGTAGTCCTACAAGAACACTGCTGCAACTATAAGATTTGTAGCAGCTCATATTGCCAACCATCTTTGTGAGAGATTAGGAGATTATTACTTTTTATTTTCCCTTCACATTTTAATTTAAACTCTACAAGATAAGGGACTGAAGGGGCACATTGAGTGAAGTTAATTACATTTGTTGAAAAAGTTATATAGCCTATGGCAGTGCGTAGTTGATGATCAACTCCTTGGACATTCTAATATATTGCAAAGGAAGTAAGGAAAGCTGGGCTGCTATTGGGCTTGGACTAGTAGGGGCTTTGGATTAGTTGGCAAATGTGACTGCCTAAGTTGTCCCTGTAGCTAGTCTAAATGGCACTTACAGGCCTAAGCTCATCATCCATTTTTGTGCATTTCAATCATGCAATGTGAATTGTCACCAGATGTATGACCAATCAACAATAGTGAAATAATCTAGATTTGTATCATGATTTATCTTAATGTATATGTTTGCAATTAATTGAATCGATAGGAGACATACTGATGTTGATCGAAATAGCTAGAAAGCCAAAAATCTAACCTTGTAAACTTTCCAAATGTAGATGCTTTTCCAGAAGATGGGTGAAGAACCACCACCAGAGATGCTACACCATGAAACATCTGCACAATCACATGTAAGAATACTTAGCAACTAAAATTATTGCCAATGCTACAAACAATATCTCATCAAAGTTACAAGGTTGTCCAAACCTCTATCATTTGGAGGACTAATTTGGACTAGACACTAATACTTTTTGGTGTGTCAGAGTGACAACAAGCAGTGCAGCAGTGAGCGAGTGGACTCATGTTGAGTGTTCTATCACATGGGCTTAACCTCAATCCCATTTAGTTATATGTTCATGGTAAGGTGGCAATGGGCTAGTCTAGAATTTTTGTCCACGCGTGTAACTATTTTTAAAAAAACAGACTTGTCATAGATTTCGATTGCTCCAGCTCTTCTTTTAGCAATTATAATGGTTCTAATTGTGCTTAGGAAGACTCATAATGCTAGTGTTTAGTGGGTTATTTTAGCTCTTCTGTTAGCACTTCTAATGGTTTTAATTGTGCTAAGGCAGACTCATAATGTTGGCCTACTCTATTCACCTTACAGGAAGGGACCAGGACTGGGATTGGATCCTCCCATGTGGGCTCAGCACCGGATGACAATGCCATTGATGGCAACGATGCTAACAATGATAGTAACAACTGCAATGCTGACATTAATGGCGGCAACAACCATGATACCAGCAACATCGACCGCGACGGATGCAACTAATTATCTACATGAACTTTGACGATGTCTTGCTAGCTCTTTTGAATAGTTGAACATGGTATTGCTGCACTTTTAGATGGACTTACATGACTTGTATGTGATATTAGTCTTTAGGTGTATTGTGGTAGTACTAGACTTTTAGATGTCTTTTGTGCGGATTACAATGTTGCTTTTCTGCAAGTGGACCTTATGGATGGTATTGAGCTTGAAATGATAAGCTTGAACTTCTTATTTGTGTATGGAGTAATGCATGGATGTGTATTGTGGATTATATGATGCATGGATGTATATGAATATGTGATCAACTAATTGACAATTTCTGCTAGTGGGCTGCCATAATTATAATTTTGTTGACAGGCACGGAGTCATTTTGGTGATGATTTTGACACTTACGAAAAACAATTTCCTGACAGGCAAAAACCGCCAGGTTTAATTGATTGACGATAATGGAAAAAACCGTCAGGTTTCATTTTCTTGACGATAATGGTTGTCCCGTCATCTAAACTAGATAACTGACGGGCAAAAACTTTCAAGTCTATTTTTGTTGACGGTTATTACCTGTCAGCAAAATTTATTTTATGCACGGGCAAAAAACCGCCAGGTTAATTTTTGTTGACGGTGAATACCCATCGACCAAATGCGTTTTATAGATGATTCACAAAACCGTCAGCAAAATAGGAAAAAAAACGTTAGCAAATATTTTCTTGACGGTTAACCGTTAGACAAATTGGATATTCCCGACCACCTAGACTTGAGGGGATTTGCCTAACGGTTACTCGTCAGGAAAATGAAACCTGACGGTTTTTTATATTTTGCTAACGGTTTTCGACCGTGGGGAAATATCCGTTTTGTAGTAGTGGTAGTTAATCCTAGCTACGAACAAAACATCTAAAACTTAACACTTACATATTTACAAATACAATTTTGGATTATTTCTGAAATAATATTTGTTCATCAGGGAAAACATGGAATATGTAAGGCCATAGCAGAGCTCCTTCCTAGTTTTTTCAACAAATAAAATTCAAAATCAACTCATAAAGTGATTTCGAGACATCGACTACCGGTCCATGAAGATATAATATATGTAAGATCTATTGAAAATGAGTTGAAATGTGGGCATATCAAAGAGATTTGTCAAACATACTGGTCCTTCTGGTCCAATCAGAAGGGAAATAAAGGATGGTATCTTCAGCCCAAAAGCACTCAATAATTGCACTTTATTTTCCAGTCTTTTTCTTCAAGCCCAAAGGAATAAACTTAATAAATACTGTCCTGAATCTCACCAAAAAATCACATAAAAAATAAGAATGTGGCCCCTTTGTTTTTCGATGGTTGCCTAATGCGTTTAATACATTGTCTGTGATTAAGTCATCTTGCTATATTGGTTAATTTACTGTGTTTTTCAGGGCTCTACGGTGGACAAAATACCCACCTAAATTTCCCTTGGTCGCTAGCTTACATATTCTCATGGGATTAAAAGCGCATTATACCATTTGAAAATATTTATCTTTTTTAGAATGAAACATTTGTCTCTAGTGGATAAAACTAAAACTAATTAAGACACCACATTTCTGAATTTCCCTTGGTCGCTAGCTTACATATTCCTACGGAGAAAAAGGTGCATTATACCATTTGAAAATATTTATCTTTTTTAGAATGGGACATTTATCTCTAGTGGATAAAACTAAAACTAATTAAGACACCACATTTCTGAATTGTCACAAAGCATAAAAAAAAATGGTCTCTCTCTCTAACACACATGAGTAGGTGTAATGCCGGCAGTTCGTTGGGTTTCTTCCATATCATTCAATTGCCTTGTCATCCTCCAAAGCCAGCGTCCAACCATAGAAAAAGAAAGAAAACCATGGAAGGAACCACAAATAAAAAAACAATACTACCTCACGTTCACGTACGCTTGGCAGAAGACGTGACTTTGTGAAGTGGACAAATGTATAAACAAATAACCTAAGGAACAAACAGACACATCAGAGTACATCCACCTGACGTACTGAGGATGAGAAAAGAAATGGGGTTAATTAGAAGCTGCGGCTGCTGCCATTTTCTGCGGCTGCTGCCATTTTCTTCCACACAAAGCATACAGGAGTATTAAAATCTGACTAAGACATTGACATTTCCTAGTTCCTCTGACACACGAACACCTGTGTCAGGAAGGCTGTGCCAGTGCCATATATATACACACACAAAAGCACACATTGCTATCTCTCACTACATCTATCTGAATTTCTGAATTCTATGTGCCCTGTCACCTGCGTCCTTTTGGGAATAGTAATATCAGATATTCAGATATCCCTATCTGCATCTTGCTTTCCAGTCTCTGCACATGCACACACATTAACAGGAGGAAAGGCTGAAGGAATGCAACGCTGGCCTTCCCTTATCTGCAACCAATGATGTCGAGAAAAGAGGGTATCAAATCACACGAACCTTCTAACATTTGCCTTGCTTTTCGTCTCTACTCTGACATAGCAAATTTTCTACCAACTTATCATGTTCAGCATAATTATTCTATTCTCGTATTGAAATGAAAGGAACGTTTTCATGCTCCTCGCGAATTAATCCATGCGTGTCAGAAAAGCATGTATGGTTCCAGACTGCGGTTTGATGCATACCAGCGAATCCTTGTTAGGTAGGATCGTACAGTTTTCTTTTTGAGACCATCAAAGCACATAAAAAAATAAATCTACCAGTAAAAATATCACATATGACGCTTGCTGACAAGCTAGTCTAGATCAGAGTAAAAGAAAAATCATGTTCCTGTTGACTTGTCCTTGGGAGCTTGTAGGCTAAGATAGCATGACGACATTAAGCACCCATAATTTTAATTGACGGGAAAAAAGAATAAAATTAAGTTTCTAGCTAGCTAGAGATGTGGAAAGAAAATAAAAGAGGAAGTGGGGGAAAGACCTGTGTTGAGGTTGTGAGGATAATGCAAGTGGGAGGTTGGTATCTCTCCTCTAGCTACTCACTGACCTTTTTTTATTTCCTAACTCCAAAGACTTCACTAATTATCAGTCTCCTCCCTCTCTAGCTACCTGTCTCTCCTTGCCTTCCTTCCTTTCCCTTTCAGAGGACGCGAGATGAGAGGAAAGATTTATATGTGTGCTCTGTAGAGAGACCAGGGAGAGAGATTTGCATGTACTTAAGATGACTTTGACATGAGTGATCATCCCATGTTCTTGATACCTAGCTAGCTTGCATTCCTCGCTATCCTCTCTCCTCTTGTCCTCCATCTTTTTTAGGTTCTTCTCCCTTCTTGTTCTTCAGAGAGAGAGAGAGAGAGAGGAGGAGGAGGAGGAGGAGGAGGAGAGGGAGGGAGAACCCCCCATTCTTATATGCAGTATATAGCACGTGTTGCAGCCTAATCCTTGAGGTAATATAGCTAATTAGCAAGCCCAATGATGTGTGTTTGTGCTTGTGTTGTTGTATGTGTGATGCACATGTGCACTCTTTCATTGCTAAATCAGCTGATGAAGATGGATGGATACCTTTCCTTTTTTTTCTTATTTTTTTATGCAAGAGATGCCCACCTACATCTCTATCTTCCACTCTCTCTTTTTTCCAGAGGCTAGAGTTCTTGCATGACCCCCTACATATAGCATACATCTCTCTCACAAAAAGAAAAAAAGTGGCTCCAATTTTAGCTCACAGTTGACACTGATCTCCTCAGTTCACTGATCACACTATATATTCCATGGTCCTAGATAGATCTCTCTTGTTTATGTTATATATATGTACCTTGATTAATTTTGACTCCTTAATTTGCGGCTTGTAATTGCATAGAAAGTTTCTTGGTTTCTTGTAACAGGCAAAGTCACGGCCTTGTGATCTTGAGCATTCCAAGAGGCTAAGCTTGCAGCTTTGATCGATCACCCGGAGTCGGAGTTGGCCACCACGATGGCAGCCTACTTCACGGGCGGTGGCTCCGGCACGGACGTCCAGACCGGCACCGACGGCCTGCAGACGCTCTACCTCATGAACCCAAACTACGTCGGCTACACCGACGCTGCGGCGGCCGCGCCCAACATGATGCTCCTCAACTCGGCGGTGAGCTCGCTGGGCCCCGCGAGCTTCGGCCACCAGCCGACACCGGCGGCGCAGCACTTCGTCGGCATCCCTCTCCAGCCACCGCCGTCGGGCTACAACCTGTGGGCCCCAGCCACCACCGGCGGCGGTGCCGCCGACATGTCGCCACGGCAGCAAGTCCCCGGCACGTCGGCGGTCAGCGCCGTGCTGAGCCTGTCGTCCCGTGAGGCGCCGCCGGTCACGGTGGCCGCCGTCCCCAGCACCGAGGGTAAGTACATGGGGGCGTCGCCGACGCCGTCGCAGGAGCATGCGGTGATGAGCTCCAAGTACCTGAAGGCGGCGCAGGAGCTGCTCGACGAGGCGGTGAGCGTCAACAAGGGTGTGGAGGAGGCCAACGCGGCGGTGGCGATTGCGAAGAGCGCGATGGCGGTGAAGAAGAAGGAAGACTCGGAAGGTGGGTCCGGCGGCGGCGTGGAGGTGGAGGATGGCGGCGGCAGCAAGAGCGGCGGCGCGGCCGAGATGTCGACGGCGGAGCGGCAGGAGCTGCAGATGAAGAAGAGCAAGCTTGTGAACATGCTTGATGAGGTAATTAAATAGTAGAGTTAGATTAGTAATTTTAGTATTATTTTACTATTTAACTGTTCGGAAAGAAGGTAATTAAATAGTAGAGTTAGATTAGTAATTTAAGTATTATTTTACTATTTAACTGTTCGGAAAGAATCAAGTGTCACTAAATTATTGTTAATGATTCTTAATCTGCTGATATTGTTCTGTCGGTGGCAACTAATCCTGCTACTGCAAATGTTTTTACTCTCTTTTTTTTTAAAAAAAAAAACAATGTTTCTACTCTCTTTACTTCTCTCTTTTGAGCTTTGATTCAGAAAGTGTAGCTCTTAATTATCTGAAAAATGCAAATTGTTTTATCTTTATTTTGTTGGAATAATAGGATATTGTTAGATATTCCAAACTAGCTTGTTTCTTGACCAATTAATGCTCTGCTAATTCTGTGATTTCCCTGAGCAAGAGGCTAGCAAGCTTGAAACTGCACTTCATTACAAAGCCAGCTAGTAGAGCTATTGAAGGAAAAAGCTTTCATTTTAGTTGTAACTTGTAAGAGAAATCAAAAAAATACTAGAAGGACAAAAGGCATAGTAGTTAGATGGCTACTGCATCTTACAAGTGGCTAGCTCTCTTTAGCTGATAAGATTAGACAAGCAAAGCACATGAATAATCTACACTTCTTTCAGTTGTGCACTACTCCTACTTTGATTATTAGTTGCTTGTTGCTTGCTCAAATATGTGCTACCTGTTTGTCTGTAGTAGTAGTAGACAGTAGTAGGAAGAACTGGTATTAAAGAAATTAATCAATTAGTTTTTTTCCTATTAACACACAAGATAAGAAAGTGTGGTTAGCTCGGTGGCAAACTGTTACATCAATTAATTACTACTAGTAGCTTGCTAATATCTTCTCCTGGATCCTTCGGGGTCTTCTGCGGCACGGATGAATGCGCGCGCGCAGGTGGAGCAGCGGTACCGGCAGTACCACCACCAGATGCAGGCGGTGGCGTCGTCGTTCGAGGCGGTGGCCGGAGCAAGGTCGGCGCGGACGTACACGGCGCTGGCGCTGCGCACGATCTCGCGGCAGTTCCGGTGCCTGCGGGACGCGATCGCGGCGCAGGTGCGGTCGGCGAGCCGCACCCTCGGGGAGGACGCGGAGGCGGCCGCGGGCGGCCGGACGGTGGGGTCGCGGCTGCGGTTCATCGATCACCAGCTCCGGCAGCAGCGCGCGCTGCAGCAGCTGGGCATGATGCAGGGCGGCTCGTGGCGGCCGCAGCGCGGCCTGCCGGAGCGCTCCGTCTCCGTCCTCCGCGCATGGCTCTTCGAGCACTTCCTCCACCCGTAAGTATACATAGAGACACACGCACGTACATGCACTACAACATCTTTCGGTGAAAATCTAAAAACCAAGTCTCAGCCGTATCTCTGATGATACGAAGAACCCTAAGACACTATTGCTGCTAGTGTCCTGGGACGATCTATCACCAGCGTTCAGATAACCGGTTTCAAATTTTTACTAGAGGTCCGATATAGCCGATTATCGGATAGTTTCGGGTGATTTCAGCCGAAAATTTCAAATCAAAATTTGATTTTTTAAAAAAAAATCGGCCAATTTTTTTTACTATCACTACTAATTATAGCCTTATATGGAAAGATTTCACACAAAGATAGGTAAAACCATCGGATACACATCTTAAGGTTTTCACTTTGCGCACTTAGTAACTGTACAGGAAACATGTAGGACCAATGTCCTTGGCTCCTCGCAACATGCAAGTACATGTATTTGGAGATAGTAATAATTGGAGTCTTTCTTGGGCGTTAACAAACTACTTTTCTGAGTGCTCGCTCAAATCTGTGAATGCGCGAGCCCGCGTGTCCACATCTCATTGGTGGCTGCGATTCCTCTGATGTAATGCAGATACCCCAAGGATTCGGACAAGATCATGCTCGCCAAGCAAACCGGCCTCACTAGGAGCCAGGTATGTATATACATCAATGTACGTACACATGTGCATATGTACTCGTACACAGTTTGCGCAGAGCTAAATTAATTTGCACCGTGCAAATACGAAGCTGCAGTGGCTATGGCTGTCGAAATATTTGTGTAGGTGTCGAACTGGTTCATCAACGCGAGGGTGAGGCTGTGGAAGCCAATGGTGGAGGAGATGTACCTGGAGGAGACTAAGGACAAGGATGCCAACGCGGCGGCCGGGGCCGGCGACGACAACTCCGGTGGCGGCAGCAAGACGAGCAACAACACCGACAGCACGGAGCCTCCGAAGCACGTCGACAACGGCATGTCGTCGTCGGCGGGGGCGACGTCCAAAGCGGCGCGCATTGCAGGGATTGGAAGCTCCAAGGTTGACGTGCACGCGTCCCTCCTAGAGTTCGCCGGAGACCGGCAGGCCCAGGCGAGCTTCTACGGCGGCGACGGCGGCGGCGGCGCCTCGTTCCAGCATAAGCTCAAGAAGGCGAGGACAGTGTCAGACGATCCGGCGGCGTTCCACGTCTCCGACGTGGCCACGCTGCAGGCGCAGGCCGCGGCCGCCGCGAGGCACGACGAGGCCGTGAGCCACCGGGAGCTGCTCATGAAGTTCATGGAGGCCGGCGGCAGCGGCGCCACCGCGGGCGCGAGGGGGCAACTGGACGACGACGACGTCGGCGGGTACACGCTGTTCACGCCGGCGCCGTACGGGCAGTTCGGCTCGGAGCAGTACGCGTTCGCCGGGAACGGCGGCGGCGTGTCCCTCACGCTCGGCCTCCCGCACGGCGCCGCCGCCGCCGAGCAGACGTCGTCGTTCCTCATGAGCAGCAGCAACACCAGCGACGGCGTCGCCGCCGTCACCGCGGGCTACGACATGAACATGCAGAGCACCAAGTCCTTCGCAGCTCAGCTCATGAGAAACTTCGTGGCCTAATTACTATAGTACAATTAACCAGTTACTTTAGGGCTTGTATAGAAATAAGGGTTAAGCCTAGACATGCTTGAGCTTGATCATTGGATTTAGGGAATGTATAGCTGGATGGGATAATATGGGATAATGTATATAGTAGATATAGGGTAGTCTACTTAATTAATAGAGTATAACAAAAAAAATACAGGATTTTATAGTGCATAGATGGGCACCATATCTGGAAAAAAAAAAAGAGTATATGTGGTTTGGCAAAGTATGTAGAAGGTGGTTACTTAGCACTAGTTTTGGATATTGTATTGTATGTAATTCAGCTTTGTTTCACTATATCCAGTGGGGAAGAGATGCATAACATGCCACTATATCCAGTTGTTCTTCCTCTCATCCAATCTGAATTATATCATGGTTGAAGTCTCAGTACATTGGTACTTGGGAAGATGATTGGAGAATTGCAGCTGAACTGATGAAACCTCAGAATGTAGCTCACTAAAACAGCAAGATATATTTGGAAATAAAGCCTCTGAGATTGCTAAGAGTAAAACTTTAGCTCTTCGTGATTCAATATCTTGGGGAATTATCACACACTGAATCACATCTTGGGGAATAATCACACACTACGAGCTTTGGATCATTGACAGAGTAGGCCTATAAAAGAGGCTTTCCCGCTCATGCTAGACAAATCAACTCAGAATTCCGTTCAGTAGATCAACAGAACAAAATTCGCTCTAATAAGAGAATAAACACCAGTAACAAACAGAAACAAGATTATACATGCCCAAACACTGCCTAATGATCACTTGCTGGACCAACGTCCATGTCTTGATGATACACCTAATGTTAGGCTTTCTGCATGCACATTGCCAGAAAGATGCACTGTATGCCACAAGAATCCAGCTAGTCGTGCATTGACAATGCTAGTCATGGCAGAAGTGAACTGAACTCCCGCTCTTAGCACTTCAAAGATGCCTCTGATGACGTCCGTACTCGATCGCTCATCTGAGATGACCTGTTGCTGGGATAACCGGATGTTGCACAATCCCATGAGGCATTTTTACATTGTTAGGATTCTCTCCTGCTCCGCCCCCATCACAACTGGGTTCCAACAAGCGCACAAGCGAGAGAAAAATTTCCATTCTAGTCACATCCCTGTTGGCCTGCATGAACAGAATCAAATAAGAACTTTTGGAAGCAGACAGTGAAGGAAGCAAAAGATGGCTAAATTCATAGGAAAAAATGTCGTAACATGCAAAATATGTGGATAATCTGTATAAGTTCATGAACCAAAATGTGGGAACAGCTGTTCTTCGATTCTGACCCAACCAAACGATCTTCTTAAAACATCGGACTACTTACCTCAACAGTGAACCGTGCCCAGATTTTATTTTTGCGTGCTTCCATCACACCCCTCAAGATGGTTAATCCAAGTCCTTTGATAAAGTCAGCTATCTCCAAGAATATACCTCTATCCTCACAAATCATCTGCATACGTATTGATGTCAAATAATGGAAAGTATAATATGTGCATTGAGAATCAAGGATACAACGAACAAACAATAGCAGAATCATTTACCTCCACAAGCATCTGACGAGGCCGGTCAAGATCCTCAACAATGATTGGGCATGTCAGAGATTGATTGCCAACATTGAAGGCCCAAGTCGCACCACCTTCAAAGTAGTCTTTCCAAAGCGGACCATTCTCACCACCAAGTATCTGTTTGAACTTTACCAATAGCACAGCAAAGGATCTCATGAGTTTCGCAACTTTTATCTCATGGAGTAGGCTAAAAGCTAGTTTTCTTCATCCTAACGCAAGTAAAGAGGGTCCAAATTATTAAGTGTGTATACCTTAGATTCATTAGAATCCTTGAGGTTGTCTGCATGCTTTGTCACACTTTGCAAGAAAACCATGTGCTTAATGGTCTTTTCCAACAAAGCATCAATGCTACACTGTTGCCAAAAAAAATGACATGAGAATAGCAGTTGTTACACTGTACGTCTGACCAATGTGAACTCAGTGCAATTCAAATCTTAAATAATCACAAAGGACAATTAAAATATGCAAGCCAACAAAAGGATACCTTTGCCCCATTAGGTACAAGTTCTCGGAGCTCCTTTATACGATCCTGAATAAGCTGACGGTCCTTTGGTCGGGGCTTAGGGTTCTCTCCTGGTCGAGATCTCTTTCGATTTGCCTTGTTTGGTGTATCATGACCTTTGCTGTTTGAGGCTGACACACTTTCACATTTCATGTTCTGTCCACTCTCAATCCAAAGGCGTATCTGAGATTTGTGCATTCCATTGTTTTGGGAAAGACAACCATCCTCAGCCTTTTCTTGGACATATGGTTGTTTAACAAAATTTGAAACAGCCAACTCATTCTTGACTAGCAAAGGAGGAGCACCAGATGATTCGCATTGCTTCATCTCTTTTGAGCCACAATAAGAACTGCTAGGAATGTCTGTCAATGAGGTCTTGCAAGAGGCACTGTCACCAGAGATCTGCTTGCCACCAGGATTGACATTGGAGATAACCGCATCCAACAGTTGGTCTGTATCAGTTAGTGAGAAGATCCCAGAATAAGGGAACTCATCGTCCAGTGCGCCAAAGACTGGAGGGGTACCAAGATAAACCGATGATTCAGGTGCATCTCTATCTGAACTCTCGGGTTTTGCGGCATTCCAGGTCAGATCACCATCCACATTGCGACACAGATGATGAAATTCAATACCAAACATATCGAACAAATCATTTTCGGTAGTAGGATCCATAAGAAATGGGGAAGTTCGCTCATTAGAAATGTCTGGGAGCTTGTGTCCATCCATATTCTTCACACCCTGCATGCTTATAGCAACACTGGAGTCATTAACTTCATTAGCCTTTTGGTTTCGGCAAACATGATCCGAGCTACTCGGTTGATTCTCCTGAGAAATGGCTGACTTCAATCCACTCAAAACTTGAACATCGGAGCCAGAGGATGGAGCTGCAGGAGCTTGAAATGGCTCTCTTTTGGGAGACTCCATTTTCATAATGAATTGGGCAGATTGAGGGATTTTATATGAAATAGCTGGTTTATGCCCTATCATCCCAGAAGTAGAATTACATCTTCGGTCTAATACTTGACTTGCTGTGCTGTTATACAAGTTAGCCTTGACTACTCTAGTACCTGCAGGAAGAAAATCAAAATTCCCACCACCATTTAGAAAATCCGACACCTCACCTCCTCCATGCAACGGAAGCATGTTTGTATTTTCATGGACAACAGGGTTCCGGGATGCAAGAGATTTTAACAGAAGATTTCTGGCCTCTGATGACTCTGCCATGTTTCCCAGTTCTAATTGACCAATGTTGGTCATCAACAATGGATGTTTTTCCACTGATGTTGAGATAGAAGAGATAAACCCTGAGCTCACAACACTACTTTGTGTGTTACTTTCAACTCTCTTGTCACAGTAAGGGGTTTGTCGTCTGAACCTCATATCAGAAGCATATAAACTGTGATCTCTAACAGCTTGACCATTTCTCTGTGCAACCTTAAGCAATGAAGCATTCCTGGCTGTGTTTGCTGATGTACTACTTGACACGATTGTGGCACCAGGACCATAGCATTGTTCATAAGTCACTGGGGATCCACTGAAGGCTTTTGAGCAAGCATCTGTGGAGTAGATACTTGGGAGACCATGTAAAGAACGTGGCTGAACCTTCTGGCTCACATCATTTTTAACTGAAGCAGATGCAACCATACTTGATCGATTGTTTAGCTGAGAACACAGCCTCTTATATTGGAGCACAAAATTTGTGTTTTCCATAACCTGTCAGAAAATAAGCATTTATAAGCTCTAACATCTAGAAAACACAAACAGGAGAGCTAGCATAGTCCCAGCGGTCACAGTAAAACTCAAAAACAATTCCTCCTAATGCAGTCCTCTAAGCACTAAACATATAATAGAGACAATCATAAATAATTCTTCTCCAGCTTCCCACTCCAATCCACGGAAGGCTTGGTCTTCCTAGGACCTCACAACAAATATAGTGTACAGGAATCCAGAGAACAGAATATTTGACCAGTCAACAATGTAATACAGTCATAAAGTAGTACTACCTCATGGCCCATATAATAACAACACAGAACAAACTTCAAGACATGTAGATAAGAGATATACTAATCTGCATTGTTAAAGCTTGGGTATCTTACCACACTTGTAGAGCCTAGCTGTAGTACACCACGTGGTAACACAGGAATGATTGCAATAGTCTGCACAAGTACATTATTAAGAGCTTAGAAGTAAAAAGTCAGTAATTAATCTACCATCCAAGGGCAATAACTCTACTAACCTGAATGCCAGCTCTGAACTGATGATTCATCTCAGCAGCAACCTATCATCATCAGAAGTCCTTAGCTTATTGTTCCATTGCGAAAGCTCAAATTACAATTTAAGATATCCAAAACAAGAATGCAAGAGATTAAATCCCGTTGCATTGTTCTTAAAGGACAATTAAAAAAATCATCATGGAAGTAACATCCTGGTTAACTTAAGCTTCTAGGGAAAACCATGTTAAAGAGAATGTCGACAGACATTTCCACTTATTCACATGTCCATTTGTGTGCTTTTGCAACTAGCTTATCACAGTGACCACTTAATCAGCAGAACAATAGACCAAACTCACTACATGCCAAAATTTCAGCACATAAGGAACAAATATGTGAGGACAAAATAACCCCACAAGGATTGATGCAATGATATAAATCGCTTGACTTCATGCTTTAAATGAGGCGGCAGCAAAAATGGACCAGACAAAACTGAAATTGGGTTACATTTATATCAGTTCACAAGAAAGAAGAAGAAATTATACCTCAGATCCGAGCACGTGATCATTGGCAGTATCATGGACAATCCATTGATGATTCCCAGTAAAAGCAGCACGGCCAATGATACTGAAAAACACAAATGCAGCAGGCATCCGTCAATAAAAGCAATAAACCAAGAACATTGCACTAGCCGGTGACAAAGAAATGCCGTTTCCCTTCTTGCTTACCCTTCTCCGACAACATGAACCTGCGATGCCATAACCTTCCTAACAAGCGTGCACACTGTGCCGCCTGATTCACACCCAACCTCTGAAGCCTCAGATCCGGCGGGGCACGATGGGTGGCCACAATAGCCGTCCTCCCACACCAAATGCCTGCACATCTCCAATGCAAAAATGCACACAAATCAGCAAACAAGGAACTCATCCTTGAAGCATTAAGTTCGTCCAGAAGCTAAATTCACAGCGCATGTAGCATTCCTCCTTGCCCAAATCACTTGCCCCTTTTTCTTCTTTTCTCAGAATTGCAAGAACATTTTGCGCATCCACGCTCTTGCATGCCGAAAGAACTAACACGCATTTACACAAATAGCGCTGATTCGATATGCGGCAATAACTTTTTGTTTCATGTTCTAGTAAAGGTGGTACTAAGTTTGCAGCATCAGCGCACGCACACAAACACAGACGCGTTCTTTTGAAGGCACTAGTTTCTCACAAGCAAAGAAGTCCCTTATTAGTAATTGCTCAGGAATATACCCATCCGAATCTTCCCCACGGACGCTTCACTCGTAGTAGTACAAGGTAAATCTAGATGAAATGGAATGTTCAAGAAAACTTCAAACCCAACAAAATAAATAAGAGAAGACATTGAAGTCTTGAGGGAAAAAGCGCAAGAGAGAGAGAGAGAGAGAGAGAGAGATTTCGCAAGATCGAACAGGAGGAGAAGCTAAGACTCAAAAAAGATCCAAGAAAAAGATGGGAAGGCTTACACGGGGTCGGCAGCGCCGATGGCCTTCCAGAAGACGGCGTACGACCACCCGACCTCCTCACACAGCCGCCGCAGCGCGTCCCCCACCGCCATCTCCGCAACCCCCGACGCAAAGAAACCCTAACGAACCCTAGCTCCTCCAGAGGCCGCCGCCGCCGCCGGAGGGGGGAAAAGGTGAACAAGAACGCCGCCTAATCCGCCTCCCTAGGCGCCGCGGCAGCTGGCGCGCCCGGCCTGCTTTGCGCGGAGCCCGCTGCCCCTCCTCGCCGCCGCCGCACGGGCAGCCATCAGAGGGGCCAACTCCCGGCTGGCGCTGGTCCCAGCGTCAGTGGGGGCAGGGGGGCCGCTGCGCTTCGCGGGAGAGGATGAGGTGGGTGGAAGACTAAGCGTGGAGAAGCGCCGGAGCCGCACGGCGGCGAGCGAGCGCTCTCAATGCGCTCTTGGATTTGCTACTGCTGCTGCCCGTCCTCGTCAATCTATCTCACTCTTCTTTCTTATCGCTTTCGCTTTGGCTTCGGCTTCTTTGGGTTCTCACTGTCTTGGAGTCTTTGGGTGCAATTTTTTGGCTCTCTTTGTTGCTTTCTTTCCTTGCCCATCCTTTTTCTTTCTCCGTCGCAGCTCCCGAGACGGGCATCATTCCCTCCACGAGGGGCAAAATGGGCATGTTTATGTGTGTTTTTCCAAAGTTTATGCTCCCCCCTCCCATTGCAAACGGGGGCAGTACCAAGAATTTTTTTTATTAATTAACCTTTTTTTATTTTATTTTAAAGTTAACCTCATGCGAATTTTATTTCAAATTCTGACCTCTTTAGTCACGCCATCACCCGTAGCGCAACAAAACAATATTGTCACATCAGCCCACATCTGAGCCCTCATATCTAGCTGACCTTTTTTATTATTTAATATATTTTTTAAAAATATTTTAAAGATAACACATCTCTAATTTTATTTCCAATTCTGATCTCTTCCGCCACGTCATAACACGTGACGTAGTAAAAACATGTTATCACGCCGCGGACCTCGGCGTGTCAAACGAGTGATCTCACGCCACTCCTCTTGGTGTGATCGGACTTAATCTAAAAACAGACGTGTGTTGGCTCAGATGGCTATCGTAATAAGTTTGGCCACGCCATGATCGGTGGCGTGACAGCATAGTTTGATCACGCCACGGGTCATGGCGTGATCAAAGGGGCTGGAATTAAAAATAGAGTTAGGGAGAGACTGTCTTTAAAATATTTTTTAAAAAATAAATTAAAAATAAAAAAGTTCTATCCAGCTAGGGGAAACGGAAGCGAATCATCTGTAGTATACGTTAGATCACTCTAAATCAAACGAACGGCATATATCAGTCGCAACAATGCCCTGTGAAACAGTAAAACCGGCAGAGGGTCCGGATCCGCTGCGAGGGGTGCATGTTTTCTTTCCTCGAACCCTCGTGTTTCAAGCAGAGACTAGATGTTTAAAGCATGTACTTTTGGCTGTTTTAAGGCCGTGCTTCGGCTCAAGTGCACGGAGAGCACGCACAAACCATCAAGCATCAACGGCTGGTCCCTGAGCTGGTAGGGCCACTGTGTAGAACCTCCTATGGACGCTATACCTAAATAATGTGAAACAACAAAGTCAGTGCGTACATTATTAATAACAAGAAAAATACATATGAAATAAAAAGAAACAATATTAAGCATAGTGAAAACAGAAATGGAAAGGTAAGTGTTTACATTGTGCCCAATATGAAACAGAAACATAATGTTTATTAATGTTTAGAACCTAATATCAACCCTATTCCGAAGGAAACTGCCATTCCAAATAGTGACAAAGGCATTTCATACTCTTTAGAAGGCAACATGGCTCCTGTCGATAATCCAACCGGCGATTGGCGATAGGAGCCATGCCGCCATTTGAAACGGTGACAGAAGCCTATTTTGTTATTTTTATTAAATGTGCTTTTATTTCTGTAATTATATTAAAAATGTATTATTTAAAAAAGAAACATCAATGGCATATCTTGAACTAAACTATACTACAACATCATACATCTAGAACTATCGACTAACCACATATCTAAAACTAAACTACACGCACATGAAAAATGTACTATAACAAACTACACTACATGGTCATACATCTAAAACTATCTAATTTGTTCAATTACTGCACCATACAAAATATCTACACAATTAACCACATATCTAAAACTAAACTACACACCAACAAAAATGTACTACAACAAACTATAATACATAATTATACATCTAAAACTACCTAATACATTCAATTACGGGCCTACTAGTTGTATTTGCTAACCTACCAGGGTTTCAAAATTAAATACAAAGTTACAAAAAAATACGCAATGTGGTGACTGATCGCCTCCCTCTCTTCCTCCCCTATTCTTGACGAACAAAGACTTCGCTTTGACTGATCGCCTCCTCTCTTCCCTCCCAGATTCTGAGACGAACAGCACTTCGCTAGCACCTCTCCTCCCCTCCCCCTCTTTTTTTTTGGGGGGGGGGGGAATAAAAGTGAATTTCTGTATATTTTTTTGGCCTTTTATAGCCCAGACTCTTCACCATTTGGCATGGCAATAGGAAGTTGCAGGGCCGCTCTTGTTTGTTAGGCAACAGGGGTTGTCGGCGACGAAGCCTATTTTTGTAATTTTATTAAACGAGCATTTATTTATGCAATTATGTTTAAAAATGTATTATTAAAAAAAAGGTGAAAATGCACCTTTGTTGCAGGAGAATACGGGCCTATTTTGGATGCTTTCCCCTTTTTGTGCTTGTGGCAAGCTATGATTGTGGTAAATTTTGGCTAAGAATTAAATCTATGACTTATAGGGTAAAGAGTTAAGAAACTACGTCTAACTATTTTGGTGAATCAAACAGTAGTTAAATGGCTAAATTTGCTTAACTTGAGTGGATTAAATTTCAACTGCGAACAAAACAACCCCTAAATTCAACATTGTATATGTTTGACCAACATGTGAAATAAAGAAAAAAAATCCTACCTCACACCATTGAACAGCTCATGTACGAGTTCACATTCTAAACTGGAGATAAAATTCTCATCTGAGACACGGAAACTTCAGAAAATTCATACAATATTTATATTGCTTCTTGACTTGTAAAATTTCTATAAAATTCTTGAATTTCAGACAAGGCCTAACAAAATACTACAGACGTGACAAGCATCAAAACCAAACTCTTCTCCGAACTCCAAATAGACGAGAAGGGCGCTGCCGTGCGATTTGCATGGGATCCAAATCCCAATATAAAACTGAAAGCACCATCCTGTGCCAGAAGCTGTTGGAAATTGGCCCATATAAGTGATGCTCATTTTCTATAATTTCAAAGTATGTATGATTTAGTACCATATTGCTAAAACATGGTGAAGGTGACCAATATATAAAGTGGAGTCATTGACACTCTTTAAAACATGTGATACATGGAAAAGGGTGGCACGAGGAAGGTTTTGGCTAAAACACACGCGTGCATGTATTCGCGTATTTTTGCGTGAAAAATCGCGTGACTTGTGACTTGACGTGGCGCGCCAATTGGCAGACCAAGTCTACCTTATTTTTGCTGAACTATACATCTCTCTCTGTTTAAATGTGATTCAAATGTTTGAATATGAGGATTTATTGGGTGTTGATAACAAACAGTTACGAGTGGGTAAATGGTTGGTTAAATGTGTCAGTTACCAGTGGGTAAATGTTTGTTTAATTATGCCAGTTCACAGTCTGCATCTCTATATATATATGCCTGGAGACGTCCAGAGCATTGCACGTAACACTAGTGTCTCCAATTCTTCTTCTTTTTTTCCTTCCGCAAACCTGTGTTGTTGTATTGCACTATCTGAACCTCGTCGACTCTTCTTTTCGGTGCGCATCGTGAAGAAGGGGAGCGGTATCTCCGAGCCGTTGCTACTGTGAAGACCTGCATGAGGGGCGACAATAAGGTTTTTGGGTAGCGCATATCTGCGCGACCGCTCGCTTCGCTGATTCATCTACGTTTCCGCACTGCATCGAGTTTGTATATACGCTGCTTCCTGTCCTTCATCGGAGCCATCGGTAAGTCTTTCATGTGACTGGTTGACTTGTTTACATTCTGTTTTTGCATATATTGTGAAGTACAATGAGTTGTCTGCTATTAGTACCGATTTATGTATCATTAGTCATTTGCGATATTTATCTTCTATTAAAACCTGGAATTAAAATATCGTCCTCATCTTCAAAAGAAGCTTCAAGCAATAGATGGTTAGAATTTTCTTTCTTCTTCTCTCTTCGAACGCGGACGGCATAGGGCTGAGCGCCCCAATGTCTCTTCTTCTCTTTTTGCAACAGAAAAATAATCAGTCGGAGAAGCTTTCGTCACATTGTGTCATTTTGCATTCTTTGAAAGAAGACAAACTGGATAATTTAAATTTATCCGATCTAGCAAATGGAATGGCGTGTACCAAAAACAACGAACATTCGTACCCTAAAAATTCTTAAACAATTACAGTTATGCCCTCAAGATTGCTGAACAATTACAATAATGCCAATATGGGCCTTCAAAAGGCGGGCATGGAGTACAATTATGTGGTCGTGTATGCTTTTGAGGGGGTGGTGGGGTAATTTTTAAATTAACAAACACACAATATTTTTTTACAGGGAAGGCAAAAGGTGAGGCTAAGACAATCAGATGGCAGAGCCTGTCTTAGCTTAATTTAAAGTTTTCCTAAAAGTTGTTTTCAGATGCAAATGAGTGTTTAGAAATGCTTAAATTTAAAAATGATCTTGTGAGCTTATTTCTCTTTCATGATTGGACATGTCCTGAACCCAACATTCACTGGTAGGTGGGTCCCCTAAAGTTTATGTGCACCATGACCCACCTATCAGTTGGCATGACTGCATCAGGTATGTACACGTAGCAACACATTGTCGATCTGCGCTTAGTTGCTTTCTTTTTTCCAGGGACATTTTATAATGATGGGGGCTTTGTGAGATCTTAGTTGTTTGATCTTGGCTTTATTATCTGAAAAGGATTTGGCCTTAGCTGTACATTCAGAGATCTTGCAGTTGTTCTCCCAGCAATCCCAGAGCTGTGATTAAGAAGACAATGTGTTACACTGTTACTGTAGGCCCAGCGCATGAATTTGTTGGCCCTTTATTAGAAGTTCAGCAAAATTACCTAAAAAAGACCATGTCGATTTTATTCTAGAATCCCCTTTTTGTAATAAGCTGAAAAGGTTCTAATTTTTAGATAATGGAAGTACAACTCCCAGCCTCTGCATCAACTAGAGATGCACACATTCATTACACCACCATCAGCTAAAAGCTTAAAACAAAAAACGGCCAAAAGTCAACAATGACAAACATATTGTTATGCAAAGACTAGCCTAAAAAACCACCTAGTCCCGCCTCCGGGACCAACCACGAGATTGTCCACACGCGAACAGCAGCTGCGTAGCAAAGAGGTGATGATGGGTTAGTCTCCGTAGCGACGCCTCCAAGAAGGGATATGACTCACGTCGTCGTTGCCGGATCCAACCAGCGAAGGTCAGATCAATAGTTTTCACTCCGGAGCTCAGGTACTGGTTCTCCAAAGCAACACATTCAAGAAGATAACGCCACTCAGGTTGACATCATTGCCGGATCCAACCAGTGAAGGTCGGATCAAGAGTTTTCACCCCGGATCAAATGTACCAACGCTCCAAGACCATGCCACAGTACAACCTCGTCGCTGGATCCGACCAATGAAGGTCAGATCACCAAGACGACGTCTGCAACATCCCCAATGGCCAACCGCCGCCAGCACCAAAGGAAGGCGACGTCCACCGCAGCCCACGTGTCGGCCGATTAACAACTGTCCACCAGGGGGGAGTCGAGCGCCGTACAAGCCACCGCCACCGAGTCGTCGCGATCTCTACCAACTGCGTCAAATCTGGATCTGCACCGCGCCACCCTCCGTCATCATGCCATCAACGAAACCGCGCCGCTGAAAGAAGCCGGCGGAGAAGGGGCCCAAATCCAACCTCGACGAAAGTCCACACCATTGGAAATCGGCGGACAGACGTCGGGCGTCGGGCGATGCAGATCAGGCTCCACCACCGAGAAGAAGAAGCCTCGTCGCCGCCGCTGGCAGGCCGGTGACCGCCGACGGCAGCGGAGAAGAGGAGAGGAGGGCTTGTTTGGTGGCGGCTAGGGTTTTTAGGAGGAGGAAGGGAGGATAAGAGGGGGGCTTGTTTGATGAAAGGGTCCTAATGGTAGTGGTTAAATCATTTTTCGTTAATACTATGAAAGAAAATCAAGTTTGTTAGGATCAAGATCCTAGGGAAGGTTTTTCGTGTTGATAGAATCGAGATCATGATAGTACCACAAAAATTATGATTAGGAAGATAGTATGACCTAGAACACTTTATTTCGTACAGTTGTACCATATCTAATTTAGATCCTACCTAGGATTAGGATCGGAACTCCTTCATGGGATAGTAGAGTTTTAAGATCACACGATATACCGATTGAAATTTTAGAAATCTCAGGGAAGATGTACTAAAATTTTCTCACGAAATCATTACATAAATTGATCCGCATCTTTCATAACTTCTGATTAGTGATAACATTACTCCAAAGTCCAAGTGTCCTCTCTCTCTCTCTCCCAACCCATTAAGATTTTACACATGTTCTGTGAAAAGGTTTTAGCATAAGTAATTCTGTTAAAAGAAGAAAAGCTTTAGCATATAGCTAGAGACAGGTTATTGTGCTTTAGTTCTTGACCGGACCGGCACGTGAGAACAACTGTTACTCGAGCTTCGGTCCAAGTTTGTTGCTTCTCCATTTGATGGTCAGAAAGCCAAAAGCCCCGGGACAAAAAAAAAACAATCAACTTTTAAATTATAAAAAACAAACAGTAATTCAAGCCTCATTTCACAATTCACGCTTTTGGATTAGCTAGTTTGGGAGTCTCCAAACCAAGAAAACATCCGTTCTTTCTTCTTCTTTTTTATAATGAAAATATCCATTCCATTCTTGAAACGTGTGGCGTTTCTTTGATTTGTTTAATTAGGGAGAGCTGGCCTAATCCAAGATAAGTGAAATATTAATCCAAGGTCATGCTGACTCATTAGTGGAGGCTTGCAATCTACTAGTACTCCTCTCCTTGATGTGGATGTGTTGCTTCTAGACTAGAAGTGCTCCACTAGAGCAAAAATAGGGACGTTTATTTGAGTTTAGTCACATCATATGCAACAAGCCAAATTAAAGCTGCTTTGGCTCTTATGTAAAGCCAAATTAGATGGTCACTTCAGCCTTATTGTGATGTGGTGTTGGATTTAAGATCATTAGCATCTCTCATCTAGTTGATGGTTACATCTCTGCTCCTCTCCCGCCATCACCTGCGCCGCCGCCTATGCTTCCTCCTCCTCTCCATCCTCACCTCCACCCCCGCTCTTCTGCTCTACTCCGCGCGCCTCTACCGTGTCGCCGCTTCTATCGTCCGAATCTGGACGGGCCTCACTTCCTCCTCTCCTCCCTCGCTCTTCTGCTCTGCTCCGCGCGCCTTGACGAATTGAGATATATTATTTTTACTTAATTGATAAATGATTATATTCATGAGATGTTTCGTAGCAACGTACGGGCACTTAACTAGTATGTGTATTAAACACGAGATGAGATCTTGGGACAAGTACAAAATAGGCCATTAGGCCATATGAAGAATGGGATTAGCCAAGGAAAAGAAATGACAGTACACAAGAGGAACCGTGTGACTTTGTTTTAAGATAAAATTTATAATATGTCGCTGAATAACTACATGCATGATTCGCCATATGCCACTCACGTCTAACTAACGTATGGACCCATTGTGAAGATCCGAAGTTAACCTTAACCGTCACAACCTTGTGATCTATCTATCGTCAGGCTGCGTGAGCCACCCCAAGAATGAGATCAGCTTAAGAGGGAATTAATATAGACACAGACTGCGTTGCCCAGAGAAAGAGGGATTTAGGGGAGATGGAAAATAGCAAGGCACCAACCCACTACAGGACACAATCTGCATGAGAATCTTGACCTTGGCGTCTTGCAAATACTATCACTACTACAAACCCTAGGCAAGAGGGCAATAGTTTCTTTGATTTGAAGCCTGCTTTGCTTTGCCCCACACCAAGATCTGATGGTGGTATCTGTATTGGCCTCAGGAAAGGGGCACAGATGGATCAGCAGTAATACCAGTAAAATTGGGTCCCCTCCTCTCACTTTTTCCCCCTTAATAAGATCATTTGTCTAGTGCCAACAATACAGCATAGCGTTTTTTATCCCCTATATGGTTGGAGATTCTTGCATATGGTTGGAGATTCTTGCATGTGGCACACAAAATTGTGGACATGTCATCAAGGATTTTCTTTCGATCTCAGTTTTATTTTACTCAAAGTCGATATTAATTAACCACTACTACACAAAACATCATCACAGACGGTTCTAAACCGTCATTACAGACGGTTTTGTGAACCGTCTGTATTTATGTGTCTGTGATAACAAGCGGTTATCACAGACGGTTTTCAAACCGTCTGTGAAAATAGCTATCACAGACGATTCTGAACAAGAACCGTCTGTGATAATTACTATCATAGACGATTCTTGTTCAGAACCGTCTGTGATAGTATATTTTCACAAACGGTTCTGAACGAACCGTCTGTGATAGTAATTTTCACGAGCGGTTTTTGTTCGAAATCGCTGCGTGATAGCTTTTTCAGACAAAAAAAAAATCGCGGCCTTCCGCCACTCAACTCGGTCTCGCCACGTCAAGAACGGCAGCAGCTTCTAAGAACAACTCCTCACACAACCAATGAAACCAATTGTTAAAGCGAACTAAAGGATCAAGCCGCGCCACGCCACCACCACCACCACGACCACAAGCACAACCACCACAAGCACCGGTAAGACTCCTCGATGGTCAGTGAAAGAGGAGGCAGTGGTAGGGTTAGAAATGGAGAAAGGCGTGATATATATGCAGGAAATCAGAGGAAAGCAAGAGGAGAAGGGAAGGAACCTGGAGAGAGGGTGAGGTGTCCATCTCTAGCTGAACTCGCCATCCTCCCATGGCATGCTCAACTTTCTCCGACAATAGCGTAGCACTTGGCGCCGCTTCTCCTCTCGACCACACCTCTGCCGGAGTGAAAGTAACAAGAAGAACACGCAGAGCCTAGCTTCGCCCGGTCGTCCGCCTCGACTTGGCTACAATATATAAGGACAGCGCCAAATATTTTGCCTCCCGCACAAGTGTTCAAATTTTTTTTGAACTCCCGCGCTGCGAATCACAGACGGTTTTAGACAAAAAAAACCGTCTGTGATGATACGAACCGTCTATGACTCTGATTTTATTATGGCTTAAAATTTGAAGCCATGGTAAAATTCTAAATCACAGACGGTTTTTAATATAAACCGTCTATGATATACGGAGACATCACTGATGGTTTGTAAACAGAACCGTCTGTGATACTTCACAGACGGTTTTTAATAATAACCGTCTGTGATGACTGACAGTTCTATTTAAGAACCGTCTGTGATGTATCACAGACAATTCTATTTAAGAACCGTCTGTAATAATTTTATCACAGACGGTTCCAAAGGAACCGTCTGTAATGAGGCGTCTTCTATAGCTTGCTTTGTAGTAGTGAACTTTCAACCGTTTCAATGCTTCAGAAAATCAAGATCTCCTTATATAACTGATTTTTAAACCTTGGTTCTTTTTATTTCCTTTTTTGCACGCGACAGCTACAAAACCCTCCTAGTTGCACCAGTGTGCGAGGCGAAAACGCACAACTTGTTCTATGGAGTAGTGTTTCTAAAACTCTTGTGAAACCGTAGCATTAAGAAACGTTTGAGGTATCTTGACCACCATTACACATGTCCATGCATGCATGGAACATCAGTTACAGAATCTACATGATAAGCATAGCATGAGATCGAGCTAAACAAAGCTGTTATTGCTCTGGGAGTTTCATTGGTCTATACTCTATAGCATGCTCATTGGCTCTTTGCAGCTACCTGTAAGGGTAGAGAGAGAGAGAGAGAGATGATAAGCATAGCATGACATCGAGCTAAACAAAGCTGTTATTGCTCTGGGAGTTTCATTGGTCTGTAGCACGCTCATTGGCTCTTTGCAGCTACCTGTAAGGGTAGAGAGAGAGAGATGAACGGAGGAGCATACAGTTGTTGGGCATGGGGGATCCATGTGCCCACCAGCCCCACCTAGTGTGGTGCTCGCTGATGGCGATTGTGATGTGTCTTCTCCTCTTTGTTTTTTGTTTGCTGCTCCCTCCCTCCCATCGATTAAAGCCCTAATCATGGACGCCAAGAAAGGTGGTCACGACACAGACAGAGGCAGGACGAAGAGGGCATCATGCATATGCTATCTATCGGTAATGGTATTGGTAGGTGCCAACCATACGATCGATCCCCATTCCAACACAGTTCTAACTCCTCTACAACTCTCTCTCTCTTCTCCCATCTTTTGATTCTTTCTTTCCCCTTTTTCTTCCCTGATTTCCCATCCACAATTGCTCTCTAGGAAAAGCAGTCATGGCGCTTGACAAGGAACAGTACCACGGAAAGAAATGAAACCAACAATCTTATACGTAGTTTTTCGGTTTCAGAAAGGGAATTCCTACGCTCCCAATAGAGCTTTGAAAGTATTCGATAAATACTCCATACGAGAAAGGCAAAAGGAATTTATCACAACCAAATCTTGTGCCTAGAAAGGCAGATCGTTTAGGAGTCCATTTGTCGGTCGCTGTAAACCAGTACTAGCTCATCCGTAGGTCTAAAAAGCTAGCAAGACCGAATGAATGTCCTATGCCACTGGGCGGTTGGAATAATTAACACCGCTGCCTGTCTCTGTCACCAACTACTCCCTCCGGTTCATAAAACTAAGTCGTTTCGGTACATATACAGTCAAATTTTAGAAACTTTGGTTATCGATAATTTTTTAAATATTTAGATTAGATATGTGGAAGTCATATGTGTATATTCGTTTCGAAAAATATTATATAATATTGTAATTTTATTAGGTTTTATAAATATATTATAATAGTAATTAGATCAAAATTGTATTTGGTGACCGTACAAATATCCCAAACGATTTTTTTTTGAACTGGAGGGACGTTTTTTTTTAACCGGAGGAAGTACTGAATCACGAGCTGTCGTCACTCCAGCATGGTACCGCCATCGCAAGGCTAGCAGCTCCAATGAATGGAAAACGAAAGGCAAAATGTGCGGTCATTCCGAGGATCTCAAAGAATCTAGCGTCTCTTCGCAATTGGAGAAAGGAGCCGGCGCGACATTGATTGCTAAGGAGAAAGATTCTAACTACATTCAGCGATGTGAAAAATTGTGAAATAGCTCAACTTGTAAAGTTGTAATATCCTCATGATCTCAGATTCTCATCCTGTGAATTTTTGCCTCGACTCATGGGCGTGTCTACTGCTAGCGGCGCCTGTTTGAAATGAAGTGTGTTTTCAATGTTTCTTTCCTACCATTTTCTAAAGTTCCCGAGTTCCAAACGCCCCTTAAATCTTTATAACTCATCTAAGGGTATGTCTGATAGATGCAGACAATTTGCTTTTACAACTCTCTATGTCACCGTAGACAAAGACTAAAGATAAATAATACAATGGGTTATGTTGATACTGATCAATTCTGAGTTGTAGACAACACACAATCTTTTAATGTTTTTCTTGGATTACGATCTTTACTGATCATTTCTGAGTTGTAGACATCACATTTCTCTCTCTCTATTCTCTTTCATCCACATCAATTTAAATCTTACATGACAGAGACTATAGACAGCTGATATAAGCTCATTGTACATGACCTAAGCGTGAAATATTTGCTTTTGAAGGGTTTAGTAGAAACAGAGGACATGTACCATTTACTATACACCCCGTTTGGCTCCCCATAATTGAATTTCATTTATTCAATTGGAGTCCAAATCCTATTCTAGTAGTAATTGAATTTGACTCCATCCAATTTAATTTTTTTTCCTGTTTGGCTGCCATTTGGATTTGGAATTCAAATTCAAGAAAGCAACATAAGAATATACCGCATCTACACCCAACTGTCCAACTCCTGATCCGGTGATCCCCTCTCCTTGTGGGTCCCACATGTACCCCGACCACCACCACTACTCAGTCTACTCTCTCTCTCTCTCACTAACTCACATAGTTCATCTCGGCTTCACCGTTTCTTCCCCAAATGCAAAACTCCACTCCTCCCCGGCGACTGCTTGTAAGTGGAATATGCGGGGCACTCCGGTGGCGGGGGATCGGAGGTGGATATGACAGCGGCGCTTACTGCTGGTGAGGAGGAGAGGCGGTGGACCTGGCAGCTGCGGTGGCAGCAGCGGCAGCAGTTGGGAGATGGCCGCCCTTGCTGCCGACGAGAAGAGGCGGAGGCCGGAGTTGGATCTGGCCGTTGCAGTGGTGGCAACAACAACAGTTTGGAGATGAAGACAGCGGTGGTGGAGCCAGGAGCCTAGATATGGCAGTGTTGGCGGAGGCAGGACCTTGGGCCACCCACCGGCACGCTGCTTCTTATGCGCCGGTGATGGGAGGCGGCGGGCAGGTAGTGCTCACCAGTCGGGCAGAGTCGAGCGCAAGAAGTGGACAACAAGCTTCGATTCTGCACAATTGACAGGGGTAAGAGAGAATTGATGCCAGATGGTTTTTGACTATTTGTGATTGCCCAGAATCGTTAAGGGACTATTTGACACTGCTGTAGCTTTTCTGAAAAGTAGCTTTCAACTAAGCTAAAGAGCGGAACGGCTGAGCTGAAGAGATTTGATATTTAACTGTCCGGCTTTTACGTCGACTGGTTACAACTTCTGAGTTAGGAAATGGCTGAAATGCTGCCCCTGAGTCAAATGATGATTTGTTTGATGCCGTTTAACGACAATTAATGCAAAATTATTACATAAATAATTAAAATAAACAATTATTACATATTTAATTAATTTACAACAAAAACAAAAACAAAAACAAAAGAAACGACGGTTAGGGTTGCTAGTCCGCAACGGCGGGGGAAGGGGGGAGGATGAGGGCGGCGCCAGGTCGGGAGGAGGAGGAGAGCAACGGTGGTGGCTCGAGGGAGGAGGGTGGCGGCGCGTTAGGGTTAGGGATAGCGGTGTCGAGAGAGGAGACGACGACGACAAAGGATGAGGACGGCGGTGAAGGCGGCGGCACGTTAGGGTTAGGGATAGCGATGTCGGGGGAGGAGACGACGACGGCGAAGGACGGCGATGAAGGCGGCGGCGTTGGGGGAGTCGAGAAAGGAGGACGGCGGCGACGGCTCGGGGAAGAAGGAGGGCGACGTCAGGGGAGTCGACGGAGGATGAGGACCATGGTAGTGTGGGCCAACGGAGGAGGGAGTTGAAGGGGAGGTGGGCGGCGGCACCGAGGGAAGAGGAGGGTGTTGGCGGAGGAGGAGGACAGAGGAGCGGTTGTGGGAGGAGGGAGGGCGGTGGTGTCGGGGTAGGAGGGTGGGTGGCGGAGCCGACGCAAGAAGAGGAGGAGGAGCGGGCGCGGGACGAGGGAGGGAGGAGCGGGCGGGCGGGACCGTAACTAGGGTTTTGAGTGGGCGGAGACGCGGAGGGATGGGGTTTTATGCGGGGGCAAAAGCAAGTAATTACCCCAACTTCAGGGGTAAAGTCGGACGAAGATCGTGGGAAGCGCCTCACGCTGACAGCTTTCACATTATACGGTTTTCGGCCGGAAAAACCGTGAAAAAAAGCCGCCCGTTTAAAACGGTTTCTGGCTTTTTCAAGAGAAAAACCGAAACCGTTCCGGCCTCTAAGTCCAATTCTTGGTGGTGGCCAAACAACCCCATTCCTAGAATTGAATTCCAATTCTATGATTCCAAAGACAATTCCTAGTTGCCAAACGGGATGTAAAGTTATTTAGAAATATACGTGCTCCGAACAAGCCATAAGTATGTCTTGCCACATTTTTATGCCAACCGATTGAATACACGTATACGGTATATCGTACTTGTCACATTTTTATGCCTGCATTTGTATGACGACCATTTGACCCAACCTGCCACACTTTTTTCTGACTACAAAGCAAAAAATCAGGAAAATTATCAGGGAACCTAAATTTCTTAGTACTAGAGCCTATCGCGCGCATTTGCGCGCACGTACAAAACGGTTATGATCGTAGATAGAGAAGTTATGTCTAAAATAATACCTAAAATAACTATAAGCAGAGAAACATGTAAGAATGTTTTTTTTGTACGTTAATATTTATAATCTGGAAAGTAGATGTGCAACTTCGAGATATGGATTATGATGTAGGCACTAAATACAGAAATTAAAAGAAGTTCAATATGAGTATATTTAGACATGTCTAGGTACAATAATAAATAAAAGTAGACTTGGTCAGCTTTCATATAAACATTTATCGAAGATGAAAACAAAAACATTTTATTGAAACTGAGCACAAGTCCTATGCAAGAAGCATCGAGATAACAGATGTAGTTGTCGCAGGATGTAATAGGAAGTATGATAAATTAATAAGAACTTAAACATAGGTAATAATAGATATTAGTGGGCGTTGTTATTACAAAAGATTGAAGACCACGTACGATGTGTATATAATACATCTAGCAGTTTGAAAAATATAACAGGTTGGCCAGTCTGATACCTCCTCTAAATTGGTTATATAGGTATGGAGTACACACAAAAGATGGCCAGAGTCTAGTATAGCAGTCTACAAAAAAGGGATTTCAGTGGGGCCGGTAGAGTCCGAGCGAATGCTCAGAAAGTGGTTGCATGGGCTGCATTCATGTTTCATATAAAATTTAAAGAGAGGCTTTTAAGAAGTGTATAACAGATTGCAAAATCTTAATACGGAAAAGTAAGGCCACATACTGTACGTTTGAATTATTTGTTGGTTGGTGAATCGTGCAGCAACCTATACAATTACGAAAGAATGTAAGTTTTCGGTCTGCTAAAAGGCCATTAATCCTAGTCTATACTTTGTATAGGATGTAGTATAATTATAATTAGGATTTTAACTCTGTATGACAAGGATAGAGACAGTTGCTATGAGCTGTATTTTGTTGGTGTTTACGTGAATCAAGATAAGAATTTAGATTTTCGAGTGATATCAATGACGGTTGTACGTGTAGTGGTAGCATTGAACCAACAAAGAGATGAAGCAATCATATAGATTCCTGTACAATGCAGTTTAGAATTATTTAGTACATGCATTATGATTGATGTAGTATAGCCTCAAACAAGCGAGTTGTAATGTAATGGCATTTGTTTACATCGGGCTATGTACTACATATTCGTAACATATGGTGACCAAACTAACCAATGGGATGCAAGAATAACAACAAAAGCATCAAGAACTTGCAACCGGTTGTAGATGAATAAATATATGAAGAGACTATAGAGTAAGTAATAGAGTTTAAGATATGTCAGGCAAGAATAATAGAAAGATAAAGCAGTTATGATAGTAATTTGCAGATTGGTAATTCTGGTAACTTCATCTTGTGGCTTTTTTTTTCTCAGGGGGATTGATTGGCTTGTTGCTAGTGTCAGAAGAGTTATGTTCTTCGAGGTAATATGCACTCTGTTTGTCTACATTCCGTAATTGAATAGTATGAGCGGAGGGAACCTATCTATAAGTGGGTTACAATTGATATGAAGACATCATAGAGTAAGATAAAAATGCTTACCTGATTAGAAGCTGACGCCGTATGAAAGAGTCTTTTTAGAGTGGAGCTGATCAGAATATGTGTTGCCTTCAAGCTGGACATAGTAGAGAATAATTATATTACGTAATAATATTTTGTTTAAGATGAAAGGAATAGAAAAGAAAATAGAGAGAACGATATACCTTTGCTGGGTTCTTTCTTGAGTAGTAGTCAGGATAGGTAGAGTTGGTGGCGTGTGTTTTAGTATCTAAATAAAGATACATGTACTATCAGAATGTATATTAGCTAGCTAACGAAATTTTGTTTTAAGATTAATCTTAGTGTGTTTTAAGGCAATTCTGCATCGTCTTCTTATCTTTGACCATCGTAGCGAGCTTATTTGCATTGTAAACAACCTTTAAAGAAACAACACATGTAATGAATTAATGGGAACATGGCTGAGAACAGCATAAAGCCAAATTCAAAGCATATAATCATCATTTGTATTTTAAATTAGGCAGGTTAATTATACTTTATAAAGAATCAAATAGAAATCCAGCTGAATTGGAAAAAATAAAATAAGCACATACATTAAGGAAGAAACGAATGGTATATAGCTATAGCATGCTTTCATTAAGCATACAAATTAGATAGATGGTCCGCTGAGAACAATGAGCATATATAAAATTTATAGAGCAATATAAAGATCATAATATGGCTAGTCATGAAAAAACTAAATAATACCTAGTGTGTTACATAGTGATCAGGATGATTTGCAAGAAAGAAATGCTCCACAACCTCACAAAATGATTCATCTGGATCAGGTGGTATATTCGGCACAAGTACCTAAAAATCACCATTGGTCAAACACATGCAAAGTCGTAATCACAACTAACAATAGTAAAATCCTCTTGATCAGCAACTTTTAAAATTTTAAGAGATGAGTTCTCACATCAATGTATGTTGGTAAAAAGTACAAATAACAAAAAAGCTAGGTTCAACTTAGTTAAAGTATCTGGATGGCACCATACTCAAGACTTTAAGAATTGAGACTTAACTCCACTAAGATCAAGTGGTATATGTGTTTTCTGTTATAATTGAAACTTGACTCATAAGCAGGGGAAAAAAAACCGATCGATAGCAGACGGTTACGCAGAAGTCTGGGATCAAAATCCCAACGGTTTCTTTCCTGTTTGTCAAATTCAAATTTTGAATTTCAAAATTCAGCTGGTTTTTAAGCAAATTCAAGCGAATTTCACCTGAAAGTTTTCCGATTTAATCGAGAACCGATTCTTGTTCCTCCCTTTCTTTCAGATTCGATCCGTCTGGGTTCTTTGATTCTTGCTCATAAGTCATATGTGGGAGAATTTTTCAACCTCTTTTTTTTTGTCAACTCTCCTGGTTCGAACAGGTCACAATTAATGTATACCTCAATAGTAAAAATAGCTATGTGTACAACTTGCTACTGCCCTTACATTGTAATGTAGTTTCCGAAAGTCAAGTCTCTTTCTTAGGAAACCTAATATTGAGAGAGGAGAGGGAGAGGCAATTCCCATATTAACACTTGTCCACATGTGTAAAGAAAGAGCATTTAGATACATTCCTATTGAGTACAATATGATAATTCGGTAAATGTGTGTGTACATATTACCTAAGGTTCCTGTATACCTACAACACCATCCAAATGCAAGAAAGGAAGCCAGCCACGAAATAAATGACCAATTCCCTCAAAAAACAAAAGAGCCCAACAAAGATTGTATCTTTGATGATACCTCTAGTGACAGTTTAACTCTTTGATACTCCCAACAGTGCTTGAAATCCTTGTGGTAGTGGTGCCAAGATTTTCGAACAGATCGCAATTAATGTATACCTCAGTAGTAAGAATAGTTAGTTGTACAACTTGCTGTCACTCTTACATTATATTGTAATTTTCGAAATCCAATTCCCTTTCTTAGGAAACCTAACAGCATAATCGCAGAGGTATTAAACATTTTTTTACAGAGTGACCAATGTATAGTAAGTATTTGAGAATGCAAATTAGATCAGATTGTATAGCTATGAACACTATTTTTTTTTTGCACAGCATAATCGCACCACTACCACTCATCAAATTAGATGAGATCAGGTTGGGACCTCCAGTAGTCCCTGATTCTTAATAGGTGGAAAACTAAGACAGACCTATTCTACTCAATGCAATATGTGATTAATGTGAAAGCTATGGTGGTCCAATCAAAGTGACAAAACATCAGTGTTACCCTAGAAGCTAGACAGAGGAGGCCACATATGATGATATCAATCAAAATTTCCATTGTTGTTTCAATTAAACAGAGGCTTTTGTATCACGGTTTGTGCAATTGAGGCAACATCTCCTTATGTCAACATCAGAAGGACATAAAGTTCGACTAATTGTTCATACGAGCATGGTTGATTCAACCAAACACATCTTAAGTTATCCACTGTTGCATCCAAAGCTAACTCGTAAGATGTTTCAACACCATGGTATGAACACCCGATTTAGATCCTAACAGTGCTCGCTCAATTCAATCCCAATCCCACCCAGTTCCTCCAAACCGAAGAGAGCAATTCCGTAACCCTAAATAAGAAAGAACCAGGAGAGAGATGATATAAATAAAGAATGAGACCACAAAAAGAATAGTGTTACCTCAGTGAGCAATTCAAAGAGATCAACTTCACAGTAACCAACCAAAGTATTCTTGGAAAATCGTTTAGTCTGAAAAAATGTAGAAAACATGTAATGGTATTGGATTGAAATGTTGGTTTGACTTACACTTCCCATCAATTCAAGTTCTTCAAAAGCTTTTCATCAATAATTTGCTTATGTTGAAGCATATGTAAGTGAAATGCTTACAGCAGAATTATCTTTGTTATGCATGTTGATTAACATATTTTAGTTAACACAATGCCAAGACCAAACATACCTCAAAGACGGAGATCGTGCAATATGAGGTCCATTTGTTTGTACTACAAGTTTCTTTTCTGCAAATATATAAACATTATCATCATAATGTTTACCTTGTGTGATAGCAATATAACATGTAAATTCTACACGCCCGTAAGCGTCTTGGATTATATTTTGTGAAATAATTAATAATCAATAATTAAAAATGCGTTTCTTTTTAAAGGACACGGTTAATCGCCGATTACCTAAGCTAGCAAGTTTCTGCTCCCATCGATACTAAGAGTGTAGGTGAGATAAGCAAAATAAGCCATATCATATCGGTGTCGAAAGCATAATACTCATCCTTTGAATTAAGCCGCAGTCAGAAAATGTAACTTTTCTCAAAAGGAATTCTAACTTTTCTCTGACGAGTCAAGCTCTAGTTGTATAGCCTGCCATAGAGATCATCCTAATCCGAACCATGCCCATTTCAGTCCTGCTCTAACAAGGAGTAGATCTTGCATATAAAGCTTGTCACAGACATATTTAAATTATCATTGAGTCCTAACAGGATATCTACGAAAGAACCTAGAGAGAGATGATATAAATAAAGAATGAGACAACAAAAAGAATAGTGTTACCTTAGTGAGCAATTTAAAGAGATCAACTTCACAGTAACCAACCTTTGTCAACCACCATATGGCAACCTAAGGATAACTCAGTAATTAATTAGCCAGCTCGAATAATTCCACCTACATTATTTTCATGTGAGCTGTGTCATCCAGTTGTTCTCTCATGTCCCGAGGATACGGTTCTCTATTTACCAAGGTGAATGGATTCATCTCAAGAAGTGAAAAATCCTAGGCTGCCTAAAGAATTTGAGTATAACATGGTGCCAATGGCAAAGAAACAATTTCAAATTATCTTCCTTCGAAAAGAAAGTGTGAGGTACCTTGGAAAACCAAAAATACTCTTCTAGTGAAACCACCTATTTTTGTGCAGAGCTGAAATTCAGACAGGAATCATGATTGAACTAAGCACACGATAGTTAATGCATAACTAAAGAATTATCCGAAGTAACAAGTCGTAATATATGAAAAACATAATAAATGGCATAAGACAAGGAAGAAAGTAATATAATGCGAGAGCTCACCTCCAATGGTAGGGTGGCAATCAAGGGAGCACATGCATCAGGTGTCACCTGCTTCTCTGTGGGAAGAAAGATCGTCTTAACCTTGTCCCAGTTCCCCTCAATCCCAATACCTCCACATTCTGAGAAACGAATGGTGCAGCCAAGCATCTCTGACACAATTGAAAGTTAGTACTCTTGATCATGGGGCCAAAAAGGCTCAACTATGAAGGCTGTAATTGGAGCCTTGCAGTAGCTCATCTCAACCTAAAAACACAAGCATATCTGAGATAGAATAGAGAATAGTTTTAATTATCAAGCTCATGGAGGAGAAGCATGGAAAGATGTCGGTTCAGTAACTACCTCAACTCCCAACCGCTCCTTGACAAACTTGCGATTTGAGCAAGATCACTCCTTGTAAAAAGGAAAGTTAGATAACACCCTATGATTTCACATTCACCGCCTCAAGCTATAATTGGAACTTATGCCGATCATATGATTGATTAACACGTTTGAGGCACAACACAAAAATGCATCATAGTCCGCATCAAAACCTAAAAATGAGGTCCCTTGCAAATCATACGATTACCCAATCCGTTCCTCACTAAAATCACGTGAGCATCACCAAACCACATTGAGCGATCACATCCCCCGAACACCCACAAGGCCTCAGGCCAAAATCGCAACCCCTAATTCCTAATTCTCACCACAGCACATGCGTGTGTTGGAATTTCTCTATCGAGCATCGACCAGGACCAGCCCACAACCGCGCCACAGGGACAAAAAGGAGTAAAAAAAGGAGCCACCTTTGAGGCTTCGGCATCACTGCTCGCTTCCGCTTCGGCGGGGAGCTCCACCGGCGACCACCTCACCGACACCTCAACGACCTCGAGTCGTCCAAATACCAAGCTTCCCAGAAGGACAACTCCTATGACCCAAAACCAAAAGCCCAAAACGAAAAACACATCGAATCAAGGCCAAAACCAAAAGCCCAAAACGAAACAACACATCGAATTTATTCGCCCAAACCGCATAAGGAGCGCCTTGAAGCAGCGCAGAAGCACGCACAGCTTGATCGGAGGCGGCGGCGCGCTCACTGGAAGATCCCTCCGCCATGGGAGAGGCGGACTTTCATGAGGCGTCGAGGCGGATCGGCGGTTCTTGCCCTCCGATCTTGTGGCGACGATGGTCCTGCCGACCGTGGCGCTCTCGAAGGCCATGTGGGTGACGGGACGACCGCACGACGATCTTGGGGTCGCCATGACGCCTTGTGTGATCGCGCTTTCCCGATCTTGCCTCCCTCGCCCAACGCCGCGCCGCCTCCGGCATCCCAGCGATCCCGATCTCTCTTTCTCTCTGCATTGGTGGCGAAGGAAAAGCGAGGGAAGGAAGGGGAAGGGGAAGGGAAGGAGAGGGGCGAGAGGGAAGTCTTGAGCTCGTGGAAGGAAGGAGGAGGAGCTCGTGGAGAAGAGGAAGGCGAGGCGAGGACGAGCCAATGAGCAAACCGTGGCGGCCGAGTCAGCTGGAGGCGAGCTGGGGCAGCGAGGCATCTTGTAGCCAGGCGCAAGCTACACGAGCTGAAGCCCGGAGGCGCCTTGAGCCAAAGAAAGGTGCGGCCGGAGGAACAAAGTATAAAGGAGGCGAAGCTGGCGCGGAGGAGAGCGGCGGCAAGCAAGACAGAAGCCGAATGGGAAGCTATATGGCTCAAGAGTCAAGAGCTTCATTCGGCCAGGGAGCAAAGCTCTAGGAAAAATGAAGGCATGAAGAAGATTGAGGAAGAAGGAACCGGGGCATAAAACCAAAAAGTGGCCAGCGTGAGGCCCTCTGCTGCGTGGCGCCAGAGAGGACTCAGCGTGGCGGCCGATCGGACGGACGACGCTGCGCGGCACGGCATCGTGTGGGTGACGAGAGAAGCCGTCGACTGAAAATCGGACGGACGCAGACGGCGCAAGCTGAGATCCGACGGACAGCCAAAAAAAGTCGACGTGTCCAGCCCCTCCTGCGCCCCTCCCGGCCTCCTTTCATACCTTTAGGATTGCTGCAAGAAACAATTTCTTTGGAGTGTTAGCTCCACTCCTAACGTCCCTGCTAGCTACTGCTCCTTTCCTCCAGCATAGAGGCAGGTGAATATGCCCACGTAGAAGCCCACATGGGAAACCTGTGAGGCCCACCTACCCATTGGAAAAAAATGGCGTCCACACTGCAAACCGGCCCATTAAAATGTACATCTACAGTACTACCAGACAGACATTCCAAAGAAATTGGGATACCAGCATGTGCACTGAACTTGCCAAACTTCACTGAAATGTGTACATGCAACGTACAAAATGGCTATAAATCCACGCAGCTAAGAGAAAACAAAAGGGAACAACAATTTCATCTCCTGAAAAGCACAACACAGGGGGGACTATTTCCCCAGTCTGTTGAAATACTAAATTACAAATAGTGTCACAGGCACATCCTTTGCATTTTCCAAGATGATTGTTTGCACGGATGACAACTAGAATAAAAAGGCATAAATCGCATACCAGCTCTCCGTGCTTGATAAAAAGGAGTCATCAGAGTCGAATCAGAAGTCGAAGGGAAACCACCACACATTTCATTTGTTTCATAAATGACTCTTATCCGTGCAGTCCTGCTGCACATCAGTAGAAGAAGCTTACCTTTCATGCATAGGCAATTCACCATTGCTCCATTTGTCAGGGGGAGTATGACATCCCAAATGAATTTTGAGTCAGGACAGGAAGGAAAACCAGCACACATTTCATTTGTTTCACAAATGTCTCTTATCCCTGCAGTCCTGCACATCAGTAGAAGGTTACCTTTCATGCATAGGACATTGACCATTGTTCCCTTTGTCAGGAATATTGTAAAAGTAAGCAATAGGTAGGATGTGATTTGGGAATCACGCACACACCAATTGGTTGGTGTTTCCTCTGTTTATATAGATTGTCGGATGATGAACAGTCATATGACAATATACATGCTGTTATGGTAACAACCAGAATAAACAGGAAAGTATCTCCAAGGATAATCAGTTTACAAACATGAAGATAAGCTTCTATCTATACATATCTATTTCTATCTTTAACAGCCTCCCTCAATCTCAACTCGGTGAAGTAAGATTCAGATTGCGTCGTAATCTAATGAATTGTGGTGTAGGAAGCGGTTTGGTAAATATGTGTACTGTTTGATCCTCTGAGGAGATGAATCGAATATCCAATAGTTTGCGCGCCATCTTTTCTCTAACAAAATGAAAATCCACTTCTATGTGTTTCGTTCTTGCATGAAACACGGGATTTGCTAGAGATAGGTGGCTCCAAGATTGTCGCACCACAGGGACGGTGGCCTGGATTGAAACATTCCAAGCTCTGCAAGTAATGATTGTATCCATGATACTTTTGCCGTGGCATTAGCAAGGGACTTGTATTCTGACCATGTACTTGAGCACGATACAGTCGCTTGTTTTCTAGAAACTCCATGACACCAGATTTCCTCCAAAGAAGACAGCAAAACCACCCGTTGAGCGCCTATCATGATCATCCGAGCAGCCGACCCAGTCTACATTTGAGAAGGCACTGACTAAGGTAGACGAAGACCTCCTAATAGCAAGTCCCATATTTGGAGTATCTTTTAGATACCCTAATATGTGTTTAACAGCTCCCCAGTGTAAGTCAGTCGGTGCCAGACTTTCAAACGAAATTTCTACTCGTGTCATCGTCAAATGCTGAAGGGCACCAACTGTAGTTCTGTATTTGGTTGCATCTTCGGCTGACAATGGAACTCCTGATACTTATCCAATTGTTCCGATGACGCCATGGGAGTAACCATAGACTTGTAGTGTGACATATTAGTACGCTTGAGAAGATCATCCACATACTTCTTCTGTGTCATCATAATCCCATCTTGAGTAGGTACTATTTCAATGCCAAGGAAATAGTGCAATCTACCAAGATCTTCCACTGCAAATTCATGCTGTAACTCCATGATCAATCTATCAGAAGCTTCCTAGGAAGAGCTTGTAATGATTAGGTCATCCACATACACGAGAATATATGTGATAATCTTATGATCCTTGAACACAAACAAAGAATTATCTGACCTTGATGACATAAAACCGAGTTCTTGCAGCTTGAGACTGAGCCTAGAGTACCATGCTCGGGGAGCCTGCTTCAATCCATATATTGCTTTATTCAGTTTGCAGATATAACTTGACCTGTTGGAGTCTGTAAACCCAGGTGGCTGCTTCATGTATACTTCTTCTAACATACTATGCAAAAATGCATTGGATACATCTGCTTGTCTTAAGTCCCATCCTCTTGAGACGACAATGGAAAGAACCAATCGAATTGTTGCAGGCTTTACAACTGGACTGAAAGTATCATCATAATCAATTCCATATCATTGTTTGAATCAACTAAACAAGCTTTGTACCTTTCCAACGACCTATCTGCCTTCTTCTTGAGTTTATAAACCCATTTGCAGTCAATCAAAATTTTCCCTTGACCGACTGGTACCAATGTCCAAGTTTCATTCTTCATCATGGCACCATATTCTTCCTCCATGGCTTGCCTCCATTTTGCGTGTGCCATTGCTTTAGATAAAGATCAATGGACAAAAGAGTGCCCTAACAGCTGACAGAAAAAGGAGTACCGTCAGCTGTCTGAACAGAGATAGGAAAAATAGGAGGTCCTACTGAAGTGAGAGATGTGGAGTTCGGTGTCATGTGGAAAGAGGCACCAGAATCCAGGACCCAAGAAGTACCTGAAGGAAACATCTAAGCTAGACTAACAGAACCTGTTGAACTTTGAGAGAGTTGCTGAAGTAGAGCCTGACAGAATTGTTGAATAGAGTCACCTCGCTGAGAAGGTCCTGACGTGCTGGTCTGTCCTCCCATGAAGGAAGGGCCTCCCTGCCCCCCTTGGATCGTCCACCCCCACGCGCATTGTTCCGCCTTTTTTACACCGCACAACTCTGGTAGTCATGCCCAAAGTTCTTACAATAATTGCACTGAACCCCAGTTGGTGCAAACACGGGAGCGGAAACAGACACCTGAGGAGGGACTATAGTCGAAGCAGAAACCGTCGGCGTAGTCAAAGAAGAAGGGTAGCAAACGGTAGGAACAAATGTCTTTGCTAACTCAGGCGATGCTCTCCTCGGCCGAAGCGTCGAAAGAGCCTCGGTGACTGTCGGTCGTGGTGAACGGCTCAACAATTGAGCCTTGACAGGGTCAAACTCTGGGCGAAGACGGCAGACGAAGTCATAAAGGCAAAGGCGATCACGATCCGCCTTCTGCACCTTATGGCACTCCTGGCAGAGCGGAGAAGACAGCTCATCCAACTGGCGCCTGAGACTGGCTAGGGCTCGAAAGAAGTTGTCGACGGAGGAGTCCTCCTAGCAAAACGTCTCCAGCTCACGCTGAAGCGAAAAGAACTAGGCATCGCTGCTCTGCTAGTATCGCTCGTGTAAGTAATCCTAGATCTAACGAGTGGAACACAGACCAACAACGACTGGCTGGATAGAGTCATCGACGCTGACCACCAGGATGGCTCGAACACAGGCCTCATCAGCACATCAGTGCCCAAAAGCGTCTATGGCATACTGAAAGGCCTCATCTGCTGCGTCAGCAACGGCGGCAACGACCTCTGCCTCCTTCTTGGCGGCCTTATCTTCTGTAGGAGCTGCAGAAGTAGGCTGTCTGGGAGGAGGCTGAACCGGCGACGGCGAACAAGGTCGAGCACCAGTGATATGTCCCTAGAGGCGGAGACTATCGAGCGTGATCTCCATGAGTGAAGACCACAACCTGTAGTTCGTCCCATGAAACTTTGTTCCCGAGAATGGGATCGCAGCTGATGGAACGAAAGCCATCGGTAGACGGTGCGGCGACCAAGGCAACGAAGTCTAATAGGCAACGAAGTCTAATAGGCGGTACTGGATGGCACGGCGGTTAAATCAACGTTCTTTTTTTTCAAATTTTTTTGGGCCGAGCTGGCTCACGCTAAACCGGCCTGATTCGACTTCGGCTAGCTAATAGGCCTCTGAAGGAGGCCTTGAAAGTTAGGGTTCTGGCGGCGGCGGCGGCACATGGCCCGACCGGCATGGGCGGCGGCGGCGGCGGCCGGCCGGCGGCGGCGGCGAGGCGGCTGAAGCGATGCGGCAAGCATGCGAGCGCGGATCGCTTCTCGGCACTGGAAACAGCAACAAAGTCTTGTAGCGGCGTCGAGAGATGTAAGCCCGAAGCCACGGCGTAGCTCTTCTCGAGCTGAAGCGGCGTTCCTGCCGTGGCGGTGGCTCGAGCAATGGCAACCGGCCAGACGACAATGGACAGCGTCGACTTAGGCGGCGGCGGTGAGAGGCAAGATCGAGCGGCGTTCCCTGCTTGGCGGCGGCTCGGCTCGAGCGGCCTCGAAGGCCGAGCAATGACGCAACAAAGAATGGTGGCCGTCGCGGACGCTCTCCAATGGCGGCGTCTTAACAACGACAAAGAACGGATGTGAATGGAAAGAGCTAGGCCCTAGCTTTGATTCCATGTTATGAATATTGTGTGTATATTCAAGAGGCCTAATGGACAACATATATAGGGAGTACAATAGGGATATGCCATATATATATAAGGAAATATAAAATGATTCATATTCTAACAATCCCTGCAATCCTGCACATCAATAGAAGAAGGTTGCCTTTCATGCATAGGAAATTCACCATTGTTCCCTTTGTCAGGTGGAGTATGACATCCCAAATGTTTCTGAGTCGGGACAGCTTCTCGTTACATTTCCGCCATTATTGTTTTGCCTGGTTTCCATTCTTCCTTGTTTCTGCCACTGTTGATTCACCCAATACATAAAGTGCAGCAGCATTCCTCTCGCGATCGCACTTCCTTCCTGATGTTTCTAGGTATGAGCTAGAAGGTGAAAATTTTGATTCTTTCATAGTACCCACACGTTTCTTTGCTTCAACAAAACTACCTGTCTTGTTGTTCTTGTAGTAATATTCAATGCAATCAGCTGTCTTTTTGTGGCTAAGAAAAGATGAGATCTTGGCAAAGTCCTTACCAAATGTGACAAGCATGTCCACAAAGACTTCCTTTTCTTGTTGACTCCATGGGTTAACCCTTGATCTTCCCACCTCAAAAGATGGTGGGTCTGCGATCAAACTATTCTTGTTGACAAACTTTCTAGACTCCCTCTCTTCCTTATCTATAATCATTGCAGGCATTCTTAAACTACTTCTGTAAACCTTGATATGAGATTCTAAAAGTAGCTTGTTTAGAAGTTAGAACCTTTAGTACCTCTGCATTAGTCACCAAAGTGTCATCTGCATTTTATAAAGAAATAAAAATATAAGGGAAGATAAAAAATAACACCGGATGACAATATTTCATATATGCATGAGCATAGCTATGTGTGGTTTACACAGCAAGAAAATGGTGCCTACAATTAATATGACCTTAATTGTGCGTTAACCACACAAGTAGCTATGCTCATGTGTAAATTGTGTGTTAACCACACATAGCCATGCTCATGAGTTAACACAGCAAGAGCATAGCTATGCATTTTCCACCAAATAATATGACCTTATATGCATTAAATCCTACAAATAAAGAGATATGTTGAGTAATGATCATACAGGCACTTGTTATTGACAATAATATTGTAGCAATATACAGGATGCATGTTAATGTAATGATGGGACAATTAACAAGCAAAAGCCTTAGTATGAAATATCAAATATATCCCTTAGATGTATAGAACAATGCAAGTTTTTTTCTTTTGTTTCATGCAGCTGACAATAAATATGAAGAGGTAATTCTTTCCGCTGGGCTATCACAATATTTCACTTAGCAGCATTAGTTGGAAAGTTGCTTGAGACACTATAGCATCTATTCACTCCAAAAAATGGCAAGTCACATTCATCTCAATCGAATGACTAATTCGATAAAACCACCTTGAGTTGAATAACAAATTGAGATGGAACAATTATGCATTTTTCGTAATTAAATAATCTACAGCTATACAATCATCTATTTGATATCAAACAGAAAAGGAGATCAGGACTAACCAGGCAACACAAAACGACATATAGATGAATGAATCCTCTGGAAACCAGAATGAGATTGGTGACTGCTTGTGTCTATAAGCTTATTCAGTTCTCTGGACCCTCTGTTGTTGGGAAGCAAGAGTTGGTGCTTCTTCCACAAGTGGTGAGATGTCATGAGATTGAGGGCTAAAAACCTTTCCTTGAATTTCAACCGCCACTTGCGCAAACCAATCTTTTCTTGAATTCTTTTGTCATTTTTCATCAGACTTGTGGCTTTAAACAATTCTGAGATATTAAATTGTGTTGAATTCGATGGCAACACCCTATAAAAATCTTGTGAAACACGCTTTGATGTTTTCCCATTACACTCCGTGATGTCAGATATTAACTTAGAAATTGTCCCCTTTTGTGAATATGAAGGAACCAAACAGAAAGTGTGATCTACGCTTGCTTCAATGCAACTCATACCTTCAGTTCCAGATTTAGCTATTGCTAATTGTTCCAGAGGAGCATCTTTCTGCACTTTGCTTGATACAGCTTCATGAGAGCTCATTGGTAAAGTGCTTTGAGCCTGGCCACCCTTACTGTTATTATTCAATAATTTTCCTTCACATGTCAAAGAAACAGCTATTACGTTTCCTGATTCCAAGTATGCAGGCGCACTGTGATCCTTCGCAGGAACGTCTGAAGATGCTACAGAATCTTTTGCCGCATCAGTAACAGAAAGCACAGATGCAGACTTGGCGTAAGAATCCAAAGACTTCATTTCACCTTCCATACGATCAATTTCACACTCAGCTTGTTCTAATTCCTTTAAAATATTTTTCCTTCGACCGCAATATCTTTTTTATATCAACATGTCCAGTAGAAGTGGAGTCCCCTGAGTCACTATGCAAAGCCTTTAACGAGCTGACACATTTTACTCTGAAGTCATCCAATCTTGTGGCAAATTCATTATGCTTTGAATCAACCCCAAATAGAACACCATCACCTAAGGTAAGTTTATGACTGCTAGACCTTGCACAATTAGTCCCTGTTGGAAAAATTATGAAAAGAGTAATTAAAAATCTTAGCATAATCATAAGCGCACAAAATTTTTTGGAAGAAAGAATAAGTTCTCAACAAGATTGAAGCATTCCTAATTTCCTATAGATATGCGATAAGAGTAGGATACAAGTCCAACGAACAAAAGAGAGAAGGGCATGCCAATTCAATCAACATATCAGTGAAACAATATTTTCTGATGTAGAGTGCTCTTGATGATAGAATGCTCAAGCGCAAATCAAAAGTGCTGACTTATTACTTCCAACAACTATACATCAACCAATGGGCTTGTTTTCCGACAAAGCCCATGAAATAATGTATGTAACATGCAGGATTATAAAGCTTACAATAACTGAGAAATGTCAGGGCAATCTCCAAAGTTCAGGTGCTCCAGCTTTTTGTTACAAAACAACAGATTTGATATTCTCAAAGTCCAGTGCATTGAAATAATCAGGTCTGCGTATCTAACATGCAGGATTATAAAGCTTACAATAAGTCCAAAGTGCCCCAACCGATATTTTTCAGTCCGGTGAAGTCAATCAATCTAGCCTGCTAGTTGGAAAATGTTCCCAACCGGCAACCATGGTTCACACTTTCAAAAAAGGAGAACCACGCTGATTCTCTAACCCTCCCACTTCATTAGCCGTTTCGGGTTTTCCCCAGAAGGCCAGAACCGTGTGACTCAACCAGTAACCACAGCTCAGCCAAAATCAGCTGAAATCAGCTTGACTTGATCTTTGCTCAGACAAAATCAGTAATAAACTGACAGAATTCCACGTGACGCACCCAGATGGTTTGACTAGTTTCTAGGACTAACTATCTGGCTACCACCAACTTTCTAGACTTAATTCCTACCTGGTACCTTGAATATCATTAACCATTATATGTAGCAGGTAACACTGTGCAGAAAAAAAACGATAATTGAAACATATGTGACACAAAAGCAGCACATGCAATTATGTACATTTCCTCTTTACACACTTAGAAATTAGAATGGGTTTGATCACAACTAGAACTATTGCAATGGACTGCAGAAATTGACCAAAGTCAAGAAGAAATACGCACAAAGAAAGATGGTAAAAATATCGGGAAAAAATAAGTTAAAAAAGATTAGTATTCTCATCTCAGCTGAATTATTCCTCCAGGGCTAGCTAACTAATCTAAGAACTCGTCGCCGTCCACGATGAGCGGCGCCGACGGCCCGTCGAGCAGCAGCGAGTCCAGCGAGGTCGGCACATCGATTGGGTCGTCGGTGCAGCCTGGCACGTCGGTCGGTTGGTCGTCGGTGATAGGCAGGTTGATGACGCTGTCAGTCGGGTGGTCCTCGCTGCAGCCTGGAGCGTCTGTTGGGTGGTCGTCGGCGCAGCCTGGCGCGTCGGTCAGGTGGTCATCGGCAATGGGCGGGCCGGTGTGGCTGTCGACCGGCGGCGGGTGCGGGTCCTTGTTTTGCCGGTGCCGGCGCAGCTCGAGCACCCGGCGGTGGGTGTTGGCGTGCTCCGACAGCACGAAGGTGGGGCTCCCTATGGGCCGGTACTCCGGCAGCAGCCTCCCCTGCCTGTACCGCACGCCGCACGCGTTGCACAGCGTGCCCCGCCCCATCGGCCCCTCCCTCCACTGCGGCGTCTCCATCGACCCGCAGTGCAGGCAGCTCCTCCTCCTCTGCGGTGGCGGTGGCGGTGGTGCTGGGGCTGCTGGCTTCCTGGGAGCCCTCCTCAGCATCGATGGCTTTCTGACCAGGAAGATGGCTGGCGACACCTCGGACTCCCAGATCGGGCTCTCCGGCGGCGACTCGGCGGTCGGGCTCTCGGGTGGCGGCTCGGCGACCGGGCCCGCCGCCGGCCGGTGCTCCCGTAGTGCCCCCACCGCCCTGTACCGGACCCCGCAGGCGTTGCAGAGCGTGCTCCGCCCCATCGGTCCCGATCTCCACTGCGGCGTCTCCGCCGCGTCGCAGTGCAGGCACCTCCTCGACCTCTTCGCCGGCTTCTTGGCCGAGGAGGCGGTGGCGGGATCGGGGGACGGAGCCACGAGTTGACGTTTGGGACGGGGGGCCCTCACCTCCTCCTCCGTTGGCTTCTTGGCCGGCGCGGCGGTGGCGGGATCGGGGAACGGAGCCACGCGCACGCGCTGGGGACGGGGGGCCCTCACCTCCTCCTCCGCTGGGTTCTTGGCCAGCGGCGGCGGGAGGGCGGGGATCCTGTACGACCACCAGGCGGACGGCGCGGCGCGGGGGAGGCAGCTGCGCACCTTGCGCGGGACGGCGGCCTCCAGGCGGGAGATGACGGCGGGCAGCGCGAGGACGTAGACGAGGGGGCTCCGCCCCCCTGCCGCCCTCCTCCTTCCCGCCACCGCCGCCGGCCATGTCGCTGGTCGCCTTGGTCACCTCAGATCGCCGGAATTTTGCACGCCTCTGCGGCTCTGCCGAACCCCCCCCCCCCCAACCTAATCCTGGTGGGTGCCCAGCTATTAAAATACTATCTTTAGACCACCGGCTTGGAGAAGCTAAACCAATCCACTCACACACCGAAAATACAGAGAGATTAATAGATGGTTGAATATGTTACTTGTACCTCTCTTCCCTCCCCTGCCTCCGCCGTCGCCATGGACGGCGGCCGAGCGAGCTGTGACCGGGCGGCGGCGGCGGCGGCGGCACTGACAGGTGAGCGATTTGCGGGCGGGCGTGTCAGCAGAAGAGAACTAACAAGGACGACGAGTCACGGTGGTCCTTTTTTTTATTTCTCTTTTTTTGGTGTCGAGTGTATTTGTCAAAAAGCTACACATTTGTGTTGTCTTATGCAAAACGTCATTATGTTCGATGTAATAGATTATTTGTTACAGGTTATATGGTACTTTGTTAATTTATCTTTTTCAAATATTTAATTCATATTTTTGGTTTAATGGTCCTGGCCCACATGCAAAATATCGTTTTTGCCCCTCCGGTTGGTTCCGCAGTCCTGATGACGATAACTGTTAGAGTTCCCCTTCTCCCCCTGTTAGTGAAGGTTGCATGTATCTTGATGACATGACAATCGCGGGCTCCCTTGCCACCCTATGGTTCTCCTCCTTGGCCACAACAAGGCTTGACACCACACACTTGGACGTCGATGGCAACGACGACCGGACGCACTCTCGATCGCAAGTGAGGGCCGCCGGGCGTGCCCTTCATCAGTGTGTGACGACGCGTGACCTACCCTTCACCAAAGGCGATGGATCTCTCTGCTTGGATGGCGCTGGAGATAAGAACCACCGCTTTATGGCGGAACCGCCGACCGGCGGTGCAGCCTCCGAGACATTCTTGGGAGCAAAAACCGTCCTTTTGACAACATCCGTTGTATCGGACGGTGGTACATTGCTGGAATTGGATAGCATAAGCGGCGGCCCGATGTCAGAGGGGGATGCAGGCTGGATGACTTAGTCGCAGGGCGACGAGGGGCTCAAGGTTGCCAACATAGGGGATGGAGGGGGAGGAGGGAATGAGGTGGAGGCTCATGTCGCGTGGGACCGTGCGGGCAAAGCAGAGGCGGACGAGGTGTCCGACGAGGTGGGGGTGCGCTAGGAGGAGGGCGTTGGTGACGATGGGGGGAGCTGGACGTAGGTGGAGTAGACTCCATCGGAGAGCTGGAGGAGGAAGCCGTTAGATGGCCAGAGGGAGTCAGAGGTGAGGGCGAGGACGACGGCGGTGACCTGGAGGGCGGGGAGTGGTGCTCGCTAGCGACGCGCTCGTCGGTGTGCATCACCTGGAGTAGCTTGAGCAGCACCCCTGGCGTGATGGTCGCCATGGTTGCCGGAATAGTGAGGTGGTCCAGAGGAAAAGAAATGATAGCTGTTAGAGTTCCACGAAGCGACCGGAGGGGCAAAAACGACATTTCGCATGTGGGGTCAGGTCCATTAAACCAGAAATATGAATTAAATATTTGAAAAAGGCAAATTAACGAAGTGCCAATATAAGTTGTGACAAATAATCTATTGCATCAAACTTAATGACATTTTACAGAAGACATAACAAATGTGACATTTTGGCAAATATCCCGTCAGGAAAATAAGAAAGAAACTTTTATGTTTTCTGGTGGTAACAAGGAAACTTTTCTGTTATTCTGGTGGATCCTGATTGTCTGGAGTACTGCAGAGGTATGCAAACAATAATATGAGTTTGCTACAATGGTTACAACATGGCACTGTAGCACAACACCCGATTTACTGTAAGAAAGAACTTGCACTGTAGTATAGGTTCCTAATGTAGAGTACTGTTTATCCTACGCAATTACCCCTCCAATGTAGAGGATCTAAATCCTATTCTATCAGGGAATAGCATCCTCTGTCGTGTTGTTTGTGTCTTTCGAACTCTACAAGTAGAGTGTTCATGCTTTGCAATGGGATAAAACATACACACATTTTTTTCTTTTCCATACAAAATGCAAATTTAATCCCAAAATGCTCCTACTTATGAATCCAAATACATTTGGACAATACATTTCATAACTTTGCAAGCAATCCATCGTCTAGTATGAGGCCGCAGCAAGGGCAACACTGCAACAGAGGGGTCAAAACACCTGCATATCACTTGTCAGTTGTTACCAACACAATCCTAAAGCGGCCACCTACCGGAAGAATACTGAAGTAGTTTGCTATATGTTCTGTAACCAAAACCAAACACTGGTAATCTTGCACTTCACAGAGCCTTCCTGTCAGTTTGGTTGCAAAAGATCATGCCTTAAAACCGCTTATCAATTCTGCAATACCAGTGGGTTAAATCACTTATCTAATGGCATTAAGGCAACACACATGCCACATCCTTAGTACCTGAACAACAGTTTGGGCCGGCCGGTCCTGCACTGGACCACCATGGGCATGTACCTGCACTCGGCGCAGTGCACAACTGAGACCTCTGTCATCAGGGAGGAGCCGTCGCGCGGTGGGCTAAGTAGGTGCAGCCGCGCTCCATGTGTGTCAGGCTCACCAGCGCGGCTGCAGCCTGCGACGAGTGTGATGTGTGTCCACTGCTTGGCGCTCCGGGCGGCGCGCTGCATGCCGGCGAGCACCGTGCACACCCCGGACAGCAGCCTCGGACGTTCAGTTCCTGTCAGATCGATGATGACCGAGGTGAACTCCTTTGACGACACGATGCCAACCATGTTGGTCACCTCCGGTTAGTAGCAGTTGCTACCTCCAGCATCTGCAACGAGCAATCTAATTCTTTCACACGAATCAATCAAACTCTGACACGATACAATTCAGTACACGAATGCATACCAGATCCATGAATCAGGAAACCAGAGACGGCGTGCCCGCGTGGATCAAGTAGATGAAGGGGAGAGAGGTTGAGACCGGGAGGAAACTGCGACGGGATCGAGAGAGAGAGGCCCTGCGGCGTAGTTGTTACATCAATCGATGAGGGAAGACGTGGGCAGGCGGTTGCCGAGAACGAGAGAAGTGATGAGACGGTTTTGCAGAGGAACTCACACGGACGATCGTGCTCCGCGCGAGGGGTGGCTCGAAGGATGAAACTCCCATTCCTTATCTCTTCGCCAAACCCCCGTCCTCCAGTTCTTCTTCACCTCCGTTCCCTTTTTCTCCCAATCCCCTTTCTTCCTCTCTATTTCTCCCATGGCGCCTCACCCGGCTTGGTCCCGGCGCCTCCGGCCGCTGGCCTGGTCTAGCTCCCTGCGCCACCTCCACCGTCCTGCGCGCCTCCATAGGCTGGCGCCGCCTTCTCTCACCCGGCCGCCCCCCCTCTCTCTCTAGGGTGCCTCCTACTCGGCGCCACCCCTCCATCCACTGGCAGCCGCCGCCGCCGGCTCTCCGCCCCGCCACGGACTGCGCGCACCCCGGACTTCGCCGCGTGCCACCGGACGCCACCGCCGTCCGGCCCTCGCTTCCCCGGCCCGGCTGCTCCCTGCCTTGGCTCACCTCCGCTCCACCCGGCCCGGTTCTCTCACTGCTCGTCGACCCGGCTCCTGCTCCGGCTTGCCGTCACCTCGCCCCGATATGGCCCCTCTCCCACGGCGCGGCCTGTCGGCCAGTGCCGCCGCTCTATATGGGGTAAGGCTGTGAGGCCTCTCGGCATAACCGTCCTTTGCATCCTAATTTTTTCCATAGTAGACTCGTCGCCGCTGCCGCCGACCGATTCGATCACGCTGCCGCCTGATCGATGGGATCTTGAGACAAGATTGTTGTAGGACGAATGGAATCGCAAGGTGAACAATTTCTATTCAGGTTCACAGCAAGATCCATATCATTACTCTATGTATCCATTTGTATTTTTCGCTCGATGAGTCCCTTGAATCTTTTGCCAGCATGGGATCTGAGATCCAATCCTATTTTTTTGGCAAGACACCTCAATCGAATGTATGTTTGTGCAAGGATTAATTCCCAATTTTGGTTTTAGTGCTGATTAGTTCTTTTCTGCAGAGAAAAGGTGCTTCTTGTGTTTGGCAGCGAATCCTGTTGCCCGACGGCCAGAGTGTCCCGCGGAGCGGCATCGACTCCGGCCACTCTCAGCCCCTCCTTGGGTCCTGACAGTGGAGTCCCTCCTCTGCTCATATCATATCCTCTTAACGGCAGCGGCGTCGAGTTTGTTCCCCGGGCCCGAGTGACACATGTCAGGTGAACGGCGACACCCACGTAGGTTTGCGCCTCCTGCCTCCTGGTGGCCGACGGCAGGAGTGTCTCTCAGTTTCTCTCAACGGCATCGGTGTCTAGATCTCGCTCCGATCAGACCTCATCTCCACGGTATTCTTGCCTTTTGTGGTAGACGAAGTGATCATTATTGTATTAGGCTAGACAATATTAGGTATATGAAGCCAAATTTGTTGCATTCCTTCTTACACAACTTGCATGCAGAGTTTTTGGTTTCATTGTGGTCCATTGGGTGTTCATGATTGGATGAGGCAATGCAAAATTGGGTATGTGATACCATCTCGTGTGGTGCTTGTTAATTTGGCTTACGACTAAATATGCACACATGATCATGCTGTTGCCCGACCAAAGCTTAATTACTTCTTTATACTGAAAGAAGCTATCTTGCAATCCAGGCCATTAATTAGGAAAATGTTATTGCCATTTGATCTCAAAGATAGCCTCTTATGTGTTAATCAGATATGAATAGGAGGAGCTCACATACAGGAACCAGAGAATTATTAAGAGGTAGGACATGGTAATATGTTGTTACCAGTTTGAAGTTGTCAATGTGAGTCAAACACATTTCTTCCTGTTGTTCTTGCCATCGCCGCCGCCGCTTTGCCTGCGCGCCGGGTACGCGCCTATGCGGCTTTCTTCCCTTGTGTCATACGTGGCCTCTACTGGTCTTGTGCTGTTCTTGGCCTTCTGATCTGGTTTATGCGCTCTTATGGGAGCTGCTTGATCTGTTCTTGGTTCTCTTTGGATTGTTTTCTCCGGTGGCGGTGTGGCACCATCATTTGCTATTTTGCTCAATTTGGTCTGTGGGTTCTTTCTCTCTTTGCACTGCAGATTTGCCCTTTTCTCTTTACCTTTTTGTTGTTGTTATTTTATTGCCATGGTGCTTTGGCGGTGGATTTTGGTTTGTTGCTTTACTTTGCATTGCTCGGCAATATTTACTCTCTTTGTACTGCCCATTTCTTCCCTCTTCGGCTGTTCATCTCCGAAAATAATCACTTCTTTCTCTGTTAATCTTTCTTTCTTCCTGCGTGACATTAGAGCATTTATTTGTTCCGGTGAACTTCGTACTCACACGAACCCTCCTGTGTTTGGTATTCCGAATTCAGATGAGAAGCTGCGCAACCGCGGCGGCGATACTGTTATTGGCCTGAGACTGGAGAGGTGATAAACTCAGAGGAGGATAGAGGTAAAGAGAGAAAGAGAGAGCTCATGGGTTCCTTGGAGGCGTGGTACCGTCCTGCCGGAGCAGCGTAAGATCTCTCTATCCAAATCCCCTCCATCTAAAGAAAAGCTCCTTCTTTTCTTTCTTTCTTTTTGTGCGTCTGTGTGGTTTTTTAGCTGGTTATACTTAGGCTGCTTGCATATCATCATATAATCTCGCAGATGTGTGCTAATCCAGCTGCAGATGTGTGCTTTGCCATGTGCTGTCATGTGTTGCCTGTTAGATTGACTTGGCTAATTAAGCTATTGTTGTGGGGGTGGTGGGGTGGCCATATCATCATATGACATGTCTTGTTCGATGCCGATGTGTTAGAACTACGAATCTCTCTCTTTTTACCTTTTCCCTTTGTGAGACTAACCGAAAGTTAGTATTACTTTTCTGACGATTTTGATCCCATGTTTAGGTGCAAATATTTTGGTTAAACTGGTTTTGGTGTTATGTGGAGCCAGGCGTCGGTGGTCATGTGTTTCTCACTGCAAATTTGACCCCAAAGACTGCTCCTTGTGTCACCAGTTCTATTAAATCACTGCACGCATTAGTTCCAGATGCAGTCTGCAGTGGGCACCATGTTTGCCACGTTAAGCAAGTCGGCTACAGTGCTTTGTGCCTGTGGCCCAAGGGGCACGCATAGCGTCTAGAAAATGTTGGGTTTTGGTGTGTTTGACACTAAGATGCGCAACCAACCAAGTGATTTCGGCAACCTTGGTCATCACCATTTCAATCTTCTTGATGTTTATGGCTGTAATAGTACACTGCAAGGTTGTCTTCTCTACATCTGGGATTACTCATCCGTGTAGCGTTTCGTTGCGTGCTTAATGGTATTCAAATCGTGGTTTGTGACCAAGAACATGGGGGGTTTGGTACCGGGTCATCTCTGTGATTAATGATGCTTTACTTTCCTAAAAGATGTGACTAATAAAGCAGAGGACCGGTGGAGTATAAGAGTGCGCTAATATTCTTTTGGTTAATCCTTTTTAATTCTCAGTGCTGAGAAACTGGTGTAGTATTTTTCTCCTTTAGCCTTTCTTATTTGATAGCCAAATAACTTTAGTGTGAATCTGTGATCACTTTCCCATACTACGATATCTCCTTTTCAAAAAGACGTGCTTTGAATACTTTAGTTTTAGTGTTGCAAGGTTTCTCCATAGAGGCCAGTCCTATGAACCTTCTGGGTGTATAACACCAATGCAAACTTCAAGAAAAGCAAAACATCATCCCCATGGAAAATATTATGTAGGCTATCTTTCTGGTGGTAAGCAATGGGGAAAGGTAGGGACCAGGGTATGTTACCTTACTATTGTCATTATGTTACTATGGTTGTTTTGATAGGGACCTTGGTAAACAATTTGGATTACTTCCATGCACTTCAGATAAAAAATAATATTAATATAAGCTGGTCTTTAAGGAATCATACTTATTTCTTCAGGAGTTCTATATATCCTTTTGTTTTCTTAGATGGAGTTCTCCCTTCTATTTTCACAAGTGGTCCTAACTCCTAAGTCTTAGCTCCGAAGTGTTGTTTCTCCTTACCTACATTGAGCTCCCACTTTCTAATGATTGTCTAGCATCCACGAATGGTTGTGATACTAACCAAAGTAAAAGGGAAAAAGTTACCTTCCTGCGTAGCGAAATGAAACCCAAAAAGGGAACTCCACTGTTTATATGGGATCAGCACCAAAGCGTTATTTAACTATTACACCAACAGACCAATCTAATACAGCTTCTTATGTCAGTTCTATTCTGAATATTTCTTGACCAATTGTTACTTCATGTTCAAATACTTACTGAAGGGAGTTGTTTTCTCTGTTTCCTCTATTCTTTTTTCAGTGATGACACAACTAAGAGAAGGACCCAGAAAAGCAAAAGTTTCAAAGAGGTTGAAAAATTTGATGTCTTTGTCCTAGAGGAGCTCTGGTTGCAAGTTCCGATCCTTGCAACTTTTGCTCTTCGCTATCATGTCTGTTGCATTTCTGACACTCCTATTCACGCCGTCTGTGTACGAGCATCAATAGCAGTCCAGTTCTCGGTGAGTATACCTATCGAGCGAGATCTCATTACGATATTCAGTACTACATGCAGAATATGTGGAAACCAAAACATCTATTCCCACTAGGCTCTTGTATAGGTTGAGTTTGAATTATATATGATAAAAAACTGCCTATCACCCAGAAGTTCATTCAGTTCATATGCTTTGCAGGTTTGTCAATGTTGAGTGGATATTTGAGAAGACAAGCCCTGATCACGATATGTATCTTCTATCGTTGTTTAATGGTGGTGGTGGTGGTGGTGAATAGAAACTTAAATTTGGACTCTTAAATCTTAACAGCACTGAGTTCGGTTCTTGGACACAATTGCTTCCAAAAAGCGACTTTTCAATCGTAGGGCTAGAGCATGCTAAGGAATGCATTACCTGGCAGACTCTGTATCCCAAATGGATTGATGAGGAGGAAGAAACAGAGATACCATCTTGTCTGTCACTTCCAGAGCATGATTTTCCAAGAGGGACACACTTTGATGTTGTTGGACACATTAGCTAATGAGTCCTGCCAAACTAACGATGTTGTGCTAAACAATGTTTTGTAGGAGGTTAACATACACGATGTACCATATAAACACCAGTTATGTGCAATCTGAATATGTGATTACTGACTGGATGGTTGGATGAGTCTATACGAGTTAGTGATGATAAAAAGTCTACGAGTTAGTGATGATAAAAAGTCAAATCGATTGGATGAAATAATGGCGCCAATACTCAAGGTTGAGGAGCTATTCAAGACAGTAAGCAATAGTATGATAAAGTAACTTCGGAGATGATATAAATTGTTCAGTTTTTCAGCCAAAGTATATTGGCGTTGTTATTTTAGAGTTGTGCGCAAAATAATTCAGATTGTATTGCTCCAGTTATGCAATCTGAATATGTGATTATTGACTTGGATGGTTTTAATACGTGATATCACATTTTTACTGAGTTTGCTAATGATTGAATTAAGTTATTACAGAAGATATGCTATTTGGAATTGATAGAAATTTTACGGCAATGTTGGCCTAAAGTTTTGATAAATTATCATGTAAAGCAAAAGAAAATATGTATATATAGTATTTTATATTCCGTTGCAACGCACGGGCATCCTACTAGTTTTAGTAGTAGTTCTTAGTTGAATGCCCGTGCTTTACTACAAATTAAAAAAATTATAGTCTCATCACGTCGGATTGTTAACTGTCATTGTACTCAGCGACACGATCTAGACTGTTGGTGCTCTGTTTATCGATCTAATGAACGCCGAAAAAGGTAAGGATGACGAAACGACAACCAACTCCTATTTTTAATTTTAAAGAACATGTTTTATAGTTGGATGCACTCCTAGAGTAAAAAAAAAATGTTGCAGTATTATCGAGTAAGCTACATGAACATGCCTAAATTACGATAAAGCATCCACTTTTCTTTTAAAAAAATGGAGAAGTGAATCATGAGAGAGAGAATCTCAATCCTTTTCTCAGAAGAAAGACTACTCTCTCCTGCCTACTCTCTCCTGCCGTAGACTGGTTTGGACATACGTGGTTATACCTGTAGTTAAACTTGGTAAAATTTAAATATTTGTATTTTAATGAATATTTAGATTGAGTATATGAAAATGGTATGTTTAGATTTGTCTCACAAAGTACTTTCATAATATTATAATATTTTATTTATATATTACAATAGAAATTAGTTATCAAAGTTGTGTTTTGAAGATCGTGTCGATAACCAAAACGTCACTCTTCTGTGACCGAATGGAGTACTAATTAACTATAGTTTGTATCATCAAACAATAGCTTGTTCTATTGGAGAAGCATCTCTTCGCTCTTCAAAAGCAATTACCATCTGCTTAAAAATAATGATATGATGCAAAGGCAAGTCCGATGTGAGCCGAGAATGGGGAATGTGTTCGTGTCATCCAACTTTGTGCCGATGAGAAAGCCAACATCTTGCAGAAACACCGTATAAATCCCAACAATACTGAAGTTGCATGCGTAAGCAGAACCAATATCATTAATATTTACTCCTAGTCCCTAATAGGACCGAAGCAAAATAATGAAATGTGATCTTCGAATTGAAGTGCATCCACTCGATTTCTCGTTGTTCTTTCATTCTCGCATTGTACAATCTGTATCTTTGCGATTGAGATTGCAAAAGAAATGGCGAAAATACAACGCTTTTCTTCATCTTACGTAGGATTGAAAAGAAGCCTTGGCAAATGCTCGCTTAGAGCTTCGTGCGATACAATCATGCAAGTGTACAGTGCCAAAAGATTTCAATTAGGGTGTTCATCGACTGCAGCCTTGGCAAAGCGTAAAAGTTACAAATGCCGATTAGCTCGATGTCGAAGATGAGTGTACTAAGAGTGGAACCCTCACCATTGGCAAGGCGTGTTGGGTTGAATATAGTAGTAAATAGTCTGCCGATCAAAGAACGCACATGAAACAACAGCAAAATTAGTCTTCCATTAAGCCTTATCGCCATAATTTCAATGATAAATATTTTTTTATCTAAGCACATCCATATGTCCGAGCTAATTCTAGGATAATCCATTTTTAATATATAATACGTCCAATGTAAAAGAACAAGTAGGAATTGCCTAAATTGTAGAAACTTCACCACCACGAGTAATGTAAAATAACAAGTCCGGAATTCTTGATAGCACAAAACCTCCTTTTTTTTCGAAGCAGTCAGAGCACAAAACTTACATTAGGAGGAATGGGTTCTTGTGACGTGTTCGTATCCCCGTGATTTGAGGAATGAACACACGCGAATACCACCAACTCATGGACTTCATCTTCTTTGCTTCCATACCGGTATAACTCAGATGACTCGTGATATTAGATTATGGCGAGATTATCACCATCCCCGATGATTCGAAACAAACAACCCAAGAAATGTATTGAGTGGGACATCAGATAAAAGAAAAACATTGGCCGAGATGGCAATACCATGATAACAAACAATTCTCAAGGAAGAACCATGACTCCATAAGAACAGATACTTCTCTAAATGCATCCAGTCTCTGTGAACCTGGAGCCAGTAAATTTTCTTCTTTTTAATAAATACAATTGGAGATATGTTTGTTATAGATAGTACATGAATGCTCATCTAAAATTTCCTTCCAACAGATTATCTCATTGTATATGCCACAATGATCCAGTACATCTTATCTAACAAAATAAATACTATCAGCAACAGACTACAAAATCTACAGAACATTGTTGCCCAGCACAAAGGTATGAAATTGCTGCAGAGGAGCAACTTTGCTACAGGAAAAGGAGATAATACTCATGTACCGGCTGGTAACCACTTACCGGAGGGGGGCCGGGATATGGGGTCCCGGCCGGTTTTTCAAATTCAAATTCAAAATTTCAGATTTCGAATGGTTTTTAATCAAATTTGAACGAATTTCATCCTGAGAAAAACCGGTTTGACCGTAACCGGATAGTAACGATCGGTTACATCGGTCCCGTCTCACAATGGATTACTACATGATCCGGTTATGTGATCCTTGCTCGTGTAGGCCCTTTTGCCCACTAAAATAACAAAGATATTGGTGGTTTCATTATTCTTGGAGCATTTCTTGAATTCCTTCAGAGACCAAAGTAACATAGTGTCGAATTCCATTTCGTTGTCAACATACTTGGTCCATGTGGCCTTGTATCGTTCAAAGCAACATCAAGCCATGGTTTCATGTTCCGTTAAAGTGTATCACCGCGAAGACCACGGATCACCTCAGATCGATCTTTGGGATTATACCTAAGACCCATTACATGCCATGACTTATCGAGTGGCTTTGTATTGCCATAGAAGGCCATCAGTCCAGCTGGTAGAATGGATGTTGGATCCCAGAGGTCGCCGTCCTCATTCTGCAATGAAAATATTGGGCGGTGCACAAAAAAAATGCATACCATGTTACCACTAATGATGCAGAAATGGGCAGCTAACAGCATCATTTGCATAATGGAATACAGAAGGTACACAGGAAAGAACAACACATAGCATATCTTTAGCCAGAAGGACATGCAAACATAACTTGTGTTGCGCACAGAATTGTGCTACGCACAACACAATGATCGCGGCAGCAACAAAGTGCTCCGGATCTTATCACCAACGCTAGCCGCTTAAGCGAGCTAGTCGTGGCGCTAGCCGCTGACGATTGCTTTTGCACGGTTTTGATCTTGCCGGACAGGAAGCAAAAGAGGTTGGAAAGGTACGGGACTACAAGGAACTATGAATAAAAGTAGATGTGATTGGTATTTAATCGATTGGTTTTTTTTTAACAATTGGCCATGACCCTTTTAAAGGGCATCAGGTCTTAGCCGTAAAAGATCAGAACTCCGAAAATAAGATTACAGATATGATTCGATTATGATCTTCAAACTTTCTATAACTAATAAATCTTTCCTATTTAAACACGTCCTGGATGCTCTGGCAAGAAATCTTCATGGAAAGTCTTGAAAAAGATCCTTGCGAAAAAGTCTCGAGGAGGTCTTCGCAGAAAATCTGCATGGAAGGTCTTGAACAAAGCATAGTAGTTCCGCCAACTACGAATCGGAATGACCGCGATACGGTAATACCGTGCACCATGAGCCGGTCGTACCTCTTTGACAATAGCTGGTTGTCTTGAAGAAATCTTCGTGGAAAGTCTCCTGATAAAAATCGATATGCGGTATTACCGCCATAAAACATTCGGTACTACCGTGGTGCGGTAGTACCGCTCCACACTGCGGAACTACCGTTTCACAGAAATGTTCCAAAGCTTCAGAGACACACACTCTGCCACGTGGGCGGCCTAGATTGAAATGGCCAATCGGACCACGTGTTTTTAGCCGTTAGATCTAGACACTGTTTGGCGGTCCGAATGTTCACCTGCTTTTGGGCCGTCCGATTTCAATCGGACGTCTCACAAGTCCCTTCACGTTCAGACGGTCTGAACGTTCACAGCGATCTGGACCATCCGATTTCAATCGGACGTTACCAAGAATCCATTTCAGATCAAGTGACTGCGGTAGTACCGCTTGCATATTTATGTAGTACCGCCAAGTAGTTCCAAAAACACGGATACTGTCAGAAACATTCGGTACTACCTTTGTGCGGTAGTACCGCTTCATATTGCGGAAGTACCGCTTCACAGAAACGCTTCAAAGACCTCAGAAACGCACGTCTCGCCACGTGGACGGCCCAGATTGATTTGGCCTTTCGGATCGCATGTTATAGCCGTCGAATCTGGGCACTGTTCGGACGGTCTGAACGTTCACCTGCTTTTGGGCCGTCCGATTTCAATCGGACGCCTCACAAGTCCCTTTATGTTCAGACGGTCCGAACGTTCACAGTAATCTGGACCGTACGATTTTAATCGGACGTCTCAAGGAATCCTACGTAAAGTGACTTGCAGTCGTACCGTTACATACTCGCGGTAGTACCGCTCAGCGGTAGTTCCGCACTTAACATGTCGGTACTACTGATTTAGCTGTCACTTGCCAAAAACCACAATTTCAACAAAACTCAAATACGATCTGAACGGCATACGGTACTACCGCTTAGTAATGCACGGTCATACCGCTTAGATGGTGGTTCTGCCGATCAACTATAGCTCTGAAACCAGAATCTCTCAAGAGGTCTTTAAAACCTTTTACAGATGCCAAATCTTATCATCAACACATGCCCCCCTGTTTTTTGGTAAACGAATACGTTTACCACAAAAATATCTTCAATTGTTCCTCAGGATGATGATCAAGCACCAGCCATATGTATATTTCTTAGGATGATGATCAGCAACTCATCGGCCATGTGCTTCTCAAGCATTTTGCCAAACACTCGGATAGTATTTTTTCAAATATTTGCCATTAAGAGCTTTAGACAGCCTATCTCCCTGTAAATTTTGCACTATATATGAATTTCCAGGAACAATCTCTATAACTTTATATGGACCTTCCCAATTTGGGGACCAGCTCCCAAATTTATTATCTTTGTGTCCAACAGGCAAAATCGTCTTCCAAACTAAGTCTCCTATTTGAAACGATTTTTCCTTTACTTTCTTATTGTAAGCCTTGGCCACCCTCATTTTATCTTTCTCAATTTCCCTCAAAGCTCTTAACCTCTCATCTGCAACTTCATCTATCCTGTCCATCATCAAGTTATGATAATCTTCGGCCGACAAATCATTTTGCCTGGCCACTCTGGAAGCATTCAAATGTACCTCAATAGGTAAAACAGTTTCTTGCCCATATACTAATTCAAACGGTGTTACCTTTGTAGCACTATGTTTAGATATACCGTGAGCCCATAATGCTTCAGATAGCACCTCATGCCACCTCTTAGGGTGTTCCTCTATCTTTTTCTTAATGAGCCTAATTAAAATTTTATTACTTGACTCGGCCTGACCATTGGCCTGAGCATAATAAGGCGAGGAATTAAGAAGCTTGATTCTACGTGATTCGGCAAACTCCTGTACTTGGTGAGACATAAAAGATGAAGCTTGATCAGTAGTCAAAGTTTGTGGTATGCCGAATCTATAAATAATATGCTCCAAAATAAAACTGATCACCTCCTTATGAATCATGTTTTTGAGAGGAACAACTTTTGTCCACTTTGTAAAATAATCGGTAGCTACTAAAACAAAACGATGACCTTTAGAAGATGCAGGGTGTATTTGGCCGATAAAATCTAAACCTCATCTACGAAACGGCCACGGTTTAATTATAGGATGCAACATAGCAGCACGTGCCAATTGCACATCATCAAACTTTTGACATGACTCATACCCTTTGTAATATCTAAAAAAATCTTCTAACATAGTCGGCCAATAGAAACAAACTCTTCTTAATAACCATTTCATTTTATGAGCCGACTGATGTGTACCACATATACCTTCATGCACTTCACCTACAGCAACTTTAGACTGATCCGAACCCAAGCATTTAAAAAGTAACCCATCTATGGTTCGGCAATACAACTCTCCATCAAGCAGTGTATATTTTAATGCTTGTCGCCGAAATTTTCTATCAACAGATTGACTAGGATTTTCTAAATAACTAATTAGAGGCCTTCTCCAGTCATTAGGTTCAGCAACACTTGATGTTTCCAAAGTATCCGAACCACCAACATGTTGTCCGGCCATGCAGATTGCAGCACCTCCAAGCATCGACTTTTCTATCATGAACAATTTACCCCTTTTAACTTGATAACCAGATACTTGTTGTGCTAGGTCATTTGCTCTAACATTCTCTTCTCTAGATATATAACTAATAGTAAAATCATCCAGAGTTGCTATGATCTCTAAACATTTTTCCAAATAGCTATTTAGTGATCCATCAAAGCATTGATACACCTTTGACACTTGCTGGACCACCAACAGTGAATCACCAAATGCTTCTATACTCTTTACATCCATGGACTCTAAAATTTGTAATCCTAACAGGAGAGCTTCATACTCGGCCTGATTGTTGGTACAAAAGTACTCTAAGCAAACTAATGTTTCAAAAGTGACATCTCTAGGTGAAACCAGCGCAATACCAACACCTTGTCCTTCTTTACAAGCTGAGCCATCAAAGTATAATTTTCATGGACGTACAGATAGATAGTCAACTAGCTCTATATCATTATCAATCCTATGATCAACAATGAAATCAGCTACAATCTGACCTTTCATAGATTTCAAAGATTCATAAGCCAAATCATACTCTATTAATGCATAAGCCCACTTTCCAATCCTACCACTCAAAATCGATTGCTGCAACATGTACTTAATGACATCGGTTTGACAGGCAATAACACAAGTGCTAGACAGCAAATAATGCCTCAACTTGGAACAAGCATAATACAAGGATAAACATAATTTTTCAACAAATGCATACCTTGTCTCAGCTCCCAGCAGGCGTCTACTCAAGAAAGTAATAACATATTCTTTGCCGTCCATTACTTGTGTCAAAACAACACCAATAACATATTCTTGTGCAGCAATATAAAGCCGAAATGGTATCCCGGCTTTGGGCACCCTCAACACAGGAGGTGTAGACAAATGCCTTTTAATTTCTTTAAACGCTTGTTGCTATTCTACCCCCCAAGTAAATTCGATCTCTTTCTTTAACCGAAGTATAGGGGTGAATGCACTAACTCTATCAGATAAGTTGGATATGAACCTCCTCAAATAATTCACTTTCCCAAGGAACTTTTGCATGTCTCTTTTGCACTGTGGCGTCTTCACTTTCTTAATAGCCTTTATTTTGGTAGGATCTACTTCTATGCCTCTCTCATGTATTATAAACCCTAAGAGCTTACCAGCCGACACACCAAAAGCACATTTGAGTGGGTTCATTTTCAAACCATACTGACGCATCCGTTCAAAGGCTAGACATAAATCGGCTAAGTGATGGTCCATACTATCCGATTTAACAACTATATCGTCAATGTATACTTCAGAACAACACCAAGTAGGTCATGAAAGATCAAATTCATGGCCCTTTGATAAGTAGCACCGGCATTCTTTAAACCAAAAGTCGTGACAGCCCACTCAAACAATTCAACAAAACCGGAACATCGAAAGGCCGTTTTAGACATCTTCTTCAACCATAAAAATCTGATTATACCCAGCATTACCATCTAGGAAACTAATTACTCTATGTCCTAAAGCATCATTAATTAACATGTCAGCTATAGGCATAGGAAACTCGTCTTTAGGGGTGGCTTTATTTAAATCCCTAAAATCAATGCACACCCTCAACTTACCAGTGTTCTTCTTCTCAACCGGGACAATGTTAGAAACCCATTCAGCATATCTATATGGCCTAATAAAACCAGCCTTCAACAATCATCCTATTTCTTCCTTGACCCGATCATATATATTAGGATTAAACCTTCTAGGTGGCTGCTTATAAGGCCTAAAACCAGACTTAATAGGTAACTGATGCTCAACTAGCTCTCGAGAAAGTCCTGGCATCTCATGATACTCCCAAGCAAAGCAATCAACATATTCTTTAAGCAACTCTATCACTTTGCTCTTATGTTCAATAGGCATATTCTTGTTTATAAATGTCGGCCTAGGAGTAGTTTCATTGCCTATGTCAACCTCCTCCAATGGGTCAGCCGACGAGAAACCTTGTCCTAACTTCTCTACTTCATTAAAATCATCAATAGCCTCGCAATTATCGTTCTTATTTGACCGATATTGTTCTGTACGCTGCTGCAACCATTGCAAGCTATTTCCTTTATTCATTTATAACACCATATTGCTAAACCGAGCTACAGAAGCCGGCTGTATAGACACGGGTACAAAACCATCCTTGGTGACACTAAGATAATCATAACTAGAAAGGTCTAAACCTGTTAAACATTGAACATCACCATGCTGCCAATCAGCTGAGGCATCGGCCAAAGCCACATAAGCCGATGTATCTGCTTGAACCACTTCTACGTCATCATCGATCCATTGTATTAAAATCTGATGCAGTGTAGAAGGTACGCAGCGATTTGCATGTATCTAGTCACGACCCAATAAGAAGCTATAATTACCTTGCACGTCGACGACAAAGAAAGCCGTAGGTAGAGTTTTGCTCCCAACAGTAAGCTCCATGGATATAACACCCTTGGCCTCCATAGACTCACCCGTGAAACCATTAAGCATCAAATTAGTCTTTATAAGTTCGCTGTCCTCTTGCCCTAATTTTTTGAAAACCGAATATGGCATCAAGTTCACAGCAGCCCCATCATCAACTAACATTCTAGAAATCGACCTACCATTTATATGTCCCCTAACATATAATGGTTTCAAATGTCGGCTTGATTCTTTGGGCTTCTCGAAAATGGCTTCTTTAGGGCCAAAACATAACTGACTAACCTCTTCACTAGTAATCTGAAATTCTGAAGGTAATGTGAACACCATATTGATATCCATACCTTGACGAGATGGAGTGTCATCTTTAATCATTGGAGATCCTTCATAATCTAGCAAATCATCCTCATCATCATCATGCACTTGAGCTGGTGTCTCGATTGTCTTCACCCTCCACTCTCTTCGGATAGGCACCATAGGCTTTATTTCATTGAATATTTCGTCTCTCATTTTTTCTGCCTTGGCCTCTCTAAGTTCTTGCATTTGCATCCGCTGTAACCTCCTCTTTTGGGAATGAGAAAGCCCAGGAGGACACCAACGAGGCTGTGGCTTTGTCCCAGGCAGCAAAGACATTTTTTCTTTAAGCTTTCCCACTGTTTTTGGTGCTTCAAAATCAACATGCAACGCAGTTTGCTCGGCTGCCATCAGAGCTAAACCGGTGTCTCTGGCATCAGAACTATGGTATTGTTTGGGTCAGTGTAGTCGTGGTCGCGCCCGCATCAACTACGTGGTCTTCTTCCGCTATGTGTTTCCCATTGCTGATTTTTGAAACAACAGCAGCTGATTGTTCTTGCTTTTCTTCTTGTTTGATACTTGACTCTTTTGCTTTTGAATTCACATCTGGTTCTTCACCCAAATGATCACCACCCTTGATACGATACACTTTCTTCACCACTCTATTATTCCTCCCATTGTAAGACTGATTTCTTTGATCAAAACGGTCGTTATTAGGACGTGACAATCTATCAAACACAGGACTTCTGGGTGCTGTCCACCCCGGATGGAATGGTCCTAAAGGCATTGGAGGTGGCATTCATAGACCATACCAACCCTATGGTGGACAAGGAGGAAAACCAATAGGAGGAGGACCCCATGGGACAGGCATTGGTGGTCCAAAAGGAGGGCAAAGTGCTGCTGCATGGAAATCCTCTTGACAACGGTCCCGACCATCAAATTTTTGCTTTGTGGGTGACCTTGGCCGCTTGAAATTATTTAGCCGATTAGCACTGTTTTGGCCAGCCTTGCTTTCCTCATATTTAGCCAAAAGCTCTTTGAATGTAGGTTTCGGCCTTCCAACTCTTTTGATGGTCTTGCCTTTACCTCCATTAACCTTCCAGTGATCGACTTCTGGGCTTTTCGGTTTGATCATTTTTGGCTTAACAACTGGCACCACCTCAGATTTTGATGTCCTTATGCCCCCCATGTCTACCACCACACTTTTGCCTTTTGTAGATTCGGCTTGAGATGGCCGAATAAGTATTTTCTTGTTCTCGAAATCAATTACATTAACAGGGAAGGGGTTGTGATCTAACTGCATTTTTGGACCTTCAACAAATTTCAATCGTCCCTCATTAATGGCTGATTGAACCTGTCGACGAAAAACATTGCAATCATTACTGGCATGAGAATAGGAATTGTGCCATTTAAAATATGCACGTCTTTTCAATTCTTCGGGTGCCGGTATAACATGATTGTCAGGCAACTTGATCTGTTTTTCTTGCAACAAATAATCAAAAATTCTATCACACTTAGCAACATCAAAGGTGTACTTAATTTCCTCTTGCCGATTTTTTTGTGAAACCAGCTTTAAGGCTGAACAAGCAAATGGTTTAGATTTTGAAGACCAAGCCCATTCGGCCACACAAACATCAATATCGTTATCGTCCAAATTTTCAGACTCATACTCAAGCATGTGAACATTAGGACGATCTACTTTTATTTTGTCACCTGACTTCTGAAAATTTCTAAACTCTTTAACCCGGCTTTCTTGTGCCAGAGCTTTTTGCAATACTTGGCTAACATCTAAGAAATCATGACTTTCTAGCTTTTCTTTCAAGTGAGAAAGTAAACCCGAATAGGCTAAATCAGCTAGGTCTTTATCAGAAATTATTAGCTTAAAACATCGGTTTCTTGTTTCTCTAAACCTCCTAATGTAATCAGCAACAGGCTCATTGTATTTTTGTTTAACCGATGATAAATGTGACAATCTTAACTCAGTATCACCAGTATAAAAATACTCATGAAACTTTTGCTCTAACTGGGACCATGTATGCACAGAGTTAGGTGCAAGTGAAGTATACCAATTGAATGCAGTACCAGACAGAGACAAAGGAAATAATCTTATCATTAAAGCATCGCTAGCACTAGTTTCATCACATTGCACAATAAATTGACCTATATGCTCTAATGTGGATTTGCCATCATCTCCAGTAAACTTGGCAAACTCAGGTACTCTAAATCCCCTGGGATATTGCACAGTATCGTAAACATCAAAGTATGGTTTTTGATATGCACGTGATCTTCCTTTAGGCTCTACCCCAAATGTTTCTCTAAAAATGCTAGCTACTTGCTCTCTAATGCTTTCAGGTCCAGCACATGTTTTGGCCGTAGGCCGATTAGGCGTCACATTGGCTGGTTGTTATGGTCTGAGAGCATTAGGTTGAGGTGCGCCATAGGCATATTGTGGGATTTGGTTCGGCTGTGCATGTGATGTGGGCTGTAAAGATTTGTTAAAATAACTGTCTGGCAATGGCCCATATGCAGTGCCTGAACCTTGAGGAGGTATGGGAGGTGTACTGTAAGCCACCGTGTAGTATGAAGGCACAAATGCACTTGTTGAATTTTCGTCTACTCGGCCATGATAATTAGCTACATATGGAGCCGAGCTTACTAAATTAAGTGAGCCATTTGATAATGTGAAAATAGTTGGTGTGCCCCCCTGAGTAACAGCATTTGGTGCCATAAACGATGGCGCCCCAATATCAACCGAACCTCCGACAATAGTTCGGCTACAGGCATGTTGTATTGGTGCATCTTGTTGTGTAGTTGCATGTAACATAGGGGAAACCGATGCATCAAAAGGTACAAGCTCATGATGAATTTTGCTAGCATTACTACATGTTGCAGTATCAATATTACTAGCTAAGGGCTGCTTTTTATTTGTCTCATCTTGCAATTCAAGCATCACAGCCCTGAGACGACTAGATAGCAACCTGTCTAAGGTATTGGATACTGAGGCACCTATTTGTTGATCAATTATCAAAGCAACTTGTTCTTCAGTAAGAGATGCATTACTCACAGTAGGCTTTACCTCAGGCCTGGTGTAGATAGATGGTAATTCACCTTCTTTCATAATGACACCTTGCCTGGTCTTCTGGAAGCATGACAACATCAACTTGTCGAATTCCAATTTATGCTTTTCGTACTCCTGACGATACTCCTCGGGCAGATCCTCAAGCGTGGGAGTGATGATGTTTTTTGCATCAACAGTAGAACCATCCTTTGCCATGGTTGCAGTGATTACACCCCTGGCTCGGTGCAAACAATGCAGCTTTCTTCTTGATCTTTGCCCAGGGAAGAGCTCGGCTGTAGCTTATAGCCGAACCAGTCGTTCCCCAGCGGAGTCGCCAATTTGTGTTGCGCACAGAATTGTGCTACGCACAACACGATGATCGTGGCAGCAACAAAGTGCTCCGGATCTTGTCACCAATGCGCAGCGCCTAGGCGGAGCCAGTCATGGCGCGGCGGTGCTTTGCACGGTTTTGATCTTGCGATCTTGCCGGACAGGAAGCAAAAGAGGTTGGAAAGGTACGGGACTACCAGGAACTATGAATAAAAGTAGATGCGATTGGTATTTGATCGATTGGTTTTTTTTTACAATTGGTCATGACCCTTTTAAAGAGCGGCAAGTCTCAGCCGTAAAAGATCAGAACTCCGAAAATAAGATTACAGATATGATTCGATTATGATCTTCAAACTTTCTATAACTAATAAATCTTTCCTATTTAAACACGTCCTGGACACTCTGGCAAAAAATCTTCATGGAAAGTCTTGAAAAAGATCCTTGCGAAAAAGTCTCAAGGAGGTCTTCGCGGAAAATCTGTGTGGAAGGTCTTGAACAAAGCACGGTAGTTCCGCCAACTATGAATCAGAATGACCGCGATATGGTAATACCGTGCACCATGAGCCGGTCGTACCTCTTTGACAATAGCTGGTTGTCTTGAAGAAATCTTCATGGAAAGTCTCCTGATAAAAATCAATATGCGGTATTACCGCCATAAAACATTCGGTACTACCGTGGTGCGGTAGTACCGCTCCACACTGCGGAACTACCGTTTCACAGAAATGTTCCAAAGCTTCAGAGAGACACACCCTGCCACGTGGGCGGCCTAGATTGAAATGGCCAATCGGACCACGTGTTTTTAGCCGTTAGATCTAGACACTGTTTGGCGGTCCGAACGTTCCCCTGCTTTTGGGCCGTCCGATTTCAATCGGACGTCTCACAAGTCCCTTCGTGTTCGGACGGTCCGAACGTTCACAACGATCTGGACCATCCGATTTCAATCGGACGTTACCAAGAATCCATTTCAGATCAAGTGACCTGCGGTAGTACCGTTGCGTATTTGCGGTAGTACCGCTCAGCGGTAGTTCCAAAAACACATTATTACTATCGTAAAACATTCGATACTACCTTTGTGCGGTAGTACCGCTTCATATTGCGGAACTACCGCTTCACAGATGCGCTTCAAAGACCTCAGAAACGCACGTCTTGCCACGTGGACGGCCCAGATTGATTTGGCCTTTCGGATCGCATGTTATAGCCGTCGGATCTGGGCACTGTTCGGACGGTCCGAACGTTCACCTGCTTTTGGGCCATCCGATTTCAATCGGACGCCTCACAAGTCCCTTTACGTTCGGACGGTCCGAACGTTCACAGTAATCTGGACCATTCGATTTTAATCGGACATCTCAAGGAATTCTACGTACAAAGTGACTTGCGGTCGTATCGTTACATACTCGCGGTAGTACCGCTTGGCGGTAGTTCCACACTTAACATGTCGGTACTAACAATTTAGCTGTCACTTGCCAAAAACCACAATTTCAACAAAACTCAAATACGATCTGAACGGCATACGGTACTACCGCTTAGTAATGCACGGTCATACCGCTTAGATGGTGGTTCTGCCGATCAACTATAGCTCTGAAACCAGAATCTCTCAAGAGGTCTTTAAAACCTTTTACAGATGACAAATCTTGTCATCAACAACTTGTAAATAAAGGCTTTAATTATCTTAATATTGATGTGGTAACCAACTAACCATAAAAGCATGAACACTACTAACAAGTCAGCAAAAAAAAGTAATTGGTGTGCGTGACACCAAGTCTCATTAGGAGCTTTCCCTAGTGAAGTTGCCATTTTATGTTTCATGTATCATTAGTTAAGAAGGAGAAACCATGTCGTTAATAGCCTATGACTATCATATACTAAAAAATGATGAGACATGGTTCAATCAGATGTCCTAAAGAAGAGAGAGAGAAACACCAGAATTTCTCACAATGAAGGAAAAAACATCTGTCCCTCAATCCGGTGGAACCTAATTACAACCAAACCTCCACAACCATTGGATGTATCCAGAATCTACTTAAACTCAAGAAGATAAGAAAGTGTTAAGTTAAATTTGAGCACAACCACTGGATATTGTATGGAACCTATTCAAACTCGAAGGATAAGAAACCATTTAAAACCACAAAACAACTCTCATTAAGATATACTTTTAGTCGAATTTGGGCTGTGATAGATTATCAATCTATGTAGTATGTAAGACTACACTGCATGGTCAATGATAAATGCCATACACATGGCGTTGATATCCGATATTCTGTACACAGCCATCAGTGGAAAGAGCTAAATAGAATGGTTAACCAACCATCTTTCTTCCTTCCTTCCAGAATAGTTAACCAAGATGTTGAATCTTTTGGGCAAAAAACTTCTATACTAAATACCTACTCATGCAATTTACAATTTTAAGGCAAAAGCAAGATGGCTAAATCACATGATGAGTTGATGACCAGCTTCTCAAAAAATCACATGATGACAATAATGACATTGGAAAAGAAACTAAGCAGAACTTGGTGAATTGACAAACTATAGAAGTAAAGCACTCATGACCACAAGGCACAAGGACACTGGACACCAAGCATAACAATTAACTGATGCAACCAGTACCAATCCCAATGTATCACAATACTACTTGCAAGTTGTAAACAAAGAACACTACAACTCACCATTTCCATGTACTGATGGAACAGCTCCGTGCAACCATCCTGTCTCCATGCCTGGAGATCAAACACATTGATCCCATACGCCCATGCACAGGCGTGGGGATTAAACCGCTCCCTGTTTACAAAAGGAAACAAGGATAAGTTCACCAAATAAGAAATTTAAGAATGCTTCGAAATGAACAAACAACCTAGAGAACATCCAAACAAAACAATACTTCGGTTTATTCAGAGGTGTTTTGAACAGTAAATAACACATGAAGTGTTCCTTCTACTAATTTCAATACAGTGTTCTCAGTTACATTCTTCGTGCTGTCATGCGGAAGTTTTACACTTTTACTAATACAGAGCCAAGAGGAGCAATCATATGGTCATAACTCACAACAAAAGCTATTACATGCAGGTATACAACCCAGTTTGCAAAAACCTGTTCATTTTCATATTAAGCAAATGGACATGAAAGAATCAGTATCTAATTGGAAGGAAAAGGCACCATCGATGAATCCCTAACGGCAAGCGTCAAGCAACCTTTTATTCACCATTGTATCATCGATAATGATTTGCCAAAAGCACGACATCCAAAGATACACGATTGAATAAAAACCAAATTCATAATCTTTCACACTATTAATCAAGCAACTTGGAACGGGGAAAACAACTTCTAATGCACATAAAACAATGGCACACAGGATATGACACGAAAAGGATATTAGCAGATGTCACCAAACCAAACATACTGCTTTCATGCAAAGAAACAACAATCAATGATTCTTCCAATACAAGCAGTAAAAGGCGCTCTTTTACAGTTCATGAAGTTCAATAAATGACATATATTGGGAAAACTAAAATATAAAAAGAGTTCAGATAACAACATGCACCCTTTCCCGGCCAATAGAAAATGAGGAAAGTTCAGTAGAAATGCTACAACCAACACTCTTTGGTCAGGTCTACAAAAATGTTATTTAGTCACAAGCACAAAAAATAGAAGAACAAAAGACTACATAAAACATTAACAAAGCAAATACTGATCCCACAGGAATGACTTCAATCTCCTGTGGTATTTTTATTATATACAATGAGGTTCTTATTGAGCAGAAAGCCATCACATGACAACCTATATCACCAGACCAATTCAAATGTTCACTGTTTTGGGAAACTATAGACCGAAATTAACTCCAAAATGGCACCACTAACCCCAATAATTATACTCTCATGTTCTCAACACAACTGGCATCAAATTGAACGAAGCAACATCATGTAGCAAAATGGTATCAAGAGAAAATGCTCACGCAATCAGAAATTCAAACAGATTCACTTAAGTTACATCGGAAGCTACTCCAATCAGGCAATTGCAAAATAAATTCCTACCTAGCATCAACAATTATAAATTTATTACAGAGCCTAGTCTGCACTACCAATCGCATCCAATCCACCCAAAATAACATGGAATTCGCGCAATCAGAAACAAACGAGGAAACACAGGTGATGAGGGAATCTCACATAGGTGTTGAGCTGGCGTATGAAGCTGGTGAATTTGCTGTGCTTGAAGTGGCGAGAAAGCAAGTCGCGCTCGAAGGCATGCGAGTCCCAGACCATGAAGCTACCACCATCATCGCTCCAGGTGATCGCCTCCCCAGTCGTTGGGTCCGAGACTATGTCGTACACCTTCATTAGGAACGGCGCCACCTCCAGCGGCTTCGGTGCCACCGCCACTGGCATCAGTCTCGGCGCATTCTCCTCCCTGCATTGTAAATTTGCAATAGAACCCTGCAACCAAAAGGGATACAGTTTGATTAAATCTGCAATCCCCTTCGGTCTCTAGTGATAAGTAGTAACGGCAACAAGAAGCGTGGCAATGTCAATGTCAATCTCACCCCAGCAAGGCGAGGAGGTCGGCGCGTTGGACAGCGAGGTGTTTGAGCCCACTGGGCTACGCGTTCATGGCCTCGAGGAACCCGGCGTACTTGGGCTGGAGGGCATCCTAGAGCCCCCACTCCATCTGCATAAAGACCAACGCGTGCCGCCTCCTCCTCATCTCGCCTCGCTGCTGCTTCCCCACCCGTCTTGATGCGAAGTACATCTGGAACCCCAACAAGTAAAATTACATCAAACTGAGGCAAACACAAAAGTCAAACCTTAACCAAAGCATAGGAGTTACGAGCTGCAATATGACATCTACTTTGCAATCCAATGTTCTACACGCTACCAGATTAATCCACTGCATGCCAAATGGCATAATCCACTTACTTCCTTGAAATTTCCAGCAAAATCAATAGATTCCATATTATCCTACACTTTAGCAAGCAGGTACGGCAATAAAGGTACGGCTTTTCCAACATATCTGTATCGCAGATCAACCAATTCCAATTCACAGCAACCGCAGCAGATCGAATCGCCAATCTCAACAACGACACCAGCTAATCGGCTCAAAATCCCAGAAAGTACAGGTTCAGATCAGCGTGCATCGTACCTTGATGGAGTTGTCGTCATTGGTGGCCTCGTCGACCACCAGCCAGTTCGGCGACTTCTTTCTCTCCAGGAACGTCGTCGAGTAGTCCTTCTTCCCCTTCCTGCACCACCCCCACAATAAGAAAATCACCAAAAATCCCACAAAAAAACCAGATCGGAACCGAAAACCCTAGAGGCCGCTAGATCGGATTGGGGCGGGGGCGAGATCTCATGGATCGGCGGAGGCCTTGGCTCGCCATGGTGAGTCCTCGCGCGGCGGCAGGCGGAGGCGAAGCGCTCGAGGAGGAGGTAGGTCTCTGCGAGGCTTCTGCGAGGTCTCTGTTGATGCGTGTTGTTCAGTCTCAACGTGAGCAGTTGAGAAACGTGGGTTGGAGCAAAGGGGAGGATGACGCGCGAATAAGGGCAATGGCGAGGAGACGCGGCAGCGCGAGTGGGGAGCAAGGCGGCGGGTGCAGAGTGGGAGGCGCGGGTGGGGAGGGCGGCGCGAGAGTGGGACACGGGTGATGGGAAGCGTGAGAAGAGAGGGAGTTAGGGATTGCAGCGCGAATGTGAGGCGTGTGCGAGTGGGAGGCGTGAGAGGAGACGGTTGCTGCTGCGTGAGACCATCTGGGCCGTCGATTCTCTACTCGCCGATCGGACGGATGCGAACGATGGTGGGAGAACGGACGACGATAAACTCCAATATTTAAGTAGTAGAGATAAAAAAGAGTCTGAACGCTCATACTCCAGATATGAATACGGATTTGAAATTTCGTAGATCGAATTTGGATTGATCACGGATAAATTGATGGATAGTGCACGCATGCAAAAATGACATAGCTTCATCGATTGAAATGTATGTTCTATAACAAACTAGAGAACTACTGATCCTACTTAACAACCTAAAATATAATTGTGCGGGTCATACTTTGTAAATTCACACAATAAATGAAGTTGCCATGTCAGTGCTTATTGCGTAGAAGTTGTGTAAGGTACTCGTGAAATGTTTATGAAAGTTGAAATGAAAACAGTAGATGGCATTCTCGAATATCTTCCAAATATCCATCGAATACAAATATGGAGCGGTTATTGCTATTACCGTATCCTGTGAAAACTTTTTAATACGAACATAAATATATCAAGTTTTTTCGAATACAAAATCGGATAGGGCAAATATTATCCACCCCAAGGCGGATCTGAGCCTCGGGCTAGGTAGGCTATAGCCCGAGACCTAGGGCCAAAAGTCAATGGAAGCCCCTTTAAAAAAATTGCCAAAAAAATCAAAGGAATGGTAGACTTAGACTAGAGAGAGTCGACCCAGCCCAGGGCTCAGGGCATGGCCCATTGCTGGCTCCGCCCTTGATTAGCCCCATTTTTGTTTTTAGTCTCACTAAACTAATGCGCTAAATCTATACATTTCATGGTTGCCATGAATATTTACTTTGTGCTAAATATGATTAGAGATCTAGATCAAAGATTCAAAGTTGTTGTAGATCAAAAGTAGGATTGAATATGAAAAGTTAGATCATAGAGTATGCGGCTAGTCTATAACTTTTACTCCATCTGTTTCATAATAGAAAGGTCACATTGTACTTTTCACACAGTAAGAAAAGGAATAAGTCCAGTTTACTCCCTCCAACTATCGGAAAAGTCTGATTTACCCCCCTGAACTTCAAAACCAGTTATTTAACCCCATAAATTTGCGAAATCCGGTCACTAAAGCCCTCATGCCGGTTTGAAAAGGCGGTTTTGCACATTTTGTACACGTGGCCGGATTTGAAAATACCCTTCTTTAAAAATAAGTATAAACAAATTCTTCAACTGGAGCATGTTACAAACTAAAGACACTATACGCACTTCTTTAGTTCTTTAGGTGAGACATTTCATCAAACAGCTGGTGGGTGATTAAGGGCAAGGGCAAAAGTCTTGTGCCTTTGATGTCAAGCATCTGTTGTCAGAGAGGCAGAGGACGAGCCCTCAGACTCTGGCGAGGAGGAGCGGGAGGAGGTGAACACATTGAGCGTGTTGGGAACGCCGAGGAGGTTATGATATCGGCGAAGAGGTGGAGCGCAGGGAGAGGTGGAGCGCAGGGAGTGGCGAGCCGCAGCTGAGAGAGGATGGCCTGTTGGCGGCGTGGCGGCCGCGAGGCCCGAGGCCGAGGCCGAGGCCAGGAGCGCGCCTGTGGGCCGACTCAAGCGGCAGGCGGGCGGCTGTGGCCTGGAAGCGAGGCGGCGACGCTGGCCTGGAGAGGCGGCGACGGTTGCTAGAGGCCCAAGGAGCGACTACGCGATGGTGGGCCGAGGGAGCAAGCCAAGCCGAGTCGAGGGCGCCAGGCGCAAGCTACACGGGGCCAAGCACGCAGGGGGCGGGGAGAGCTGCCAGAGGCGTGTGAGCCAGGGGAGGCGTCAGCAACCGGGCGCGACGAGGAGGCACCGGGCCGGAAGCGGCGCCAGGGACCGAGCCAGAGATAGTAGGGGCGGCACCGGGAGAAACCATGGGCAATTGTCGGCTTGGAGCAAGAAAGCACCAGAGGAAGAAAGTAAAGAAGGGAGGAAGAAGGAAATAAGAATGGAGAAGAAGAGGAACCTGGGAACAGAACCTTCGGCCGAGCCATGCAAATCAACAGGAAGAGGCCAAGAAGAAATGAAGAAAACAAGAACCAGGACCTCCGGCCACGTGTGCAAAATGTGCAAAACCGCCTCTTTAAACTAGCACGAGGGTTTTAGTGACCGGATTTCACAAATTTAAGGGTTAAATAACCGGTTTTGAAGTTCAGGGGGTAAACCAGACTTTTCTGATATTTGGAGAGGGTAAACTAGACTTATTCCTTTTATAAAATGGAGCATTTTCCACATACCAGTTAACAGTACGATACAAAACAAGACGATGAAGTAAACATGTAGCATTACACAAAAAAAATATTCCAATGGTTTGGTGCAGTTAAGCATATCTATCCATGAATGTGAGCAAACGATTAATGAAACAGTTATGTGGCACTATATGTAAAGCATAGGTGGTATATAGTATAGTTTAAACGCCCACCTGGAAACGAAGTATATTTATGTGAGAACACGGGCACTGTGAAGGGTCATCGCTCTGATCCAATCACACCTGGACTGTTATTGTCAGGATCACTCTTTGCACCAACTACCAGAAAATCCAGTGACCCTTGCACCTTCTGCTTCTCGTATTTTGCTAGCCCATCACCCCACACAAGGCGCACCTTCTTCATAGGAATGCCATTGTCTATATCCTGCAGAGATGCCTCTGGAAAAGATGCCGTGGTGCCATTAGCTACAGTGACCTCAACTTTGGATAAAGATGTGCTCTTGGGATGTGACCATTTTGCTGCCTTCTCACCCATTGACAAAATTGGCATCTTTGAAGGGTGGTTGTACTGACATTCCAATTGGTCCAACATCAGACCTTGAGCTGGTCATAGGTTTTAGTGCTGGCGGCGGTGGCAGTAGCGGTTGAGGTTAAGGTTGTAGGGGTGACAGCGGTGGCAGCATTGGCAATTGGAGCACAAGCTCTCGTCATTTGGCCAAATTCTATCTGACCAGGACAGCGGCAAGCTGTAGATACCTACAAGGATGGATTTGACCAAGAATTACACAAAGTTGATGATAATTTAAAGAATCTGCTATAGAAAAAAAATAACACAAAGTCTACATATTCTAAGAAGAAATAAGAAAGGAACAACTAGAAATTCTCATAAATCCCTAAAGATGGTGGACAATAGTTACAGTAAAAACACAACCAACGGATGCCATCTACAGCAAAAGAACAAATCAGGGCCAATGGATGCTATCTGAAACCTATTTAACCTCAGAAGATAAGAAAATATTGAACCATGAGAACACCTCTCATTAACATATATTCTAAGACGAATAAGACACTAATGTAGAAAAATTATGAACTCTAATACTCAAATACTCCCTACAGTCACAAAAGAATGTTGGTCACAAAAGGATGTCGTTTTGGATATCAACACGGTCCCCAAAGTGCAACTTTGACCATTCATTTATATTGTAATATATTTATAAAACCTAATAAATTATAATATTACGAAAGTATTTTTCAAGAAAAATCCACACACATCATTTTTCATGTCTCCGATCTAAATATTAAAAAATATATTGACAGCCAAAGTTTATATTGTTTGATTGCATACAACCCAAAATGACTTCCTTTTATGACTGGAGGGAGTATGAATCATGTTAGATTTCAAAATTAAGAGTAAGTTTTCAAATGAATTTAAATATGATAAACTTGATTTTCCTCAATAATTAGAACATAAGTAAATATCCTAGAATTATATAAAAAGTAATTCTAAAATTCTAAAATTGCCATTGAATTTCAAATTTGATACCTAGAATTCTAAAATTTTAATAAATTTCTAAAATTCAAGAAGTAAATACATCATGTTGTTGTTTTTCCTTACATCTACACTTAAATACATCATGTTGTTGTTTTTCCTTACATCTACACTTCATACTTTGGAATAGAGAACTGAAATATTATATTTTGAATAGTGTGTGTGTGTGTGTGTATGTGTGTGTAAAAGTCTGAATTCCTAAAATTTCATATCCTAGTATGAAATTCTCCCATCTATTGAATCACATGAGTTGATTGTAGGATATGATACTATAAGTTATTTCATATTTCAAAGCTGAACATTAGCTTTTGAAATACCTTGAGATTTCATATTCCAAATTTCGTTGTAACTAAATATCCCATATTTCAATTAGTTCTTACAAAATTTAAAATTGCCAACAAATTTAAACTTGGCATCTAGAATTCCGGAGTTTGCCAAAGATGGATGACCTTGCACAAAAAATAAAGAATGGAGAAGATTTCTATTGGACATCTGAAGATTACATTTCGTTATTCTACCTAAAGTGGATAAGTGACTAGAGGACGAAGAATGGAGTAACCCACGATCTCTCTTCCTGTGCTCCACCAGTTGTGGTTGTGTTGACATTCCAATTGGCCCAATATTGAACCTTGAGCTGGTCATAAATTTTGGTGGTGACAGCAGTAATGGTAGCGGCTGAAGTGGCGGCGGCGGCAGTAGCGGTTGACGTTGGGGTGGAAGGGAGTGTGGTGGTGGCATCATTGGCAATGGGAGCAATCCCTTGCTTCCATACCTTCTGGATGGGCACAAGCTCTCCTCATTTGGCCAAACTCTATCTGACTGGGACAACGACAGGCTGTACATACCTACAAGGATGGATTTCACCATGAATTACACAGAGTTGACGATAATTTAAGGAATCTGTTGTAGAAAAAAACTGATGGCACAAAGTATAAATATTCGAAGGAAAAAAGGAACCACTAGAAATTCTCATAAAATCCCTCAAGATGGTGGACAATAGTTACAGTAAAAAAAACAGAACCAATGGGTGCCATCTACACCACATTTTAACTCAAAAGATAAACTCGCGAAAGAGTAAATCTAGCCAATGGATGTTATCTTAAACCTATTTAAGCTCAAAACATAAGAAAAAAAGTATTGAACTAGGAGAACACCTTTAATTAACATATGTTCTAAGCCAAATGAAATTCTGATGCAGAAAAATTATGAACTCAAATACTCAAATATAAATGATGTTTGATTTCAAAATTAAGAGTTGTTTTTAAAAAGAATAATTTAAATATGAATAGCTTAATTTCCTCACTAATTAGAATTTAGAACTAATTATCCCAGAATTATTTAAAAAGTGGTTTGAAAATTCAAAATTAAACATTGAATTTAAAATTTGATTCCTTGAATTCTATAATTCAAGAAGTAAATATGTAATGTTGTTGTTCTTCCTTAGATCTACACTTCATAGTTTGTAATAGAGAATTCAAATACTATATTCCGAAAAGTCCATAGATGTTTACCCCTCTGTTTTTGTTTACTTAGCATTGTTGACTTGGACCAGTCAAACTTCCTAATCTTCAACCAATAAGTATTTCCTAAATATTCAGATTGATCATATTAAAATGATATTGTTAGATTTGTCAGAAAAAAAAAATACTTTCACAACATTATACTTCTGTGGCATTTTATAAATATATTAGTGCAAAATTAACAGCCAAAGTTTAACCTTGGAGGCCGTGAAAAGTCAACGGTGCCAAGCATTCGCAAACGGAGGTAGTAAATTATTAATTCCTAAAAGTTTATATCCTAATGAAATTCAACCATATACTAAATCACATGAGTTGATTAAAGTACACGGTACTAAAAAATTTTTATCTAAGATTTGAAAACTGAAAATTAGCTTCCGTAATAAGTGGAGATGCAATATTCCATTTTTTTTCCGTAAGTGTCGTAACTAAAATTTATAACTAATTATCCCATATTTCATATAGTGCTTAGCCCGTTTGAGTGTCCGAATTGGGGGCATAATTGGGGAATTCGAATCATGATTCCAACGCAAAAGACTGTTTGGATTAATATAGAATTAGATCTTGGAATTGGACCTCAATTCCACAAGGATTTGGTGACAACTAAAAATAGGTCTACCCAATTCAGACCTCTCTACCCCTCTAATTTGGGTGAAATTGAATGTTCTCTGCCTGCCAAAAATAAACCACCTCAATACCATCACCACCACTTCCTATTTTTGTAGAAAATGAATTGGGACTCTAATTCCACAAAGCCAATTCAATTCCAAGAATCAAACAGACCCTTAGAATTTTAAAATTGCCAAAAAAAAGTATTAAATTTGACATCTAGAATTCCAGAGTCTACAAAGATGTATGACTTTGCACAAAAAACAGATAAAGGAGAAGATCTCAAATGGACATCTCAAAGAATACATTTTGTAATCCTACCTGAAGTCGATGAATGACTAGAGGACGAAGAATGAAGTAACCCAGGACCTCTCTTTCTTTGCTCCACCGAGGTGCCTCTGTTCCTCTGCTCCACCAACGTGCCCTCCGCAACAAAATCAACACTGGATGATAATTTCACGCGCCTCCTAGATCGCAACCTGTTGTGCTTCCTAGACGACTCTTCTTGATCCCATTGCGATGGCTTGTTGGGACCCATCGAAAATTAATAGGGACCCACCATCACGACGTTGCACTAGATCTAACGACGAAGACAAATCTGAAATCAATAGGGTAAACACTAAAGAAAAGCAAGGGGCAGAAATGTATTGGTTTACCATAGAATGAAAGAATTTCCGAAGTGCTTGTGCAAGATCCAGGGTCGAGAGTTGAAAGCAAGAGAAAGCAAGCAAGGTGGGAGAATAAGTTAAAAGGGGGGCTTTCTAGGATCTGTCACTTGACACACTTGGAGGCCCGCGCATACATCCTCTAGGAAAAAATAAATGTGCCAGCTCATGATGAGATTATTACCAAAAATGGACAAATATCTTTCCTTTTTAGAGGAATCAGATGAACTAATTTTAGAAATATGACTTGTACGGTAGAAAGGATTTCCATCTTGGTAGTATTTGTTCACACAAATCATGTTTCTTGTTTTGGTGGGTGCATCTAGAGACTACATCTTTCCTAGTTTATGATTGTGGATCCAGCAACTTGTTCCATCAAAAAAAAAAGATGCCGAAACTCGATCATTAGTTCCCTTAGTTCTTACAGGTGGATCAAGAAACTCATTCTACCTTGGTTCTGGTCGTTGCATTTAAATTACTCCCTCTAGTCACAAAATAGTGTAATTTTGGACATCGACACAGTCTCCAAAACACAAGTTTGAACGCTAATTTCTATTGTAGCATATTTATAAAACCAACTAAAATTATAACATTATGAAAGTGTTTTTCGACAAACATGTGCATATATTGGTTTCACACGTCCAATCTAAATATTCATAGGGATATGAATAGCCAAAGTTTAAAATGTTTGACTGCACGTATCCAAAACAACACTCTTTTGTAACTAGAGAATATTTCTACTTAGTTTTGTAATAATTCTTTTTTAGAACAAAACCTTTGCACTAATAAATTGCTTATTCTCAAGGTAAAGGAGCGCAACCAAGCACAGATGACTATTTTGGGTTGAGTCTGAATTCTAAAGACCATTTCTTTGCAGAGAAGGAACATTGGAACCAGATCAAGTACTAGGTTAACCATCCAGAAAAAATAAGGGGTGCCGCAAGTGGCAAGAGCGAACACACCATATACTGGAAATAAATGTAGTGGGGGAGGGCTTGGGGGAGAGGCCCCTCCATCCAACCATTCAATCACCCCACCACCCCTGATCGAGCGGCCCTGGGGTACCATACCCCTGATCGTACATACCTTTGACAGCAAACAATAAAAATATGAGAAAAACGCAAATCAGTGAATATTGAGGAGGATCGATTTACAACAGTATTTCTTTATAAATGTGTCAGCTAGTATTCACCATTAATACTCACTGTGTTACAAATTTATGTATCACTATTTCGAAGTTTTTGCAATTATTTGAAAAGTGTAGGAATATTATGCAAAATAGGAAGGACTATTATTCCATCATTGAACAGGCGGAACAACAATTCGATAATTACATTGTAGACAAAAGATCTATTTTGTAATTATTGAAGACCATAGAAGCTTTCTCAAAAAAAAAAGGCTAGGACTATGTTACCAAAGTTCTTAGTTACAAAAGAAGCGACAATCAAATTTCTATTTTGTAATTATTCAAGGTCCAAGGAGCTTGTTAAAAAAATGGCAAGGACTATTTTGCTACTGGTGAAAACGTGTTTTTTTTCTTCTCAAAACGCTTGTTTTCAAATCTGCTAGGACTATTCAACGATTACCCTGGTTGGACCTTTTTACACATAGAACCTAACCGCACACAAAACGGGAATAACTTTTCATTGTTCACACATATTACGACCTGAAGAAATCATTGGATGGCTGATCTGCAAACAACGAACTTTCACATCACGAGCGCCTCACTGGTTGCAGTGCAGAGACATCACTAATGCTTGGACTCATAAAAACCTTGTATCTGGAAATAGAACAGGAGGAACAGTCAGTATCATCAGAAATGTAGGCATGTGTTCAAAGAAAGGTATGCACTCTCTGGATTGAGTAGGTACTTTATTACAAAGAACATCACCCATGCGATTCTGGCCTTTATGAAAGTAAGGTTTGGATCTAAATTCTTGGCAACCGATTGGACTTCATGTGAATCTTCACCATTCCTGTAGATGTGCAACTTGATACCTTACAAATCACTCTTAAGCTTCATTAGCTGACTAGTAGCATCTGGCAAAGAATAGACTTACTCCAGAAGCCATAAAACAAAAAAGGAAATAGTATAATGGTATAGTTCATTTGTATCTAACAGCACTTCTATAGATAATGATACTTGCAACAAGGCCAGTTAAATCATACTGTATTCATGCATTTCTCCTGCTATTTTTTTTCCAGGGTGCCATTTTTTCTGTGTCAGCATCAGTACCAGAAATTTTGAATTCATGGGCACAAAGTTATACTCTTGCAGCCGTAACTGAGTTATCTGAAAGATCTGAACAGCAAAAATCACTATACAGATTGATGTTTCCTGTCAAATCAAACATTTGGACAGTAAGATTGTTACTCCAGGGCCTAGGCATTGGTCCAATGTACAGACAGGTATACAGCAGCAGGCACCAGAGAGGCAGAGACTTCATATCAAACATCCTCCTTGCATTCCATCTAACAATAATCGATACATATTTACTATACATTATACACATTGAAAAGATATGATGTCGGAAGATTCTTAACCTGATTTCCAATGGATCTCATAAGTTATTCACCATAATAGTAGCTCATTCCGTAGCTTCTTACAGTAAAGAAATAGCACATCAATTCATGAGTATGTGCAATTCCATCCTGCAACAGACAAATATCTACGACTACAAGCAAGCTTTCCATGCTGAACTGCAAGAAATTGTCGGCCCGGTGCCCCTGAATCATTTTACGCGTGAAACTTGGTATAAAATCCACTTGTCACCAACTATTTGAGTTGACTTACTGCCCTCGAATCTGCCCTGTGTCCACCAAACTAATATGACAGACTACAACTCAGACGATCATAAAACAGATGGGCATTCTACTGGATATTATCCATTGCACAACAGCCCATAAGAAAACGAACCAATCAAGTGATGGACCTGAAAACATTTGATGTTGCTCATATTTTAGATGCACACTTGTAACAGTTTGCCACCAAAATTTGGAATACATGGCGAAGTCTCCACCGAAATACATAGAGATGGAGCTGGACTGATGCCTTTGCGCACAACAAACCAGCCGTTTCGCAAAGCATACCGATTACCAGTCCTGTCGATCATGCCAATCAAGCATCCAGATTAAATGCTCTGAACAGCTTCCTGTTGCTAATGCTCAGGCAATTCCAGAGCTTCTTGGCAACGTCACAGTTGCATGGCTGCCTCACTACTCACCAAGAACTACGACGAGTGCATTCGGTCCATTCCAGATTTGGAAAGCCCGGCACTGAGCTTACACCACACAGGCCACCATTATCACCGCCCTTTCTTACAGGTTCATCAGGCAGCTTGGTACCAGAGAGGCCAGTGCGGCTCTGAAGATGATCATTGATGCGCGAGGTAGTCGGAGCGCAAAGTTCACGCAATGCCGCGACCGCGCATCCGCCTGGCTAGGCGCTCTGTCCGGCCCACCGGTCCCTCCGCCTCCTCCACCTCGCCCGCTCGCCAAAGGCATCCACCATGCGCGTCTAGTGCGGCAGCGCAGGCCTCCTTCACCACCCCGGCCCTCGAGAGCACGGAGCAAGAACGACCGTTACGACCCTGTCAGACATCTCCTCTTCCCGACCGCGGAACAGATACGAGAACCTCTTGGCACCGGCCGTGCGCGGGGAGCTTGGGGCCAGGACCGTGCGCGCGGAGGAGAGCGTCCGGCCTTGCGCGGACAATTCGCCGAACAGGTCGCGCCCGGTGGCGACAACGCGGCCACAGGCGGAGCGGGCGCAGACGAGGACGGTGGAGCGCAGCGGCGTGAGGGGAGGCCACGAGGGGGAAGCGGCGGCGCGTCTCCGCCCTGCACTAGAGTGTTGGATTGAGAATTTGGGATTGCCCTCTGCCGGTTACATTTTTTTATGAAAAAAATGGACAGGAGCCTATAGAGGTCGTTAGATGGGCACGGTCCGGTCCGGCCCAGCCCAGCCAAGCACGAGTCGGCCGGCGAAACAAATAGGTTGTACCGGGAAGCTGGCTTAAGATACGGTCTAAGGCCTGTCGTGTCGATTCGAGCCTATTTGATCTCATAGATCGGTTGCAGTGTATTTAGCCTGTTGAGATTAAAAAATTCAAAAAAATTCAGAAAAAAATATAAAAATATGTAAAATTCAGAAATAGATATAAAAATTATAACAAATGAGACAAACATATTGAAAATATTATAAAAGCTTTATTAATATTCAAATAATTGCCTCGTAAAAAATCAACATGAGAAAACCTCGACAAAGGAAAAAGAGTGCAACATATAGCTCTACATACATTCTTGTTCTATGTGTCGTTGTCTAGGTACAAATTTTTAAACACCTCCGACAACTTTAGATTTTTCACAGAGTGTTGTGTTCATGAATCATCTTGTTCTTGATCCTTCACAGTTAGAAGTATGTCCACCATCTCACTTGTGAGACGTGTTCTTCTTTACTCCAATATTCTTCCAAAAAGACTGAAAGCAGACTCAGAGAAAACTATCGAGACAGGAACAATTAACACATCACGTGCAAGTATGAATAGCACGATATATGCTAACTTATGGTTATGCCACCAGTGCAAAAATTCAAAGTTTTCTGAGTTAAAATCCATCGTATCGCTGTCTAGATAGGTGGAGGTTGGTCTTGGACTTTGTTGAGAAGGTGCTACTGTAGAAGGAAAAAACCTGGACCTGGAGGAAGAGACTGCACCCCATATCTTGCCCCACGGATTTGCGGATTTGTCTTGTTACTTGAGGTCAGTGTTACTGAAGGTCGTTGCAAGCGGACTCCCTGAAACTTACTTTCGTACCTTTGGAAAACCTCATGTAATTGAGAACGAACATCTGCAAAATAGTTAGAATAATCTAGCCCTGTAGCATCACTAAGAAGATCACAAACATTAGCAAATCCGTTAATTTTAGCTCTAGGATCTAAAATAAATGCAAATACATATCAGAAAGGGATTTCTTTCCAATATTTAAGGTATTTAGTTTTCATAGCAAAAACTGCAATCTGTAAAATACTACGCACAATAATCGTCACCTCTCTTAAAACTGTGCCATTTTCATAGTTTTTTTAATGACTAGCGATCTGTAAAATACTATGCACAATAATAAGAGATGTTGGATAATAGACAGCGGACAAAGCAACAGTGGCCTCATAAAAAAATTCTAAAAACCGAAGTATCTTCTCAGCAACTGTGGATATCATGGGGATATGCTCACGATCTTAGGATGATGATACAATTGGCAATGGCATTGAAGGTTTGTCGAATCACGCATTTTCGGCGAAGTTCAATTTGCTGTCAGGCAAGTGGCGGTCTGACCGGCCAAAGTGGCGGTCAGACCGACCTTTGGAAATTGGTCAGATAGGCCATAAAATATTTTTGAGTTTTGAAGCTGGGCCTAAAATAGAGGGTGTAGGTAAGAGAGGGGATTCTACTACACTTGGTCTCATAATTTTTGGAGCTTCGAGTCAAAAGTTCTATTGGTTTGAAAATTCCAGTAGGTTTCGATTTTCCAGGGAGGAATTTTGGCTAAGTCCCAGCTAGGCGGTCAGACTGGCCAACAGGTGGCGGTCAGACCGGCCAGGAGGCGGCCAGACCGACTAAAGTGCCAGTCTAACCGGTTTTGGCTTGTTCATCGGTCAACTCGGTGGCGATGATTGTTTGGTTCGGTCAAGTTCATGGGTTTCAGTGCATATGTGTTACATGATGCATGTTTTGACTAACGTGGGTCAAGTTGTGAAGAACTTGTTCTCGGAAATGATTTCTTGGTCTATTGTTGTGCAGGTTGCTTGGAGGTCAACGGCGAGGATGATCGGGACTAGGCTTGGAGAGCTGAGGTCCAGAACGATCGAGGATGCCAGGTGAGGTCAATGGATTCAAGCATGGCGCAAAATGGACAAGGATGACCGAACGGGCAGTTCGGTGCGACGGGTTGGATCAAGCGTCGTAGGGGTCGGTGCAAGTGTCATGGTGGTTTCGGTGGGAGCCGGATGGGAGAGAGTTGCCGACATGAAGAGAGCCATTGATCAATTTACACGTGGCAAAGCATGGAAGTACTTCATGAAGATTGGACTCGGTCTTTGGAAAAGGATCGAGAAAGGGTATTTTGGTAATTTCACCTAAATACCGCCTTGGTGACCTTTTGCTAACCCGCGGCGCAAGACGGTGCAAGGAGAAGCGGTTTAGGTCAAGAGGAGATGAAGACGGCGCTTTAAAATACGTGCGTAAGTGAAACCCGTTTGTGTGTGGGCTTAACGGGTGCCCATTAAGGAAAATCTTCTAGAAGCTAGCCTCCACTATAAATAGGGGAGGGTGCTGGCCAGCACCTTCTTAACCCTTTCATTTGAGAAACCCTAGTTTGTGCTTTTAGGGTTTGGAGAGATTAGTAGGAGGTTAGGGTTCTAAAGAGTTGGATTGATTGTGTGCTCATGTGTTGAATCTTTGTCCTATCGGTTGGAGTGGCTGTAAACCAACATCAATCTCGATTCAATCCAAGAAAGATTTCACAAGGTGGGTCTCTTTGTGTTCTTACTCTCTATTTCGTGATTTTGGATCTTTTTTTGATCCGCGAGTTTTCCTTTGGTTTCTGGCCTAGATTTAGCTTGTTGTGATATGTGGGAATACATCTAGGATCATCTTGATCATCAATCACCCACGAGCAAGTTTCTAGATCATCTTTTGGTTTTGACTCGGTTTTGGAGCAACCTTCTCTAAAACGGAAAAAGGTCAGAACTTTAACATAGATCTTCACGATCCTTAATTGGAATAGGTTCCTGACATCCTAAAAAAGGTATGTCTCAAGTTTGGTAAGGTTTGAAGTCACAAATAAAAAATTAGACCTTTTTGTGTTTTTTTAGTTCAGGCTGATTTTACTGTTCATTGGCCTAGAGGTCAAACTAATTTCTAGTTGGAGGTCAGACTGCCAACTAGCTAGAGGTCAGACCGCTAACTAGCAAGAGGTCAGACCGCCCAACTAATTTAAATTTTAGTTTTTCTGTTTTTGGTCTATTTGCTTCGGAGTTTTGATTGGATTCAATACAAGTCTTGCACTGTGCTTGTATATTGATCTTTATAGCTTTCATAGCTATTGGGGTAAATTTAGTATTGAATTCAATCAAAGTGAAAAAGATATCGTGCTCCCATTCACCCCCCCCTTCTAGTCGCCTTTTCGGTCCAACAGCAACGAACCAATGTTGCTCAGTCAATAGTATACTACTGTTAATGCTCTGATAGTGCATTTGAATAAAAACAGAGAAAATGTTCATATATGGTAAAAGACTCTTAAGCATCAAGTAAGTACAGTTCCATCTTACAGGCGTGTCCAAACCGAACTTTCTTAGACATACACCCATCGCCCTGCAGAAGTTCTTATATGATGTTATTCTTACGTTGGAATTATTTAAGTAAATATCGTATCGCAAAAAGTTTTAATATATGAATTCAACTTCTTCAAACCACATTTGACTATAGGTTTAATAATATGACAAGCACATCGTTGATGTAGCAAAAAGGAATTGGCGTATGTATTCAACATTGGAGTAAGAATATCCATGGCCTTAGAGTTCGAAGCGGCATTCCCTAAAGTAATTGAGAATATTTTGTCTGTAAGACCAAAATCTCCCACGACTTTGATAATACAGTCTGTAATATTCTCACCCGTGTGTGCTACATCAATTAATTTGAAACCTATAATTCTTTTCTCGATTACACAGTCGTCATTAACATAATAAGCAACTATACTAAGATAATCCTCCCTAGCTCGACCACTCCATATGTCCGAGGTCAGGGCCACCGAAAATGTGCACGTACTAAATAGTTCCTTTATTTTATTACGACATTCATTGTAGTATTTTACTAGATCTCTAGTTGTTGTCTGTCTAGAAACGGTAGAAAATCTAGAATTATGCTCAGTCCTAATGTAACTTTGGAAAGCAGTAGACTCCCCAAAGCCTAACGGTAAATCCATAGAAATAATTAAATGATAGAGAGATTAACAGGCTACCTGTAGGATCAAGGATGACTGACTAGAAGGGGGTGAATAGGAGGTTATAAAAATTCTTGTGCTCTAATTGACAATTTTAACAATTGTGATCTTATCGAAGAATTACAAGCACAAGTTCAAGAGCTATGATCAATATTTGCTAAGGCAATTCAAGATTTAGTCAATACTAAATACAATTCTAGCTAAGCAATTCTACATAATTAATTGCTAGAAATGTAAATGTGAAAATAGTAAAGACAAGAGATAAACCACAATGGAGACAAACGATGTTTTCCCGTGGTATCGAAGACTTGTCGGTCTTTACTAATCTATGTCGAGGAAACTTAAACGAATCAAGTTGGCTCCACACGAGCACTTCCCTCGATCAGTAGAGTTGCTCTTCCTCCTCTCCGGAGATGGTAAGCACCGCACCAATTCACAAACTTTGCCGGGCCACTTCACAATCTTCTTTGATGTGATCACTGCGCAAAACCTTCTCCAAATCGTCTAGGTGCCGACGAGTAGCAAGAGTAACAAATCGCAGCGCTTGCTTGAAGATTATCAAGTGCCAAAATGATCAACTAATGATGCAATGCATTTGAATGCTCTCAACTACTTCAAAATATGAATTGAATGCAAATGAGTAGAAAAGAGTGCATCAAAGCCTCAAGAGTATTCAATATGGCCCAAGGTCTTTCAGCTTGAGGCAGGTGGGGAGGTATTTATAACCCTCACCAATAAAACTAGCTGTTTGAGGCTTTTTCAAAAAAAAAGATCAGCATTTGCGGTAGTACCGCTGAACAAATCCGGTATTACCACTCTTCATGATCAACGGTCGGAACTGTTGCATTTAATGCTCTGAACTAGGCATTACGAAAAAGTTGCGATACTACCGCCAACTACAAATCGGTACTACCGCAGAGCGGTAGTACCGCTCGGTTAGAATGGAACTACCAATTTCCAGGGGATCAAGAAACTCAAGAAAACACCCTCTCCGGAAATAACGTACCGCCATGTACTTTTCGGTCCTACCGCACTGCGGTAGTACCGCTTTAAGAAATACGGCCATACCAATTGCCAGAGGAGATGAAAACTCTAAAAACAAGATCTCTGGAAAAACGTACCGCCAACTAGAATCCAGTACTATCCACCTACGGTGGTACCACTCATCAATTGCGGTCATACCGATTTCCACTGAAGAAATTCCAGAAGCTATTCTAAATGCAATACATAACCTTTGGTTGATAAAAAACGGCACAAGATAAACTTTCAAGCTACTAGCCATGATCTCTCTTTATAGTACGATATCTAGTCTACAAATATGGTCTTTTCTCCGAACACCGAGACCGATAAAAACTATAAAAGGATCCTTAGGCTATACAATACCTTTGCTTTGAGCCATATTGATCTTTCACTATCTTTGCCTTGCCATTTGTCATGTCATTATTTAAACTCCGGGAGTAAACCTTTAAAACATCTTAGCACACATATTAGTCCCAAAACACATTGTTGTCATTAATTACCAAAATCATTTTTAGGTGCCTAGATGCTTTCACTACCTCAGGATCGTAGCTCCAGCTATGTACCATACCGTTGGGGTTGTACTGTGTCTGCGTCTGCCTCATCACCAATCATTGCTTGACGTTACATCTTGTAGTATGTCTAAGCAAGTGCCCCATTCCACCTGTAGATGTTGCAGACAATTCATTGCGACAAATTTTGCAAATAGCATATGGTACCTCATTTACCTGCGCGTTTGGCTTGGTTGTCCTGTCGAAATTCTCACACAGTCCCGATGTAGACAGCCTCGACCTCTTTGCTCCGGTGGTTGCCGACGAAAATGCTATCGTGGAGCCTAATGACGGAACTCCGTCTTGCCCTTCCGACAACAACTACGGCTGGTTTGAGGCAGCCACGGCCTCCATGGATGCAACTTTCTCCGATGAAAGTTCGTAATCACCAAGAGCAAAGCTATCGTAATTTTCCATAACGAAAACTGCAAAATCAAAACTAACACTATTATTACTTTCATCTTAGCATAACAAATAATAACAAAAAAATTATGCAAAAAAATAGTATTGTACCGCTTTTCTTCTTCTTGTCGTAGAATTGAATTTTCCAAAATTTGGCACAAATTTTTTGAGTTTTTCCAAATTATCTCACAACGAATTTGAATTTGCACAATGGAATTTGAAAGAAAGATTGAGGAATGGATGGGTGCTGAATGAGGGGGGGGTATGGTGGCTATTTATAGAAAACTTTTCAGGGTTGTTTGAATTTTTTGCTATTTTTAAAGCCCCAAATGGCAAAAAAAGAGAGTAATTTCTTGAAAATCCAAACGTTACAGGCCAAACAGGTCGAGTCGTGTCGTGCCGGGCATGGCCCACCTCGCGAAAATGCCCCCAACGGCCATTTTCCCACCGCCTTGCACTCCACCCCACGCCGACGCCGCCCCCTCCTGGCGTCCTCCCTCCATGCCAGCCCGCGCCGCGCCCCCTGCACCAGCAGCCTCCTTGCCTCCTCCCTCTGGGCCGGTTGCACCCCACCCCCCATCCTCTCCTCACTCTTCTCCTTCCGCATCGCCGCCATCCCGTCACCTCCTCCCTCTTCTCCCTCCGTTCCAGCCATAGGATGCACCGCCTCCTCTCCTCCGCTTCCACCATGCCTCGCCCCTCCTCCGCCTTCTCCCCCTTGACCGTCCACTCCTCCTCTTCTCTTCTCCCCACGCCCACGCCCACAAGCCGCACTCAAGACTAGCCTCCTCCTCTTCGGTGCCGGCGTCCTCCTCATCGCTGTCAATGCCGCACCACTGCTCTCTGTCGCCTATTGGTATGTCCTCTGGGCTTCCTCCCCCTCCCCTCTTCGTGTCGGGCCAGATGGACCTTGTCGGGCTCGTGCTATTCCTGGCACTGTATGTGTTGTGCCGGGCCGGCCCATCGTGTCGGGTGCCAGCCCAAGCATGGCTCGTGTACAGTGTCGGCCGTGTCGTCCTTGGGCCAAGCAAACAGTGTCGTGCCTCAGGCTAGCCCAGCAGACACGGCCCATCTAGCCACCTCTAGGGGCCCAGCATTCATGAGTTTTTGGCTAAAATAGCGTTGTTGGCGTGTGAAATAACAAATCTAGCCCCCCGCGCATCGAAGGCAAAAATGACACTTTGTTCGTGCTACAGAGGACCAGATTTGATGTGCAGGAGACACAAGGCCTCGTCCGCACCCCTGGGGGCATATTCCCCTCATCCGCGCCCCTGGGGGCGTATTCCCCTCCTTCAGAAAAGGCTAAGAGTTGCAGGAGTTTCTAAATATAGCAAATGTGCTCCAAATATTATGATTTTTTTTGTGTGAAGGCTTCTGACACAGTGTTCTTACTTGTGTAATTTTTCTAAAATTTTATATGTTCTGCATTTTTCTCAAAAATTCCTTTAAGTCTACTGTTTGTATGCAAATGAAATAATCGATTTGAGTAAAATTTGAAAAACATGCTCAAAATACTTTCTACATTTATTCTCAGTATAACTATCCCAGGCTTACATTTCTTTTAAAATTTTCTAACCCTGGGGGCCGCATTTGCCTCGTCTAACCTGTGGGACCCCTGACGTTTATTAGGCTCATAATACTTAGTCATCCAATTGACCCTAGTATTATCAACCAAATAAACCCCGGTCTCGAGAGATGTATACTTCCTGCATGCAAGATACATACCTCACAACAAAGAATGTATCAATTCCATACAACACATAGAACATAAGCAACAAACCGTGGTTAACAATAATATGGAATAGATATTACAAAGGAGAGGCCCTTAGGCCAAAAAGCAACAATTCTACAAAGATAACAATGAAGCAAAAGGTGCCATAAAGATGGCTATAACACAAAGCCAATCGGTGTGCCTTAACCCCTAGGCATCTCGACCGACCGCCAAGCTAGTCGTCAAGAAATCGCAACACGTAGCACAAAAGAGAGGCTCTTGGAGCTCTCCTTCTTCCTCTCGCAACAAAAGCCACAAAAAATTGCCACAACCACGGCGCGATGAGTACATAAAGTACTCCGCAAGACTTACGTGTGAGATAATGTAACTATAAATAGCTACATGCAAGCTTTATTTAAGTGGATGAGGCTTTGGACTCATTTTAGCATAAAGCGATATTTATTTGCAATAACATAATAGATTGAAGGCAATTTGGCAAAGCATTTTTAAATGTTGAAGTAACAACGAGATAATAACATAGTAACAACAACAAGAACAATCTCGAAGTGACTAACCCAAGTCACCACAACAATAGCATGAACTCCCGTGCTCATACCAACCATGTCAAGTTTTAATTAAAGGTTGTAGTCTAGTCTTGAACGACCTTACCAAGTATGTCCATAACCTAGGACGAGGCTATTCAATAGTTTTATCCTGCGCAGGTGTACCACTGCACTCCACGCGTCGCATCGCCTTTCCTTTACGCACACTACCAAGGTGTGTTTGCACGGCTAAGTCCTACGAGACCTTTCCAAAGGATGAATGCTAATTACGAGCTGCACAACCCACGGGAGAAGGAGACATCACACAACCTTCCCTAAGCTAATGCTCCTCCCACACTATACATATACATTTGTTTTGAAAACACACCAACCGAGCTCGCTCATAATTAACACCTCCTAGAGTACTTAGTCAAGAGGGTTCCATATGCCCTCGCGTGGTTAGTACGCTAAATCGCTGGCTTAGTGACCCAAGTACTCGGTCCTTAGGGACCTGCATACCACCACATCCAAAAACCGCACCATCCATCCAATATGCCCAAGTCTAAATCAATCTTTTATTTTCAGTTTTTGATTTTACAATTAATCAAAGCACAAGTGCTGGACATATAGGAGTAATAATCATTTTGAGTGATCAAGACCATCGACTAAGTCGATGATCGCCCATTTCTACCGAAAACTAAGCATGTCTAAGCAATTTAAATCGAACTACTAAGTGATAGGAGCTCATCCAACGAGCTCCCACCACAGCAAATAACCTAGGCTCATGGTAGTAGAGGATAAACAATTCCTACAGATCATGCAACTATAGGCTCGCTAGCTTACATTTAACACAAAGTAGCATGCATACATAGAAGTAAAACAAAGTATTAAGCTTTAAAGTAATGGGACAATGATGGAAATGGTCAAACTGCTTGCCTTGTTGCTGGTGGTCAAATTGTGGCAGAGGGTCGCTCTCGGGATCACCACAAATGTCGAAACCTAACGGAAAAGCGAGAAAGAACCGATAAGAACGATTTAAAAACAACAAAGACAGCACAACAAATGAACTCCAAAAGCTATGAAAATTTTACAGCAGCAAGACAATGATTTATCATGACTTTAGCAACAAGAACCAATTGATTTGGATCCTCAATGCAAAAGATATGATGAAATCAATTCTGCTCAACCTACTAAAATACCAAACCGCACTATTCACTAATTTAATTATGAGGCAACATTTTCTATAACAGCAGCGAAGCTGAAAATTTTACTGTAAAACCAGCACCTCATGAGATGAATAACACAATTGAGTTCATCTCATTTGGAGCTATATTGCACTTTCTATAAATTTTCAAACACAAGAACTTGAACAAAATTATAATGCACAAGTTCTCAATTTCCTAACAAAGAACATGCTCAAAGCTAATTTTCACAGTGAGTTCACTAAGAGAGGAAACCAACAAAGTTGGTCTCACCCACAAATAGCCTATAGAGCATTAGTTATACATTTTACAAGTTAAGTATTGTTTTTGAGTGTATAATTAAAGTGAGTTTTAAAACCTAATCGGCAACTCTGTGCTCTCGAGCTGAACTCAACTTACAATCATTTTTGGATTAAAGTCAAGTTCAAGACAGAGCTAACACAATTTGAATGACCTCTAATGGATTTAAAATGAGAAAGATATGAAATTCTAAAGTCTATACCTTATTTCAGTTTAACTAAGACCTCACCGAATTTCTAAAACCCATAAGGACAGGGGAGGTCGTGAGCCACGATCTTAAATCCAACGGCTCAAGATCTCCCAGAGAACATCACATACGCCAAGACGTGAAGGTCCAGAGGTCCCGACCTCTTAGCAACTCACATGCGCGAGGTGAGGGGAGGTCGTGGTCAGAGATGGGAGATCCAACGGACCACAACACAAAAAGGAGGTCCTGAACGGACTGATCTAAATGGGAGGTCATGAGCGGCTCAGATCAACACGGGAGGTCCTCAACGGTTGAGATCTTCCAACGGAAGACCCAAACTACCAAGATCTCCCGAGGAAGATCTACATCGTTAGGACCTCACAGGGGAGGTCCTGGACGGTCCAGATGTTCCAAGGGAGGTCATTGATGGTTCAGATCGTCCGAGGGAGGACCTTGACGGTTAAGATCTACCCGGGGAGGTCATGAACGACTGAGATGGCCTCGGGGAGGTCCTAAGGGAGGTCCTAACGCCACTGCACCTCCAGGAGGTCTCGACGGCCACGATTGCGCAAGGGAGGTCTTGGACGCCTCGCATCTCCTTGGAGGAGGTCATGGAGGTCCCAGACCCAGCGCCTTTACTTGCGCACGCACTAGGACATGAATAAATGCGCGCGGGACCATGAGGAGGTCCGCGCGAGGGAGGTCTTAAATGCACGCATTAAAGGGTGGATTTAAGGCGCTAAGACGCCCACGATCACAATGATTGGAACACATGATTAGCGATAAAATGGTGAAGCCTTGTCCTAAAACGACAATGGCACGCCGGACGTCCCAAAAAATCCCGCAAAAGATGTGGTCATCGCCGGCGATGTAGACCTCGCCGGCGAGATCAATGGTACCACCGAGTGCACAATAACGCTATGCGCACCCAGTGGGCCTTCTCTCAACGGCGACGGCGGCGGAACGCCGGGCGAGCCGGAGAGGGCAAGGTTGACCAAAGACGCCAAAATTCAAAACGCAAAATGAAGCTCCACGCGACATTCAAGCGTATGCCAAGAAAGCTCCGCGACAACATTCAGCGGTGCCAAGAACTAAGGGACTACAGGAGGTGTACCTAGAGGTCCTAAGGTGCCGGGAGGTCGTGGAGGTGATGGCCGGTGTTGGGAAGACAAGAAGCTTCACCGCCTAAGACACTCAGCTCAAGCTCCTCTTTGTCCCCTCTGCAAATGTCCAACAACTCAAGTCAGACTTGGTCCCAGAGGGAAGGCACAAATGGAAGCAAGGAGAAAGGTGGAAACCCAAAGGACCCTTGTCCACCGAGGAACTTCAAGTCCAACAATGGCGCCAAGGAGCTCATGGCTTAGAGTTCACAAGCACAGATGGGTGAGCAAAGAACAATGGCGTGCAAAGGAAGATAAAGGCACAGCAGGGTGGTTTTATCCTAGGGCAATTGAGGTCGAGACCACCGGCTAAGCTCCCTCGTGAGCTTGGCCCATGGCACGGTCTTGGCATTGGACAAGACTTAAAGTTGACACAAGGCGTGTTTGAGCCGACCAGAGGGGCGAAAAGTCGACCAAGATTAAATGCGGTCAAGAAAGAGTCATGAAGTGTACCCCAAGGTCGACACGCATTAATTGCGCCGCCAAAGTTTGCCCGCCGCCAGAGGAAGGAGAAGAACAGGAGGTCTCATGACCGCTGGATAAGACCGGGAGGTCCTAACCATCGGATCTCATTTTCAACCGTTATGTTTTAAGTGGCCGGGAGGAGGTCCCACCACACGATCAAGGATGGGAGGTCGTGGCCCTCCGATTTCTTAATCGAGAAAACGCGTGGGGAAAGGGACAGAGGTCTAAAGCGTTGATCTCCATCCAACGGTGCGACCTCCAATGAGGACTTAACTGCACGCGATCAAAAGACATGAGGGGAGGTCATGGCCTTTGGATTTAAATCCAAGGGCACCGACCAAATGGGGAGGTTCGATATGATGCGCCACAGTAAGGGAGGTCAGACCGTTAGATTTAGATCTAAGGGTTCCGATCAAAGGAGGTGGAGGTCTGAGCTTGCAACGCACAAGGGAGGTCATGGCCTTTAGATTTAGATCTAAGGGCTACGATCTCACGTCTTGCCGGGAGGTCTGTGCGCGATGAGACAAAGGAGGTCGTGACCGTAGATTTTAAATCTAACGGTGCACAACAAAAGATGGGGAGGTTGTGAGCGCTTGATATCAGGAGAGGTCGTGAGTCGTTGGATTTGATCCAATGGCTACGACCTAGGTTAGGTGGAAGGTTTGTTTAGTTTAACAGTAAGGGGAGGAGGTCAGGGCCATGGATCTTGGATCCAAGGGCTATGACCTCACGAAGGCGGGATGACCTGACCGAGTATGTTGAGGAGGAGGTCGTGGCTGTTGGATTTGATCCAACGGCCACGACCTCAACAAATGGGATGACCTCGCCATGAGGGTTTACAAATGAGGAGGTCTTTGAGGTTTAACACATGGGGAGGTCATGACCATGGATCACCGATCCAACGGCAATGACCTCATGAGGTAGGGAGGTCCTCGCGGTGTTGATCATGAGGAGGTCGTGGTGTTGGATGTAAATCCAACCACGCGACCGATCAAGTGGAGATGAGGTCTGCCGAGGTGCAGACATGGTTGGGCTGGACCAACTTTGAATATGGCTAGCCCAAGGAACAAAGTAGGCTTTTAAATTTAGTTTTAACAAATTAAACTTAGCAGAATTATTTGAGATAGCAAATGAACTCCAAATTTGATGAAATTTTAACTGGAGCTTGTTGACAATGAGACCAATCTTGCATAAAATTTCCAGAGGTTATTATGCAATGCATTTTTCTCAGGAAATTCATGAAGGTTGTTTAAAGGATTGTTTTGCCTCCAAAAATTATCAACAAGTGTTATAACTCATGATATGTTTGAGAGGGGTCCCATATCAGTTTTTGGGACCAAGGAAAATATATTCCAAATGTTTGACACAAGATTTAAGATAATTGGAAAATGAGTTTGATTTTTGGTCAACAAGAGCTTTGTGTTTTTGGATTACACAACTCTTGGACAAGAGTTACACAAGATTTTAGGGTTTTTCAAGATGTGAGAAAAAGTTTTAATTTCTACACATATAATTATACTTGATTAACCCTAATTATACATTTGGGATGTTACATAACCCTAGCCCCCCCCCAATCCTTTTGTTTTTTTTAAAAAAAAACTAAAATCTCGCTTTCGACATCCTTGGATTCTCACTAAAATATGAAAAATATTGTTTGATATGATTTTATCACATGTGATAATACCCCCCCCCCCCAAATGAAAGTTTTTGTTTGTGGACTGAATTTTTTGGTGCATTTGATAATATTTACTTCTTCTTTTTTACCTCTGTAAAGAAGATAAAAACTGTTTTAGAATATTGCCGTGAAGTCGGAGTTCGATTTCCTCTACGTCTCATTCGACTTCGGATACCAATATTTCTTTCCTTTGTGCTTCAAGTAGTACTACCTTTACTATCTACTATTTTTTGTTTTGTCTGATCTGATCACTTGATTCGTGGACTTTTACTACCCACATCAAAGAGAGTAGTAAAAAAGAGAGGGAAAGACCGGGCCATGGGGGCACGAATAGAGTTTTTGGTTAAAATAGCATGGTTGACGTGCGGAATAATAAATCTAGCCCCCCTTCTGCGCATCAAAGGCAAAAATGGCACCGCGGAGCCCTGTTCTACGAGACGGGTTGGAAGATTAAATGTTTTATTAAGGCAACTAACTACGACTTCTTAATCAAGCCTAGTTAATTACGTCTAAATAATTGATAGTGCTCAATGTAGCCTAATTAATTACTTCTAATTAAATATGGTTAAAAATTTAGGACAAATAAATTGCGACTAATTTATTACGACCAATTAACTACCACAACATAGTTATGATTAACTAAAATATTCATGCTTAATTAACCCGAATTAATTAGGACTAGTTAATTATGATTGATTAGTTATGACTATTTTGTTAATACTCACTAACAACGACTTTTTAATTGCTTCGACTAATTAGTCAATACTATTTTATGAAGCCTAATTAATTATGATTAAATTATTATGTTAATTAAATACGATTATTTTAGTTACAAAATTTAATTACAATTAACAAATTGCAGTAATTAATTACGACTAACTAACTACGGGTGAAAAATTACGACTAACTAAGTACGACTAATTAGGACTGATTTAATAATAATAATTTTAATTAACACTAACTAATTAAGGTTGATTAATTAATTAGGACTAATTAATTACTATCGATTAATAAATCACGACTTCATTAAATACAACTAACGAATTTGGAAAGTAAAATGCAACTAATTAAATAAGACTAATTGATTACAACTATTTGGTACATGTTATAATACATTTTTGGAATGAAATTAGGTGATTTCATCTGAAAAATATTGTTTGATATGATTTCGTCACATGTGATAATACCCTCCTTCGCCGAAAACGAAAATTTGATATGATCAGTGGGGGCGGGCCAGATATCCGACCATGTGAAAAAAATTTATGGAACAAAAATTTTGGTAGATGTGATAATATTTACTTCTTATTTTTTTTACCTCCGTAAAAAAGGTAAAAACCGTATCGGAATGTTATCGTGAAGTCGGAGTACGATTTCCTCTATGTCCTAGTTGACTTCGGGTATCAATACTATTATTCTTCGTGCTCCGAGTAGTACTAATCGTATTATTACTTTTTTTGGTTTTGTCTGAACTGATCACTCGATTTGTAACATCCAAAAATGTGGAAATTATTTTGAGCATGTTTTTGAAATTTTCCACAAATCGATTATTTCATTAGCATGTGTCGCCCACATGGCAAATCTGGTCCTCTGGGGCATGGACAAGGTGCCATTTTTGCCTTTGACACGGGGGGCTAGATTTGTTATTTTGCATGCCAACAGTGCTATTTTAGCCAAAACTCCAGCATTCACTTGAGATAGGGAAAATGCTACGCATACCATATTTTTGTGTCGTTCCTATGTCCCGCTAGCATTGCGTAACAAGCTGTTAGTGAGTTGACGCGTGGACTACTGGCCACATGAACAAAGTAGTTTTTTGGCTTTTTACGGAAAGGTATATGTATTTGCCGCTAGAAATTCAACATATTTAACCCCAAAATCCATCGGTTAAATAGTTGCAGCGCTTCAATCCCGGGCCTCATCCTCCACTCGCGCCGCCGCCGCCCAAAGGCTCCTTCCCGACGGTTGCCCCCAAGTCGAGCTGTCCTTTTCCTAGGTTTAGCTCGAGTCCCCTTCCCATTTTGGCACCTCGAAGCCACTAGATTAATCACCTCTTGATCCACAAATCTCTCTCTCCATTCCACTCCCCAAATCCAGCAGTGTAGGAGGACAACGCGAGGCACATCGGCTTCGAGGGTTTGGGACTCCGATCGGTGCGGGCATGAGTATATGAGAGCTACGGGATGGTGCTGGGGTATTGGAGGAAGAGGTTGACGAGGAGGAGGGCGGGAGGTGAGGGGTGGTGGCGAGGTGGTCGCCTTCACGCGGCTGAAGGCAAAGCATGCGCTCGTCAGCGCCAGCGCGAGGGTCCTGTTCTACCCGACGTTGCTCTACAACGTCCTCCGTAGCTGGTTTGAGGTCGATCGAGTTCCAGTGGTGGGATCGCATCAACCAGGTCCTAGCCTTATACCCATCTCTATCTTCTTGGTTTGTAATATACACTATTATTTTGGACATGATTATGAGCTTTATTTTGTCTCATTGCATAGGGGACGGTTAATGTGGCTACTATTCTGCAATTAATTAATTCAGGCGCTTGTTTTGTTTCCCTTGATTCATGGATATGTGGGATTTCCATTCTGGGATCAGGAAGGTTTATTTTTGGGTTCGATGCTTTAATTGTAGGATTAAAACTTTCGGAATTGTGCCGATGTTGATTCTCTGCAGTGTTGCTTATCTTTTGTTTAGACTTTAGATTGCCTATGCTTGTGGTTAGGGATGGCAATCGGGCACGGCGAGCACAGATAGTGCTTGCCCATACCCGTGCTCACGACCCTGATTTCCCCCACGGGTATACCCACGAAGGACGATGGGCGAAGAACCTCGTCTATGCCTGTTGCCTGTGAGTACTCGTCGCCGCGGGCATGCCCGTGTACCTACGAACATATGTGAAGGTCAGGACTTTTTCTTTCTTGCTATGAGTTACTAACTCCAGCTACCTATACATGACCATTTCTCCACTACCATCACACAAAACTACTCGAGTTCCAATTCCAGGTGCTCAACCAACAAAATAGGCATGAGCTCAGCCATCAGAACATGCTTCAACAATATATAGCCCCAACCGCCAGGCTTTGCTTTAACAACAAAATATCATGAGAACCAATGCTAAACACTCTAGATAGCAATTATCACCGGATGACTGAATCATCACATAGGCAGCAACTTATTTATATGCAAAATTAATATTAACATCCAGTTTCTCGACAACTGTACTTAACCAAAGAACCGATTGGAAAGAATTCAGTTCGTGTATATTCTTGACGAGGATCTAATAATCTTCATTTAATTATTTATCTGTAATTCATATTATGGATAATAATACCGTTATATGGTTCTTGAGTATACCCCTTAATATTCATAAGGGAGAAGCTGGAGGTCGTAAATTCTTCTACGACCACCCCATAGTCGTAAGTCCTCCTACGGTCACCCTATTGCCGTAAGTCTTTCTACGACTAGCTCGTGGTCGTAAGCTCTTCTACGACCATCCCGTGGTCGTAAGCTCTTCTACGACCAGTCCCTAGTCGACGGGGTTTACAGACATGTAGGCCTAATCGATCAGGGAATATTCTACACTATATCTAAAGACATGGGTAGTTAATTATGCTTTTATTCTCTAGAATACTGTCATGATTTAATTCTCTATCCTGGTGATAACTGCCTAGCGACGTGGGAACGTTACTACTCCCATAATAGTCTCCAGAAACGGCTCCATCATCTGAAGCATTAAGATGCCCTTTGCACTGGAGAAACGGCAGTCCACTTCGAGTACTGTATAAAAGGTAAGATCATCAGGAGAAGAGGGGGACAAAGCAATCAGGAGCACAAGACATCACACTCGAGTCTTTCTCTTGATTTGTAAACCAGCATACTCAATAGACACACACAGGAGTAGGGTTGTTATTCTCTCCGGAGAAGGCCCGAACCTGTATAAAAATCCTTGTGTCACTCTCTCTGCATGATTTGAGTCTTGGAGACCCCCCTAATCAAACAATCATTACGTAAGTTCGGTTCTAAAATACCGACAATTCTCAATACACCTCTCCCTTTGACAATACACATTGAGCGCATGAACAATATATACCTAGAATAATTCGAGTTATATAACCACTGTTTTGTCTACAAGTAACAGCAAGAATGCAACAAAATATTTTCAGAACAAGCATAGACTGCATAGCACATGAATCATCAACACATGAATTAACCTTTCAGGACACTGAAGTTGTTAGGACAATAGCTCGATACCGAATGTGGTTTGTGAATTAGGGTTTCCTTGAGCCCACTTGTCAATGTGGATTGGTGGGTAAATGGGCGTGACGGGCACGGGTGGAGCTCACCCATGCCTGCGCCCGTTTACCCGATTGGCAAAGGATTGCCCCCATTGCCATGCCCATGGGCAAAGAAAGCCACCCATACCCTGCTCCATTAGGGTATTTGCTCGCGGGCACGTGGGTAATCGGGCACAATTGCTATCCCTACTTGTGGTTACTCTTGAGGAATGGGTGTCCGGAATTTGAGTAGTGATCATTTGGGTGGTCCTCTGTAAGTCGGTAGTTCTGTTTTGCCTCCCAATATGAGTAATCTAAGTAGCTATTAGTTACCTGTATGGTAATGTTTTCCTATTTTTGTTGATCTGTGATGCTTTGTCTGACAATGGTGCATAGATATATGCACTGATTTAGGTATTTGGGGGAGTTTTATCAATTAATTTGGGGATGAAAGAATAGTAGCAATTCCTTTTTAATGTGTCATCGTTTGATACATTTACAGAACAAACTTGGGCAGTTGAATCAAGTAATATTGTGAGCTTGTAATCTATGCATCACAATATCTGAACCTACCCATCGTTTAGTTTCTACTTGTCTATATCTTTTAACAACTGAACATAATGTTGCCGTTTGAGTTGGAAACCTCTATTTCAGACTTCAGGATCTAATGCATTTCAGCATTCATATTCTCAACTAGAGAAATGCATATGCATGGAAAGCATGTAGTGTCAGAATATGTTGCGATCATTTTGGAGATCATTTCCTTACCTCATTGTGCATCATGCAATTAGCAAAACACTTGGGCATAGGCAGACATGTATTCACTGTTGTGCTGAATAATAAGGGGTTTTCTTTGTTTTTAGGCTCATGGGATCAATCATCTTGAGATTCCCACAAGGGACTGCCTTTTTGCCCCTTCTCTTGAGGATATTTGCCGAGCTATGGATTCCTGATGATAAGCTAGTAGCAATAGGTGCTTGCATTGCAATATGCATGTTTGATTTGCTTGTAGTTATTTTTTGCAAGTAAATTGTAGTCAGAAATGTAGCACATAAATGTATGTTTTTGGCAAGTTGTATCTTAGAAATATATGGTTTTGTGCCGAGTGAACATAGTTTCAGAATGTGCATTGTTGTGAACTATTTCAGTACATGTTCAATATCTAGTTTGTTGTCTTTACAGTACAGAAATATTTGAAAATGTCAATGACAACCATGCATGCATTTTGTTGGCAAAAATTTAACAAGTGAATCTTTGGTGAGACGTGCCACGCGATCACTAGGTGAAATGAATGACAGATAGAGTAGTTGGATATCCTCCTAGGTGGAGAAATGTGCATATTACCTTCTACATGTAATTTTTGATGTTGCAAAATGTTCCTCAATTATTCATAACTTGGTAAAATTAAGTTGTTTAATCAATATTTCCGCAAAAACAATAAAAACAACGACATTTACACTAAATCAGCAATACAAACATGTCTTCAGGACCCTCAAGGGTATTTCAAACATTTCATCCTTCTTCCATAGTTGAAGCAGGTAGCCAACCCAACTACAAGTCAGCCTGCCAAATGATATTTCAGGAAAAGCTACAACCATCAACTAGAAAGTCAAAAAGCAGCTTATGGCAAAAACTACAGCTGCCCCAAACAGGGCTATATCTCTATCTTCTATCTTTCCCTAATCCTCTTCGCTGCATGAGAGATACTTTCCATTCCTGGTTGTCTTGATATATTCTCATTCCCCCCTAAAGATGTGCATTGCTTTCTCATTTCTCCTCTACATTACTCCGTATCTCTTTTCTAATGTTATATAAATTTGAAATCTCCAATCATGTGCTTCTTCTCTCTCCTTTTCCGGTGAAGAAAGAGGGAATCGATCATTTGCCCTATCTTTTATGTGGCTTCTATTATTTACCGGTATTTTTGTTGCGCTTGATAATTTGCCACAAAATTGAAGAGGCAATCGATTATGTGTCCTTTTGGACAATTTTGTCATTGTCTTCTTCCCCATTCTTCTTCCTCCTCTCCTCTCCTCTTCTTCCTTACTTGCTCCGGCCATGGCAGACCGGGTGGCCAGAGATGGACAGTCGTCCCGCCTCTCTTCACCCTCTCGCTCCCCTCGGTTTTGACCCCCGACATGCTCCGCGTCGAGATGGTCAGCCATGCCAACTCCGCCTTGCGCTTGGATCTACCGGATCTGTGTCGGCTCGGTGGGCTTTGGTGTGGCGGCTGGCCTCGTCGTGGTGGGTGCGCAATGGGCTCCCACTTCTCAAGCATGGCGACGAGGCCGGTGGGCTCATGGTCTCTCTCCGGCATCGCCTTGACAGCGTGCCGACGGTGACGCATGCAGTTTGTCGCTGCTTTGGCAACACGCAGAATCCCTGGCACCTTACCGCCGCCTCACGCCGACAAAAGCCCACGACGCAGTAAGCTCTTGCTTCTTCTCCGTTGGTGGGCCGTTGCGTCTCCTCCGGTGTAGGCAAAGTGGAGACAGCGCGATGGCTCCAGCTTCTTCTCCAACGACATCGAGGCCAGTGAGGGCGGTGACGGGAGCTGGCCATGGGGAGGAGGGTGGCTGCATCGGGAGCAGGCCATGGGGAGGAGGGCGGCGGTGGCAAGAGTTCGGGAGGCCGACGGCTGGCCATGGGGAGGAGGGTGGTGACGCCGGCGGGAGCTGAGGAGCTGACGGCTAGCCATGGGGAGGAGGGCGGCATGTCTACCATGGACGAAGCAAAGAAGATGAAGAGGAGGAAGAAGAAGGGATAAGAAGATAGAGGCAAAATTGTCCAAAAGAGCAAATAATCGATTGCCTCTTCAACTTTATGCAAATTATCTAGCACGACAAAAATACTGGCAAATAATAGAAACCACGTAAAAGAGGAGGCAAGTGATCTATTTTCCCGTGAATAAACATAGGAAGTATAAGATCGATGGCGAAAATTAGTGGCGGAGGAAGGTCGGTGTGGTGGGTTGAGGGCGGGGAGGCGAGTGGCGGTTTCCGCCGTCAGTAAGAGGTAGCCCCCGCAGTTCGGCAGTTGCCGCAATGTCTCGATCCGGTGCCGACGAAGAATCATCACTAGACTTCGAGGTAGAGTCCATGGCTTCAGCCAAGCAGAGACGAGGGTACATGCGTAATTTAAGTGCCCGAAACCGAAAGTTTCTCCTCGAGGAGATGGATACTCGGACGATTCGAACCCAAGTGGAATGACGCCATCTCTTTACCAGCCGACCAGGGGCCGAAACCGCATCCTCTGCCGCATCGTTCAAAAGGCACGATTGGTACGACATGGATGGCCGTTAGATGCAATTTCAGTGGTTCAGATCAGCATAGCTGAGATTTTTAGGCTTTTCAATTTCACGCTCTATAAACACAATTTCTCTTCCACATCAATCCTAACCATCCAAATCTTGATCCAACGGTTGAAATGTACCGAAAGGCAGTCTCGGCCTTTGCCCTACTTAAGGCAGGTCGGTTCCTGGATTACATTGTGAAACAATAGTTCTACAAGAGATGGATAATATTTAAAGATCAGTAGGCAAATAGTAGAAATAGCGAATAAAAACATCGAACTAGAAACTCATTGCAGGCGTCAGTCTTAAATTGCAAATGCAAAAATATTTCAAGTTTTTTCTAGGACTACATCCACCAATTTACATTTCCACTTCAAATTAGGACGTGAGTGCCATTGCATAATACACCTTATGTAATCAATAAGCTTGGTGAATTATTTTGCTAATTTCATTTGGGCTGCCTAGGAACACACATGAAAACTCAAGTTTTCAAATTCCTAAATATAGCCACTTTCGGATAACCCCGCCACACAAACCACGTTTTTATAACAATTACATAGAGACGAAAATCACAGAATGCACAAGGAAAAAGAATTTTTTATTTAAATAATCTATTTTTTATTCTAAATTACAAATATATTCGACCGACTTTTTTTTTTACGGAAATATTCCACTGTCGCCCAATCGCATGATCGATCCCGTCATTGGCGATCGGTTTCGTCGCCGAACCATTGGGCGACAGATCCGACAGTTCTGTCGCCGAACCATTGAGCGATCGGGTCCTGTCATTGAAGCGATCGTTCCATCGCCAATGGTTCGGCGACAGAGCCTGCAGCTTGTTTTGTTGTTTTTAAATATTGTTTAATTGAGTTGTAATGAATATTACATTTTCTAGGTGAACTAAATTTAGCAAATCTGATTGTGTCATGATATTTATTTTGAAAATAATAGTGTTGTGACGCCGTTAGTTGGTCTGCTTTGTTATTTTCAGAGAATATGATAGGTATGAAATTTGTCGAGTCGCAATAACATTTTTTGATCGTTGTATATTGTTGTAGTGCGCTAATTTTCATTGAATTTTGTGAGGACGATTGAGACAAGAATGAGTTGTAAGTAGAAAGGTAAGTGATATTACCGTGAGGAAGGAGTCTCTCCTCGATGCGGAAGGTCGTACTTTATGGACCTAATACGTAATATGAGTGAAGGGCCGAGAACGCCGTTGTGATTATGAAGATGCTTTAAAACATGGAGGATTCAATGTCGGTGCGAATGGTTCTTTCGGGATTGCACTAGAAGAGGCATACTTGCAATATAGTCTTGCTTTGATGGCTTAGTGGAGACACGTAACCGTAACTACATTAGTGTTGTCATGTCGATCCGCAAAGTCGGGAGGCATAGTGTTGTCACGCCTTACTTTGCGGAGAAGTCATGGCTTGCTTTGCGAGTGCCGTCTTATCGGCCCGAAAAGTCGGCGAGGCGAGTGTTGTCACGCTCTTCTCAAGAGTCTTGTCTTTTCGGTCTTAAAAGTCGACGACGTGCTCGGGGTAGTCAAGTCGATCCGAAAAGCCTAACCCTATACCTAAACCCCGAATCGCGCAAAGTTGTCTCCTTTGGTCTTATCATCGCGCAAAGGTGACCCGTGTGGTCTTCTCATCGCGCAAAGCTGCCCGCTTGGTCTTGTCAAGACTGTAAAGTCGCTCCTTTGGTCTTATCATCGCGCAAAGCTGCCCGTGTGGTCTTGTCACCGCACAAAGTCGTCTCCTATGGTCTTATCATCGTGCAAAGTCGCCCGTGTGGTCTTGTCACCGCAGAAAAGTCGCCTCGTCTCGTCTTGTCATCCGCAAGTTACTACAAAGGAACGAAACAATTGCAATTGGGTTGAAGGAGATTCGGCGTCCATGAGGTAGCGGGCCCGATGAGGAATCGTGTGCCGCGTTGAAGGAAATTGGCGTCCCGCGAGATAGTCTCCCCTTCACGCGCAATTACGCTCAATCTCGTAACGTATGTAAGTAAATGGTGGACGCGCCATTGAAGTTGCCATTTATCGAGTTGACTTTTGCATCGAGGTGTCGTGTGCATTAAGCTATAGGCGTTGATATGCATTGAACAAACATACATTGTATGAAAGAGTATACACAAGAACGCAAAAGTAACCTGCATCATATATTAAGTGCAAAATTTAAGTATCACATAACGAAGAAATGTACACCAGCAGGCCAAGACGCCCCTACTAGCCCCCCAACCGCACTCCCCAAAGATCCTCTCCTGCCGCCACCGCCTTGATCCACCGCCTGATCCACCTCCGCGTCCTCCCCACGGGCTCGCTTGGCGCCTTTCTCTGCAAGAGGTGCCGAGGCCTCGCCCCGAGAGGGAAAGACGGTGCAGAACCCCGATCCGACGAGGACCGAGAGGCAGGGGTGGACAACCTTCCTTCGCTGTGGGTGCCGGGCGCACCGAGAAGCCGTGGAGTCGATGTAACCTCGGCGGTGTGGGCCGAGGTGGGCCGAGGTGGCGAGTCTCGCCCACCAAGAAGTCTGCGCGTCCACGCCCGGTGCGTCCCACGCCCCGCGCTCCACGCCCTGCGGCGTCCACGCTATCGTGGCGATTATACCGCATGCCTAGATATTGTTAGTTAATAAAAAAACGTGAAGCGTGCTGACAAACAGAGACGTGACGTACCCGCGGCTAGCGCCATGGCGCGTGCAAAGCTGTCCACACGGTCCTGTGGCACGACGTACTGCGACGCTGCCGGTGTCGGACGTGCTCTGCTCGAGCTAGCCTCCTCAGGGCGCGTCAGTGTCGGACGTGGCCTGCTCGAGCTAGCCTCCTCAGGGCGCGTAAGTGTCGGACGTGGCCTACTCGAGCTAGCCTCCGCAGGGCGCGTCAGCGTCGGACGTGGTCTGCCGCCTCCCGCCGTTGTTGTGTGCCGCCGGACGGGCCGGCGGAGGGACGGACCGTGAACCAGGCTGGAGCGTGCCAACCTCCGGGAGCCTGGTGCACGACAATAGGCCGAAAATACGTCTGGCCTGCTGTCGACAACGACGGATAAACTGGCCCGTGTCCTCGCGTGTGCCCTCCGCACTGTCCGTGAACCTCTGCAGCCAGGAGTCGCAGTCCGTCGCAAGCTCAGCAGCCATGCCCGCCTACATCGAAAACAAGACACGGTCAAAACTGTAATGGCGGATACCAGAAGCGAAATTTTCGGAGTTGGATGTAACGTATCACGTTGTGCGCCCCGCTAAATGCACGAGGTACGGTTTGCCGGTCTTTGGACACGTGGTGCGGGCTCGTCTGCAGCAAGCACGGCCGCACGGTGTCCGAGGAGCGCATCAAAATGTACTCGTCATAGCTCGCGTGGTCGTGCGGATGTCCTCCGCACACGGTTCTGTAGTGCGTCCTCCCACTGCGCTACCCACGTGTCCATCCTATTCCCCCAGTTCGTGCCGCGGCGAACTCCCTTCCTCATCAGAGTCGCAAGACGTAACATGTAGTTAGCGATGCGTGCGAGACGACAACAAAAACAACTCATGTATGCCGATTACTCACGAGTGCACGTTTGGTTGCTAGCGCTGTTGTAAAAATTAAGATCCCTTGGATGGCCTCCCCGACCCAAATCACTATTCACCACTTCAACAAATTGAATCACCAGTGGGGAACAGGCGGCGGCAGGGTCAAGTGCCCGGGAGTAAGGACAAGGAGTGAGGCAGCTGACGATGACCTGGTGGCTGGTGACCTAGAATTTGGATTATGTGGTGCGACTTGGTAGGCGACAGCTAGGGTTACTGGCTTGTGGCGGCTCTAGCTAGGGACTAGACTTGTGGTTGTGGCTGTTGCGTGCGAATGAGAGACAAAAAGAGGAGATGGATTATGTCTTTAGGGGGTAGTGGTCTTTTTAACGCTTGGGCCTTGGAGTTAGAAGGAGGCAAAGAGTGGTCAAGTGTTATTAGTTTGGTAATTCGACCTATTCGGTTTCTTAGAGTTGGAAACTAAACCTAATACCGAATAGAGCCAAAAAACCAAACTGACCACAAAAACCAAATAAATCGTCAATTTTGGTTAATTCAGTTTTGGTAAAAAAAAAAAATGCCCACCCTAGCTTCAATGCTACTTCTCCCCACTTTTCCAATGTTTATATTCACGCCTACTTCTGAAAGTCTCAATTGTTACCAAATAAGCATAGAAACGTATACATGCTAGCCACTTTAAAAGGTAAGGAGACGGTGAAGGATGTGGTCTTACTATTCTCCCACTTTCGCCCCAACATATCCACACTGCTTCTTGGAGTGTTTGTCCAAAAATAGGAGAAAAGACACATAAACAATATGCCATTTTCCACTTGAAATAATTGAGCAGCTGAAAAATTCAAATAACCATAACACCATGAACTAGTATAACAATGTTTTGTGATATGTTGATCCCACTCTAGGTAATCAAGAGGAGTGATAAAAAAAACCAAGCTATATGTATACCTTCTCTTATTGCTGATGTCGATCCTCTACAGTACAAACAACTATATGAGCAAATGTAGAATTTTATTTACTTGGAACTCATACGTTCATCTATGTCAGACATTTGTTTTCTTAGAAACATCATTCTTCGGCATTCAAAAATTAATTCAACTACAAGGGAGCTTAGAGTTTGGATTTATGATAAATACTTGATTTTTTATGTGTTAATTTATCTACCACTTACGTACATTCACCCCTCCACATGATTCCGCATATATATTGTTTCAGGTGCATGAACATTTTTTAGCCGATTCCATGTTGAAGTGCTTAAGACTCTGGGATTTTGTTTTTGATTTTTGTTGCTATCTGAAGTGAAATTTATGTTTTTGCTATCACAACACATGTCTAGAGTGTAGGCTCCACTTCTTGGTGTGATAGCAAGTGGCATAAGGACATCTCCAATGCTTATCGCCTGAGGTGGTCTTAAGGTAGGACACACATGGCTTGTTGCAATTGCTACAATGTACAGTGATGTGAGGAGGCCTTAAGGTGGGACCCACGTCCCAATATACAAAAAGAAAAACCCACCACGTCTCTCAACCGCCTCCCCCTCATCTCTCTATTTCTCCAGCCCAGTGCAGCACGCAGCCCACGCTTCCCTTCCTCTCTCGCCCATGAATCCGCCCTGCTCCGACCACTCCCTATCCATCACGATGCTACCCCTCTCTCTCGCCGCTCCCTCTCTACCATGGAACCATCCCGGTAGCTGGATCCGGTGGAGGAAGCCATCGAGAAGGACGCCATCCTCATCCTATTGAGGCCAGATCCGGTCCCGATAGCCGCCGAAGATGCCATCCTTGTCCCCCCATAGGTAGATCCGGTCTCGACGGTCGTCGAAGATGCCATCCATGTCCTTCCTGCAGTTGGATCCAGTCATGACGGCTATCAAGATGCCATCCATATCCTTCCCATGGCTAGATTTGGTCCCCACGGCTATCAAGACACCATCCCCTTACACCCACGACTGAATCTGGTCCCCTTCGTCCTCGCTACCAGATCCGTTCCCGGCGACTGTCGACACGCCCTCCCTGTTGTCCCCAAGTATGGCAGGAAGAGGAATTGAAAAAAAAAAGCAATAGTGGCGGTAAGACCAATGGTGAGTGGTGACGGGGGATAGTATTTTTTTTATTTCTTATTATGACCCGTCCGTAAGCCTTTTGTCAGCCTCCTGAAGCTTTAGGTCAACCTCAAAAGTTTCGTGCAATGTTTGAGGTCGACCTCAAGCAAGCCACATAGGGCAAGGTATGCTTTTTTAGCACATAGTGGATGCCCTAAACAGGATGAGGGCATCATCTAGTAGCAAAAACAAGATATTTCTGGAAGATTTTTTTTGTTGTTGATGGAATTGTTAACGATCAGCTAACTTATTTCTCCATAGAAGCATTGAAGCTCGAATTGTCCTTTTGTGTTTTACCAATTATCCATCCATAGATTTCAACCGTTCGCCAAAATGGGGAGGCAACAGGAGACTATTGGCTACGGGGACAAAGGCAAAGCGCACGGTGAGTAGGTATCAGCAAGGACAGGTGACAGATTGGGCAATTCTCTCTCTCTCTCTCTCTCTCTCTGAGAAATCAGTGAGGTAATGCTTAGACAATCCCTTTTGTTTAAGGTGTTGCTTTAGTAAAGTTTGCCAATTGGTTTAGAATCAGGGATTAAATAAAACAAAGATGCTCAGCTCTATAAACTTTGCAATTTACCCAATTAATGAAGAGTTTACCTTTTTACTTTTTTTAAAGCGGCACAATTGGTAAGAAAGAGAATTGTACTTGATAAGAATGAGACATTTTCAATTGGTAACAAAGTAAAGCCAAAGTGTTGGTAGCATTTGTATGATGGTCATCAATTGTACACATGCATTCATTTTTAGAACAAAAATTTAATAAGTGAGAAATAGCCAGCTTTCCCATAAACAAATCATCCTTTACACAAATGCATTCATTTTTAGATTAAAAATTGTCCACGAGTAAGAAATAGCCAGCTTTCCCATCACAAAGCGTGTTTTGTTCTAAATTTTACCACGAGTTTTCCCCCCCTGAGAAATCAGTAAGGTAATGCCTACCCAATACTTTTGTTTGAGGTGTTGTTGCTCAATAAAGTTTGCCAACTTGGTTAGAATTGGGGATTAAACAAAACACATTGTTTAGCTCTATAAACTTTGCAATTTACCCAATTCATGCAAGAGTTTAGTTTTTTTTTTCTTTCTTTTTTTAGAGCGGCACAATTGGTAACAAACAGAACCGTACCTGATAAGAACGAACATTTTCAATTGGTAACAAAGTAAAGACAAAGTGTTGGTAGCATTCATTTTTAGAACAAAATTTTTAATGAGCGAGAAATAGCAAGCTTTCCCATAAACAAACACAGTCCTTTTTCACACATGCATGCTTGCATTTTTAGAACAAAGGTTTCCATGAGTGAGAAATAGCTAGCTTTCCCCATCAACAAAGCGTGTTTTGTTCTAAATTTGCCACAAAATCCATGCTTTCTTTTTACCCATCATCCTACTTTACACCCTGTCATTGCAAAAAAAAAAACGCCAGAAATAATAAATATCCACGAAAGCTCTAAAAAACAGATGTCAGAAGGAGCCAAGGGTCCTAAAAACAATATTAAAAAGGAGAGAAAAAAATTGTCTCTATCTATAAATGAGCCCCTCTACCCCTCCACGAGGCCTCAGAAGCGCCGCCTCCTCCGCTACGAGAAGCATGCTCCCTTCCCCCGCGCGCTCGCTCCCCTCTCGCTCGCTCATGGCCGACTGCTGCGCGCGGGAGATGGACGACCTCCACAGGTGGTGGCTGCCGCCGGAGATCTTCGCGGACATTGGCATCGCCGACGCCGCCCGGCCCTCCCCCGTTGACATCGAGGGCATCGCGGTGCACCTCGCCGGCCTCCTCGGCGGGGGCGGGGGCGGCGGCAAGGAGGAGGCCCCCCGCTCGCCTCCGCCGCCGGGAGGCGCCTCGTACCACCACGGTTCGCAGGTGGGTAGGCGCTTGCTCAGAACGCAAGCTTGTGGGTTTTTGTTTGTTTGTTTATGCATGCTTGATTGGTGCTTGGTTTTTTGATCGAGGCGGCGTGCGTGCGTGTGCTTGTTTGCAGGTTTGCGGGCTGGAAGGGAAGGTTCTCGTGGCGTGCGGCGGCGGAGGCAACGGAGGCGGCGCGGCGGCGGCGCGGCCGGTCTTGCGCCACTCGCCGGTGCGGTGGCAGGTGAGCGGAAGCAGCCTTTTCTGCAACTTATTTCTTTCTTTCTTTTCCCTCTCCTAATCTTCCCTTCCTTTTGTGTCCTCTCTTAATTTTTTTTCTTGCTTTGTTGGTTTGTGAATTGATTTATGCTTCTGGGGTTTTGGAGAAGAGAGGAAGAAAGGTTATATACATTGTTCAACCCTTGCTGTTCTCCTTCGTTTCTAGTTTTATTTTGGTTGTTTTATTAATCTGAAATTCGCATCGGAGCAAGTACGCCGCCATGGTTGCCCGTGTTTATTGAAAGAGATAATCCGTGTCATTCGTTAATGACGAATCCATAATGCACTACTACTTGCTTTCATGTTTGTACAGTTCGTTGGAAACGAACAAAGAAACGGGAATTTCTCCTCATTTTATCGTTGTTTTTAACTCTGATTCTTCCCGTCCAGGTCCCGACCAATCTCGTGAACGGCGACGGCGGCGGGGTTCTGGACCCGAGGCTTGCTCCACTGCGGCCCTGCCACGGCTCTTCGCCGGCGAAGCGGCTTGGCGGCGGCACCGGCGTGTTCTTGCCACGCGCCGTGGTGTACCAGAGGGCGGCGGCGACCAAATCTCCCGCGAGAGGTAACGCAGCATCCACACCTCGTTTATACCCCACATCATTACTGGCGGTGTTTTTTGTTTTCTTGGTCTTCGTGCTGCGTTACTACTGTACTAGCCTACTGGTATGAAATCTCCTGTTGGGTTTTGCGCCGTTTAGGTCATCAAAATCCCAAATCTTTGCTGCAAAGGCATGATCATACTACTGCTCATGTTTAAGCAATATTCAATTATTTGTTTCCGCCTGCAAATGCGCCTCTGCCGGTCTGCTCAGATGTTGCGTACTTTTTGAGCAGTGTGAGGCTTTAACGCCTGACATGCAGCCAGACTTCATGTACAGCTTGTCTGCTACATTGCTACTACTTGTGCGATTACTTCAGCAATGCCTAGTACTTAGTACTTACCCATGAATGAATTGTGCAACGAAGATAAATAATTAGGGAACGTGTGGGCTCATCACCACCTAATGAGAATGAGATGATGCCTGATGATAAAGCCCCACCTCTGATGCTGCCATGAAACTGGGAAAGATAAGCAGGACAGAAAAGGTTTTGTGTGGGTAACTGCAATGTATTTGAACCATGCGTGTTAGGTAGTGCGCTCTGCTTATTGCCATCGAAGTACCCAGCCAGCCCTGAGCTCTGCGAACCTGACATCTGCATATTTGGATCAACACATACTGCCATTTCATCCTGGTTCAGCCACAAATACTAGTTATTCCCATTAACCGGTTACACTTTATGCAGATGGGATACCACCGAAGGAGCGGCTTATGAAGCAGCAGCAGCAACACAGAGATGAGGCGGCATCGGGAATGAAGCAGCAACGCCAGAACGAGATGGTGCAGAAGCAGCAGAATGCGGCGGCGGCGGCATTGCACGCCTGCCCGGAGCTCGCGCTGCCGCAGGAATGGACTTACTGATCGAGAGGAAGCGCATGATGAGATCGATGATGGCGAACGATCAAGAGTAGATGGCTTTGTAGCGGCAGTAGCAAGGAATAACAATAAGAGATGTAGCTCAGCTGTAAGGCAGGTACATGGGAGAGTTGATAGGATGGAGAGTGGCATGTAGTCTTTACAGTAGGTTTTTTTATATAATGAAAGAGAAAAACTCTCTCGGCTTCTGCACGAAGGATGCACACAACTACTGTATCACTATGGTAGCGGTATGTTAAGGAGGAAAAAAAACTATGATGATTTGTGGCTGTGTTCTTGTTGTAGCCAACTCCAGGAATAATGTGGTGGTTCAAAATGGGATTATGATGAAATCAGTGCAATGGTTGTGCCATTTCCAAATTCTCTTTGTATGCTACTGTATCACTGTGATGGTACTACTATTGCTTGTCATTTCAATTGCAAAAATGCAACCAGGGGCTATAGTAGGTAAACCTTTTTTTTTACCGTGGTGGTAAATATGTTTAACAATATTCAGTGGCAGATCCAGAAATAAATTTTAGATTGGACGAAATAACCGTCACGTTTCCACTTGCACTGGTATTTACACCCGCACGGTACAATTCTAAAGTAGCTATTCAAAACTAGCAAATCAAGCAATCACAAAATCTCAATTCATTCTATTTTAAACTAATTTTCTCAAACACCAGTGACCGCATACTACTTAGGCGCGCCTCGCATGCTAGCCGACAGCCGCTAGGGCTAGCTTGATTGGACCGCTCGAGCTTCCCTCCTCGAGAATAGAAGTTCTGACCATATAGCTAGTGAATACTAGGCTGAACCATTTTTAATCCCTCATCACGTGGTCCTATACTCTTTTCTAGGACCCTTAGAATGCTGCTCACCTTGTTTGTTCCTTCACCGAACAGAGCTCGCTCATACTGGATACCGGAGTGGGTGGGTTAGGGTACCACCGGCAGCGTACCTCTCGCGCCGCCCAGGCTCGCCTATCGCTGGGTCCGCCCTCGGCAGCATTTGTGTGTCTATGTGTGATGTAGTATGACGCTATCTCCTGCACTCGCAGTCGCGCCACAGGAGGCCATGCCCTTCTTGCAGCCCTGGAAGCACTGATGCATGTACAAGGTTTGCTTGCAAACGTTGCATAGATCAGGGCCTGGAGCAGCATTAAATCCAGTCTGCTACACAGCAACTTTTCAGTCTCTCTCTCTATAGCAGTAGCAGGCAGCCCCTGCCTGCTGCAGACCCTAGAAGCCGGTCAAAAGCCAAAAGATCCTAGGCGTTTTTCTTTAGCTTATTTCTGGGTGCTCGTTCCTCCCCCTGTGCCCTGCCTGTGCAGGTTACTCCGAGACAAGACAAGTCTCAGTGGTGCATCAGGCAGGGAGGAGGCATTGATCTGTTGATCCTCTATACGACATGTCCCTTGTTCCAAGGCTGTCCAAAGAATTCTCTTTTTTGTTTAATGTGAAGAGGCAGGGGCGTGAAGAAGGGAGTGCGTGAGATGACGACGACTTGCTGGAGTGGACGAAACATGTGCTTTGTTTAAGTGTCAACTCAGAGACAAGTGCCTGTCAAGTGAATAATCGGCAGATTATTAAACTGTGCTTCTCTTTCGTACTGTTATTAGTACTGGAATCGACTCCGTTAGCAGTGTGAGACTTGAGAAAGAGCAGCACGTTGGTTGCGGATGTGCACGGTGGCTGACATGTAGGTCCTCGTGTGCGAGGTCTGCCTGTCAGTTGGTAGTATCTTTCTTTTTGCCAACTCACCCAACAGAGCTCACTTAATGAAATGTAACTCACTACTCACAAGTTACTGATCACATTGATAGTAGTTTGAGAGACATCTCACCCCGGATATAGATAAGTAGACTCGCGGCAGTAGGTGGAAAAGGTTTATGATTATGTACAGAACAATGACAATACTCCTAATTTCAGTTTGGTTTGGGCTTGGCTGTTCACGCATATTCTGGGGAACACCGTCTAACCAGTGGTAAGAGAGCATGCACAATGAGCTTATATCAGCCGTCTATAGTTATTGTCACGTATGATTTTTGCTGACGTGGATAAAAGAGAATGAAGAGAGAGAAAAATACTGTCTACAATCCTGTAGCCGACTATAGCACAAGAAATAAGAAAAACATTAAAAGATTATGTGTTCTATAAAGACAACTAAAAAGACAGCAGTCGTCTGTACCATTGTATGAGCTGTCTACAGGTGACATAAAGAACTGGTATAGACAACAATTGTCTATACTATTGTACATTCTATTAGGCTCCGTCTTTAGCGTGATAATTTTGTTGGAATTCGGTGAGAATTGCACTTCCAAATGCTAGCTTACACTACATGGTTTCTCTCGCGTCCCTCACTTTTATGCACGTCCCCTATCTGCTTTTCACGGTTAATACAGCTTGTCTTCCGTAAAGATCAAAGAAGATGCCGCGGCGTCGCTACAGGCGCCAGCACCGTTGCCTCGTATGCTCACTGCCCGGCGTGTCTTGAGCAGCGTGCTTTCTCGGAGTCGCAAGGAATTCTGCAAAAACCCTACTAGTAGTCTAGTACTCTACTCTAGTACTACTACCAGCAGGTTCAGCACTCCACCAGCAGCAGTACTGGCATAGTACATGGTTTGATCGGGATTTGTTCATGGATGAATGATCGGGGATGCTGTGCGTTGGATGGGCTACTTTACAAAGCGAAACAAGGGATGGATTGATGAGATGGGAGTGAGCACGGAAGAGCAGGTTTTGGTGCTATCCGACGGCCGTGGTACTTTGGGCTCAGAGCAGGCACGAAGAAAGCAGGACCAAGCTGTCCCCACGAAGACGAAGGAGGACACCGTACGCTGGGCCGGTGTTATGTGTGGTGGGAGCACTGAGCGGAGGCCGGAGGACAGCATGGGACGAGCAGGACCACCCGAATCCTAAAGTGAGGACCCACCTACTGGGGTGGGCATGGAGAGGGCGACCATGTCGTGATCATCTGTCTGGCTGGCTGTTGATCCATCTGGAGATGGAGATCCAACCAGAGCCGTTCCTGATGGAGGGCCGGCAGGGGCAACCGTTTAGGATCCATCAGATTTAAGGGCTCCCGATCTTAATACATCATACGTATATGTATAATTATATATCTTATATATGCTCTATTGCTTTGTAGGGTTGTATAACTACTAACCAGATTGAGGTTAAGAGTGTAGGGATGGGTATCCTGATACATCTTTTTTTCCTGAATTAAGAGTGTTGCAAATGACTTTACCATGTGACAATATCTGCTATTGAGATTTTTTTAGTTTGTTAGAGATATAGATTGTTATCCAAATGTTTCAATTGCTTATCGAATTTTATTTATTGTACCTGTGACTGTAGCATCAACTGAAAGAAGCTTTTCAAAGTTGAAGTTATTGAAAAACTATTTGAGGTCATCAATATCACAAGAAATGTTGAATGGTCTGGCCACTTTATGCATTGAAAAGGATATGTTAGATCACATTGACGTGGATATTATTATCAATGACTTTGTATTTAGAAATGTTAGAAGAAATTGCTTTCTATGAGTAGTTTGTATCTTTTTGATGTATTGAATAGCTTTGCAGTTGATACAAAAGTAGCACTATTTGTTTATGTTATAATAAAAGGCCTCCTATTTTGTCTCGCCCCAGGGCCTTCGAAATGCTAGGAACGGCTCTGGATCCAACGTGGAGTTGGTATTACGGTATATAGCCGTGTTTTTGGGTCTATCCCGATAATGTGTGATTCTTTTCAATATGTTTTTTTGTGTGCAAAATTTGATGTTTCATCAACCTTCGAATAGCATTAGTTCGTGAATTCTTTTAAAACAACGCCAAAAATCACGTGAAGAAGCCTTATAAAACAAACAAACGTTTTTTAGGGTATTTCGGAGTCAATTAGTTAGCAACGTGAGTGATGGGCTAATTATGCTAGTTCAAATCATCCCTTATTAAATACGGGACCTGGAAGGAATAAGTGTTACCCCTTCCTCCACATGAGCATTTTTAAAAAACGATTTTCGGTAGCTGGCTTTGGATACCGCCGGGTCTTGGCACCAACATTTTCCCCCGGCTGCACGGAGGAATCGTAATCATGGCGCACATTTCGTGGAGGCAATGTTTTCGGGGGAAGCCAGTGACCGGAAGGCCCGTATGGCGTGCACTGTTACTGCGCGATATGGTTGAGCTAGATGCCCGCACCGCGGAGTCACGCAGATCGGCCCACTACGTGCGCGCGAGAATCTGTGGCACGTGAGCCACCTGGCCTCCAGGCCCAACTCAGAGCTGCAGCCGACGTGGTCATCCACTGCCAGCCACCTGCAGTGGCATCGCCGTGCCGTAGTGCGCTAGTGCCGATCCAAACGTCGGCTTCCGAAACTAATTCGGCTGCGCGCGCCGGGGTGTGCCGTGCCGTGCGTGTCGGCGTGGTGCGCCGACACAACCACCGGCCGCAAGGCAGGGGGCGGATTCGACGTCGTGGGGGAACAAGCGCACGCACGTAGGCAGGGCGCTGGCGTACAGCACGCGGACGAGCCCACCCCTGTCAGGAACTTTGCTAACCGAGAGAACGCAAGGGAAGTCTGCAGCGAAAACAACTCTTGGGCGATTTTACTTCAGAAGCAATCAAGGGCCCAGATGTTCGGGCGGCAAGGAAAGACACATCTGACGGCAATGAAGTTACTATGGCTACTATGAGACAATGAATACGTTATGTCTGTAGTTTTACAATGAACATTCAGTTTTACTTCCGTAACTTAGCTGTGTTAATTCTCTGTAAGACCATGGTTAAAAAACTGGGTATTTAAGCCCTGATGGCGTGGAATGGAAGCAGCATGAAAACAGCATATTCTTAGCTTCTTAGAACTAGCATAGAATCCTTAGAACCCTAGCTACTTTCCCTTGCTATCATTCTGAACATTCTGCACAACACTCTGAATCTGTCTTTTCCGGATTCGATACAGTAGGGACTTGACAAAGGTATCAGAGCAGTAGCTCGATTCTTGGAAGGGGATCAAAATCGGTAAGGGTTGAGGGAAATTGGGCGATTCCCTTGTAAAATCCCTGAGTCGATTAGATCCTAAAGTGGAGGCGAAAGCTTCATTATCTGGGTTCCGGTTGGCCAAGGGTGGCTGTAAAACCCCTGGATCCAGAGAGAGTAGAGCAAGGCGGCAGTGAGGAGATCGGGAAGCAGAGGGGAAAGGTTGGCATTCGTGCTTGTAAAATCCCTTGAACCAATCCCGAGCTCCAGGGAAGATGACAAAGACTCGTTCTCATGGGAGTCTAGCGGAGGAGGAAGGTACTTTCGATGCAAGATCTGAGATTGCGGCGTTGAAAGGAGAGATCCTAGAACTGAAATCTTTAAGTAATGATGTGGAAGAAATCAAGAACCTCCTGAACTCTTGGGGGACCCCACCTTGGATGATTGGCCAACACGAAGAACCAGAAATGGTAGAGAAGAGGAAGGCGATGGAGAAGGGAAGGATTAATCTAGGGGGTCAAATATCCAGCAACATGGTAACACAAACTATTCATTGTCCTACCGTGTCTATGGGAATGATGCCTGGTAGCAGTACTATGGGGGGCTTTTCAGGTACGATGCCACAATCTGCATTTTTCATAGAACCTAATATGCAAGGTAACTATACTGGTCCCATGTACACCAATTCGTTGAGAACATCGGTACTTAGTCCCTCACAACCTGGGGTACAGCAAGGGATAGCTGGAGTTCACCAGAATAGGGCATATAATCTAGTGGACATGCATGGGGAAAGTGTACAAGTTGGGTAGCCACGGCAACAAATGAGTTTAGAAGGGAAGATGTGAATCATTACCCAGGAGTACAAATATTTGATGCCCAGAGAAACACATATGTGGGAAATGTGCCAGGAAATTCGGCATATGCAGAGGCTATCATCAAAGGACCCCGACTGGAAATTCCTTTGTTTACAGGAGAGGATGTGTTGAATTGGTTGAAACAATGTGAGAAGTTCTTCGAGATTTCGGGAACTCCTGGAGATCAGTGGGTTAACTTAGCGACGGCTCATTTCCAAGGAAGAGCAGCTACGTGGTTAAAGAGTGTGGGAATTCCTTGGCAGCTATTCACTTGGCCACAATTATGCTCCATGACAATTGACAGGTTTTCGGTAGCTAGTGCACATGAAGCGGTGGAGCAACTACTGAACATTAGACAATATGGGCTGACTGTCCCCAGTTATATTGATAAGTTTGAAGAGTGTGTGGAGTTGGTAAAGAGGGATCACCCCTACTTACATGAATCATTTCTGATGAGTTGTTTCATTGGGGGATTAAGAGGTGAGATTAAACACGATGTGTGCAGTCAGAAACCACAGGGAATGATTGAGGCTTATTGGTATGCCAAGACATATGAGAAGGCAGCAGCTGCCAGGAAGAATGCTACATCAGGGAACTTTAGTAAGGGAAGGTTTGCTAACAAACAAAATGAGAACAATAAGATGAATACTCAGAAGGGAGATGCGAGCAGGAACCAATATGAGAAAACGCAAACTTCCATGGGAGCCAAGAAAGAGCAGACTTGTTGGTATTGCAAGGAACCCTGGAACAAACAACATAAGTGCAAAGTAGGCAGAACTATCCACATCTTGCAAGAGTTAGATGAAGAAGAAGTGATGGAGGATAACCCAGAAGTAAATGAGAGTCCTGAAGGAGGATATAAAACTGCTCCTGGAAGCCCTGAAAGAGAGGAGGCTAATGAACAAGTGATGCAGATTTCTACACATGCAGCTGATGGTACTACTGGGCCAACTACCTTCTCCTTGATCATGCAGCTCAATGGAAAAAGAGCTGTAGCTCTAGTTGATAGTGGTAGCACTCATACTTTCATGAGCTTCGATTTTGCCTTGAAAAGTGGTGGTATGATGACATCCACTCCTACTAGAAGAGTCAAGGTGGCTGGAGGAGGGGAGTTAACTACCGAGGTAATGGTGCAGCCCACAGATTATCAGATACAAGGCACCAGGTTTAGACATACCTTCCAATTGCTTAACCTCAAAAGTTATGATGTGATACTAGGAGCAGATTAGATCTATGACCATAGTCCAATCGGTTTAGATTTAAAGAAGAGAATACTGACTATTGCTAAGAAGGGTAAGAAGATAGTATTCAGGGATCACACTACTCCCAGAGCAAATTTCAGCATTGATAATGAACAGCTGAACAAGATGATCGGTAAAAATTTTTTGGGGTACCTTATCCAAGTCAATCTGGTCAAGACTGAGAAAATAGCTGAGATGGGAACAACAGTGGCAGAGGTGGAGCAAATACTTGCCCAGTTTGCTGATGTATTTCAAGAAACAAAAGGATTACCACCTACTAGAGACTGTGATCATGGCATCTCTCTGAAGGCTGGTGCTGATCCTCCTAATCTCAGGCCCTATAGAGTACCTCATTACCAGAAAGAGGCCATGGAGGAAATAATCAAGAAGTTGTTGGAGGCTGAAGAGATCAGACCCAGCATGAGTCCCTACTCATCTCCTGCAGTCATGGTGAGAAAAAAAAGATGGGAGTTGGAGAATGTGTGTAGACTATAGACAACTTAGTGCTAAGACTATCAAGAACAAGTTTCCAATGCCAATTATTGAAGATCTACTGGATGAATTGCATGGAGCTGTTGTGTTCTCTAAATTGGACTTGAGGTCGGGATATCATCAAATCAGAATGAGGGAAGAAGACATTCCCAAAATAGCTTTTAGGACTCACATGGGCCATTATGAGTACACAGTGATGCCTTTTGGCTTGACCAATGCCTCAGCAACATTTCAGTCTTTGATGAATAACATATTTGCCAAATACTTGAGGCAATGTGTGTTAGTATTTTTTGATGACATCTTAATTTATAGTAAGAGTATCACAGAACACTGGAATCATTTGAAAGGGGTGCTAGGAAGTTTGAGGGAGAATCATTTGTCAGCTAAGCTAAGTAAGTGCACATTTGCTACCAGCAGTGTAGAATATTTGGGACACATCATTTCGGCAGAGGGAGTCGCCACTAACCCCAGTAAGATCTCAGACATTGTGAACTGGCCACAACCAACTAGCCTTACCAAATTGAGGGGTTTCTTGGGGCTGACAGGTTATTACAGGCGATTTGTCAAAGACTATGGAAAGATCTGTAGACCCTTGCATGACATGTTGAAAAAAGATGCATTTCAATGGGGGACAGCACAGTCGGCTGCTTTTGAATTGCTGAAAAAGAAGATGACCACTTGTCCAGTATTAGCATTACCTAATTTTGGAGAAACCTTTGTGTTAGAAACTGATGCTTGTGGGTCTGGTATTGGAGCAGTACTTATGCAGAAGGGCAGACCTATTGCATATTATAGCAAGACATTAGGACCCAAGGCTGCTGGACAATCAGTGTATGAGAAAGAAGCAATTGCAATATTGGAAGCACTTAAGAAGTGGAGGCATTACTTGTTGGGGAATCCACTGATAATTAAAACTGATCAACAAAGTTTAAAATACATGGCCACTCAGAGGTTGACAGAGGGAATACAACACAAATTGCTACTGAAATTATTGGAATTTGATTATCAGATTGAGTATAAGAAAGGAAAGGAAAATCTTGTAGCTGATGCATTGTCCAGGAGGGATGTGATAGAAAAGGGAAAGGATGGGTTGTGTGCACCTATTATCACAGTGATTCCCGAATGGATAGAAGAAGTAAAAGGTAGTTACATTAATGACCCAGGACTTCCTAAGATGCTGGAAAGAGTACATTCAAGTAGCAATCAAGATCAGGGTTACACAATGTCAGAGGGGCTCATCAGATACAAGGGAAGACTATATGTGGGGGAATTAGGGGGAGTGAGACAGAAGCTGTTAGTGAATTTGCATGCTTCTGCTATTGGAGGATATTCCGGAATGAGAGCTACCTACCAAAGAGTGAAAAGGCTTTTTTATTGGCCCAAACTAAAAAAACAAGTAGATAAGATGGTGTCTGAGTGCCCTGTTTGCCAAGTAAGTAAATCAGAAAATGTGCACTATCCTGGGCTGTTGGATCCTCTAGAGATCCCTGATCTGGCTTGGTCTCATATATCCATGGATTTCATAGAAGGGCTACCCAAATCCAAAGGCAAGGATGTAATTCTGGTTGTGGTGGATAGGCTAACCAAGTATGGCCATTTTATTGGCCTTTCTCATCCTTATACTGTACAACAAGTGGTGCAGTTGTTCATGGACAACATCTACAAGTTACATGGCATGCCTACTGCTATTATCACTGACAGAGATCGGATATTCACAAGTAATTTGTTCCAAGAGATATTCCACACTCTAAAGGTTTCTTTGAGGTTTAGTACGGCATACCACCCTCAGTCCGACGGCCAAACAGAAAGAGTTAATCAATGCCTTGAATCATATCTCAGGAGTATGGTTTTCCAAGAACCAAGGGAGTGGTATACTTGGTTGCCTACAACCGAATGGTGGTACAATACTTCCTATCACACCTCACTGAAAACCACCCCTTTTCAGGCATTGTATGGATATGCGCCTCCCCAAATTGGGGAAATTTTAGTACCTTGTAACATATCTGTGGAAGCTAGAACCAGTGTGGAAGAAAAGGAAAGGATGATGAACAAGATCAAGGGAAATCTGCAGCAAGCTCAAAACCGAAGCAAATACTTTGCCGACAAACTAAGGACTGAGAGACAATTTCAAGTTGGGGATATGGTATATCTTAAGCTGCAGCCTTACAGACAAAATGCTTTTGGGTTGAGAGGATCCCTCAAGCTGAGATCAAAGTATTATGGACCCTTTAAGGTGCTGCAAAGGATTGGGAACAGAGCTTATAAGCTGCTACTGCCAGATACGGCTGAGATCCACCCAGTTTTCCATGTGAGTCAGCTGAAGAGACACTTGGGAGAACATGCAGTTCCACTGCCTCATGTTCCACTGGTCAGTCCAGATGGTAAGATTAGAACGGAGCCATTATCAGTACTGGACCGAAGGATCATACCACGGGGGAACTCAGTAGTGGCGCAATGGTTGATACAATGGCATAATTTATCTGCTGAAGATTCATCGTGGGAGGATGTGACATTTCTGCAGAGAGCATTTCCAGAATTCCGACCTTGAGGACAAGGTCGATCTTGAGGAGGCGGCATTGTCAGGAACTTTGCTAACCGAGAGAACGCAAGGGAAGTCTGCAGCGAAAACAACTCTTGGGCGATTTTACTTCAGAAGCAATCAAGGGCCCAGATGTTCGGGCGGCAAGGAAAGACACATCTGACGGCAATGAAGTTACTATGACTACTATGAGACAATGAATACGTTATGTCTGTAGTTTTACAATGAACATTCAGTTTTACTTCCATAACTTAGCTGTGTTAATTCTCTGTAAGACCATGGTTAAAAAACTGGGTATTTAAGCCCTGATGGCGTGGAATGGAAGCAGCATGAAAACAGCATATTCTTAGCTTCTTAGAACTAGCATAGAATCCTTAGAACCCTAGCTACTTTCCCTTGCTATCATTCTGAACATTCTGCACAACACTCTGAATCTGTCTTTTCCGGATTCGATACAGTAGGGACTTGACAACCCCTCGGCTGTGGACGGGGCCGCCAAGTGCGGTGCGTGGGCGTGGACGTGGGCGTGAGGGACTACGCAGAGGAGTGGGGCACGGGCGCACGGCACGCTCGAGCGAGCGCGGAGTGGGGGTGCGTGCCGCGGCGTGCAGAGGAACCAGGTGGGTTGGAGTACTTGGGTGGAGCCGACGCCCGTGGGTGTCACGGGGAGGTCGGGACTCGGGGTGGAGTGGAGCCCTGTATTGCCGAATGCATACACGAGGCCTAAGGCCTGTGGGCCGTGGGTGGCCCAAATTACCACCCAGCGGTTGGAGGCTGTTGGACTGGGTCGGTTGGTCGGTCCATGCAAGTCTATCGAGTGGCGGCCTAGTTAGGTAGTAGTGTCCGTAGGTTGAGCCGGTACAGTGATATACATTTCCCAAAAATAATTAAAACCACGAGAAGGGGAATTTGTAAGTTAACTTATGAGAAACAAAGTAAAGGAAGCTGAGATATAAACGGCAAATTAAAAAACAGGTCATTTACAGGGTGCTTATAGATTTTTTTTTCCAAAAGAGAGAGAGAAGACTCCTGCAGCTGCACCGCAGGCAAACACCAACCAACACGGCTCGGACGCTCGGTCATGACCCACGGGGCATGCGTCTCCAGAAGAACCTGACATTCTGTACCATGCTTACATTTTCCTCCAAGCAACTGCGCAAGCCACTGGCTCTCTACTCTACTCTGAAATCTTGGAGCTTGGACCACACAAATCTTTGACGTCAAGGAAGATGGCTGACGAGGTGAAATTGTAAAGCAAGAGTTGCCAATTGCACGTTAACACCGAAAAATCAAACGAGTATTGACACCATGAGATCGATCACGGAAAGCACACAAGAACAAAACGGGTAACTATTGGACACTGCGCTGGAGAAGATCAGCCGGGGCCTCGCCGCCCGACGGGGAGAGAAGACCAAGTAGAAGCGCATCACTGCAAAATAGGGATAAGAGACAGAATAACCAAGAAAAGCAGCGTGTAAACGCTTGACGCTGTGCAGCTCTGGCTGCTCCCGGCTGTGAAGAAGTAGTAGTAGTTGCTGGACCGCCCTCCCTTTGTCTGCCCCGACGGAGACGGCGGCGACGAGGAGCGCGAAGGAGGCGACGGCGAAGAGTACCCGCCGCCGCCGGTATTCGGTGACGACGGCAGCGGATTCTCCGACGACGAAGACGGCGGCGGCGGCGACGAGCACACCGTTGGGCACGTCCCGCACTTGCTGACGCACAGCACGTTAGTGTCGGACCCTCCCGCCGGTGCCGGCTGACCGTCGGCCGTAACAGCCTCGCCGTTCGCGGACACCAAGATCGCAGTCATCACCAGTGCCAGCCACAGTGCTCTTCCCACCTCCATTGCTAGATGGAAATCCAACGCAAAGTGCAATGCGTTTTAGTTTACTTCTGAGAGCGAGATTCTGAGTCCCAGCCACACTTGTGCACAGTGGGTATATAAGCTAGCGGGACCAACCGAACCGAAGTACAAGTATGTGCCAAACTTGAAGCGGAAGCTCAAAGAGAATATGAGCTGCATGGCGGGGGCGTTGCGAAAGGTTGGCTGTAAAGGGAGATGCTATTTAGCAGCAAAGGATTGCAGATTCTTCCTCCACATTCCATCCCCAAAATTCGGTCGTCCATGCAGGTAAGTAATCCAGCTAGAGCATGAGGGCTATTGTCTGATGCTCTAATGTGAGATGCTAGAGCAGCATGCAAGTTAATTGTTTTCCTGAGTACAGTGTGGGTAAAGGATCCATGTGTGTTTTCTACTTTTTTAAAATAACCTTGCGCTATTCACGATCAGAAATCCAACCACAGGGAGTGTTATTTGAAACCCGCAAAGGAGTCTTAAGCAAATTGCTGAGCGACTTGGGCCAAGGAGCATTAAAGAAAAAAAAGATGGGGGATCTGAATTGACTAATTAACACTTTCCCTGCAATATTTGAGAATTTGACATGCTTTGCAATATCGAACATGGACGACAAATTGACGATACGCAAACAACAAAATGATTATAACCTCTACTACTTAAAAATTAGAGTTTGTGGTCGTGAGTCCAACCATTCTTTTTCGGGTCTGTTGGATCGACGAGCTATCGAGGGCCCAGATCGCGTCGCACGAGACACAACCCAAGCGCATGTGTCGCCCTCCCTCCCTCTCCTCTCTCTCATGCTCCCCAGTCCCCACCCACGCCGCCCGTCTTCCACTCTCGTGTCGCTCACCCTCTCTCCTCTCTCTCTATGCCCGCACTGGATCTGGTCCCCCCACCTCGCTGCTGTCACCCTGCTGCCCCTCTCCTCCCATCCTTCCTCCCCCGTTTAGCGACTCGCGGTCACGGGCGTGCCTACTTCCTCTTTGCGCAACCGTCGTACCCTACTTCTCGTACAACCGCTCCGCCCCACACTTCTTCCCCCCGCCCCTCGCAATCATGCCGCCCCACCCCTACCGCATCTGCACCACCCCACCCCTAACGATTCGCGCCACCCCGCCTCTTAACACTGCTGCTGCTCGCTCCTCTGCTGCGTCCCGCCCGCCTCTAACGATCTCAGACTACCCTCCCTAACGCTGATGCTCCTTGCATCTGCACCACCCCACCTTGTTGCCGCCGCTCCTCGCATTCGCTCCATAGCTGCTCCTACGGCCGCCTATCCTCGCATCCGCCGCCATAGATTTGCGCCACTAAGCTCTGATGCCATGGCGTAGAGGATGGGGACGATGAGGCGGGAGGAGAGCGCAAGGCACTGCACCATTCCTTGCAGCGCTGGACCGAGCTCACCCTTGAGCGTTGCCTCCGCTCCATTCCTTGCCCTCTGGCTATATAAAGCCCCCGAGCTCCTCCTCTGCCTCTCTTTAGCACCCCTGTAACCTCACCCAGCTCCCTCTCGGCTTGTGTGAGCTCAAACACCCGAACCACCCCATCGCCATTGTCGGCCCATGGAGCTCTTCATCGCCGCCGGTGCTTTGAGGGTTCATTTTCTCTTCTGTTCGCGTCACTTCGCGCACCTCAGCACCTTAATCAAATCCTCTAACTCAATTTTGGCTTGCCTTGACAGGAATGGCTTGAATCGAGTTTTGCCCTCTTTCAGCTGAAGTTCATCATTTCCGTCCTCATCTCTGGTAAGCTACTCCTCTCTTCAATTGCTTGCTCTGGGACCATCCTTGAGCCATGTTGGAGCTATCCCGATGATGTGGCCCCTCTCTTTTTGCTCAGGTTGCCTTCCCCGCGTTGTCTTCCTCGGCGCCGGCAGGCTTCATCGTCGCCGAAGCTCCTTCGGCCTTCTCCTTGCCTTCCCTGCCCTCAGGTAGCTTCTTGGTAGTCCCTAGAGGCTCGGCACCTCCATCATGAGCTCCTTTCTTGTTGTTGTCTTTGGTCGTGCTTTGCACCGCCGCTCCTCTCCGGCTCGCCACCATTCTGGGCCGGCTCAGCCGCAGTGAGTGGTCCTGGTGGGTGTGCAAGGTTATTGCGGACCCATTCCCGTCCTTGGTTTGCGCCGCCGCGGCCGAGTCGCCATGCGAGTGGCAGCAGATCTTTGCGCCGCCGCGCGTTCGACGGAGTAGCATCAGAGCGGCGTCATTTAGGACATAAATCTCGTCATTAACTACTAATGATTGGTTAGGGCAGTTAATGACTGTCCTAAGCGAGCGCTAGTGTCGCTGACATGCGGGCCCCACGCGCTTAAACCCCAGCGCGTGTGCGTGAGCAGCGTGTGTCGTGTGGGCTGTCCATTTCTTGATCTGCGACTCAGATCACGTGAGCATTTTCTTCCTCGCTCGCTGTGAGCCGTTCATCTCCAGATCAGCGGCTGAGATTCGCGGAATCTTTCGCGCGCGCGCGTTCAAACGCGGCTACGGTCGATTCAGTTGGGGTCGTTGGATTCAATCTCAACGGTCCACGTCGCGTGGTTTCGTGCGGGCGCGCGTGCGTTCGCCCAGTTGGCCCACGTTTTTCCGCATTGAATTGGTTTAAGAATTTCCTGAGAGCATTTATTTGTGAGCTGAAAAAGGTATTAAACTTCAAAATTTCATAACTAATTCGTTTTAGCTCCGTTTGAGTTGATTCAAATTTTGTTAGCTTTGGTTTGAACTAAGATTTAATCTAAAAATGGTTGGAAGCTTGGTTCGGCTCCAGAAAATGTGTTGGTAAATTTGTTTAGGTTTGGGCTTTAATTGTTGCCCTAAAAATGCATTTAACTTGAAAATTGCATAAGTAATTCCCTGTAGATCCTTTTTGAGTGAAACCAAGTTTGTTGGCTTCCTCTGTTAGTGTGCTTAGTTTTAGAATAGGATTTAGGAATGCTACTATTTTTAAAGCTCTTGTGGTTGTATTTGTTTTGTGCTCTTTTTCATGTCTTTGAAAAATCATAGAAAATGCATCCTAACTCCAAATAAGGTGAATCAAATTGTGTTGTTCATCTCCTAAGGTGCTTTGCTTACCATAAAAATTTCAGGTGCAACACCTCTTTGGAAAACTGTGCTAAAGAATTTAATTCGGATAAACAGTAACCGATTTGAATTTTTCAGCATTTTTCCAGCTGGCTGAAATTGTTTTGGCCATAACTTTTGCATTGAGAATCCAAATCAATTGGTTCTTATTGCTAAATTCCTTAAAAATCATGCTCTTACTGCTGTAAAAATTTCAAAGCATTTGGTGGAAGTTGGCTGTTGAGTCCTTTCGGTATTCTTCGTTCTTATCGGTTCTTTTTCGCTCTTTCGTTAGGTGCCGACGAGTTCGTAGATTGCGAAAGTGTTCCTCTGTAGCCAACTGAGCATCTCCAACAAGGCAAGCAGTTTGATCATAATAATCCCATTACTTTTAAAGTCTAATACTTTGTTTACAAATTGTATGTATGCATGCTTTTGTGTCAAAATTAATTTTACCGATTAGAGGTAGCTAATCCTATTGCATGGTTGCCCTTAAATTGTTCATCCCCTACCACTAAACTTAAGTTATTAATCTCGCCGGTGAATTAGAGCCCGGTGGTTGAATTATGCTCTTTTGTTGTCTTTACGGTGTCATACTTAGAAATGCTTAGCTATCGGTAGAATTGGGCGGTTATCGACTTAGTCGATAACTTTGATCACATAAAATTATTATTATCATTATGCTCAGCACTTTGTGCTTTGTTACGTTGTAAATTCAAAAACTGAAACTGAAATGTTTGAGACTTGGGCACAATGGTTGATGGTGTGATCTTATGGTGTGACTGGAATGGTGCCCGGGTCAACAAGGACCGAGTTACTTGTGTCACTAAGCCAAGCGATTATTGCGTGCTAACCACACGAGGGGGATATGGGACCTCTCTTGACTTAGTACTTTGGCGTGTGTTAGCTTCGAGTCGCAGGAGGTTGTGTGTGTGGGTGGTGTTGAAAAAGAAACTTGTGGTGATGTGTTGGGTGAGCGGGAGTAGAATCCTGTTTAGGTTCTCCACACCGAAGGGTATTGTAGTTGTCAAGGAGCTTTACCCTATAGTGGTAGTTGACTTTCGGTTTTACCATGACTCTGTCTCAACGTATGGTTTTCTATCCATACGGGCGACTCGTAGTTAATACATAATATTGGAAATGTCTTGTAGGACTTAGCCTTGCCGGCATACCTTCAGAAGTGTGCTTGATCTAGTGGCAACAAAGGCGGTCTGACGTGTGGGTACATTGGTACAACCCTGCAGGGTTCAAACTATTCGAATAGCCTCGTCCTAAGTTATGGACATTCTTGGTAAAGTCGTGCAAGAACTAGACTATAACCTTTAATTAAAACTTGATGTGGGTGGTATGAATGGGGAATTCATGCTATTGTTGTGGTGGCTATTGGGTTAGCCACTTCCAGGATGTCTTTTATTATTGTTACTTGTATCTCGTTGTTTTGTCAAATAAAAACAGGTTGTAAAACTGCTTTAAATCTATTACATTATTGCAAATGAAAACTTGCTTTATGCTGAAAATGAGTCTAGAGCCTCCTCCACTTAAATAAGCTTGTATGTAGCTATGTATAGGCTGTTACCCTACACATAAGTCTTGCGAGTACATTTTTGTACTCATTTGCTTTGCTTAACTAAATGTTGTAGAGGAGGAAGCCGATCCCCAAGGGATCCACTTTTGTGAGCTGTGCGGTGGGTTTGACGACTAGGTTGACGGCCCGGTTGGTTGCCTTGTGGGTTAAAGGCACACTAATTGGCTCTTGTTTATCGCCATCTTATGGCTTTTGCTTCCGCTGTTTATTTAGTGTTTAACTGTCATTTGGCCGGTCGGCCCTTTTGTAATAACTCTATTATGTATGTCTTTTGATTTGCGTAGTTGTGCTTCAGTTCTATATGTTGAATGGAATTGATGCATAATTTTGTAAAGGGGTATGTGTACTGCAAGTTCTTGGGAAGTACATATATCTCGACGCACGGGATATTTTGTTTGCGATGCTAGGACCAAGTGGATGGTTAAGCATTACAAGCCGAATTTTCCGAGTCCTCACACACGGTAAGATTAACAAATCAGTACTTCAGTAATCAATGATATTACAACAAGATTAACAAATCAGTACTACATCAATAAATGATATTACTACAAGATCAACAAATCAGTACTACAGCAATCAGGATAAAATGCTCAAAAGATAGAACTTCACAACAAAATAAATCAGCACAATGCTCAAATTTAGGTTGTTGTTTATTGCTCTCAAATGTCGGGCTACTCAAGATGTATTCTTGGCCTCCTCGCCACTTGGGTCAAAATTCTATCACAAATTAAATACAACAATTACTTTGAAATAAATTAGGCCTTGATCTTTACAAAATGTTGCTTTGTCTAATCTGACATTTTAAAACAAATCATCAATTGAGAGTTCACTGTCAATATTTCAATTGAACCAAATACATAATATTTTAGTTAACAAGAATATAAACAATGACTGAACAATAATCACAGTGAACCACAGTGAGCTGAAGCTACCAACAGAATATAGCAAAATGACCAGACAACATCAACATTATGAAGCATAGTGATCTGATGAGCATGAATAACATGACACAATATTAGAGAATCCAAAGCGGTGAGCTCGTACCTCCCACAACATTACTAAGTAATATCTCCTAGTGCCAGAGTCAATCAAATCAGTATAATTTGAAACTTCTACTAGCACAATCCAAAGCGGTGAGCTCATACCTTGACGGAAGGCGTGGATGAAGAGGGAGTCGAGGTCGGGGGAGCGTGGCGTCATCGAGGTCAGGGGCGGCGTCATCGAGGTCGGGGGTTGTAGAGGGAGGACAATGACGCGGGGAGGAGGAGGCATGATGATGAAGGCGGCGTAGGGGAGGAGTACAACGCAGGGACGACGGCGCGGAGAGAGGAGGTTCGGGAGGAACATGGGAAGTAAGGACGTTGGCGCGGGGAGGAGGAGGCGTGGGGATGACATTGGCGTAGGGGACGAGGATGATGCGGGGACGCATGTAACATCCCAAAGTGCTGTTACCAAAATAAAAATAAATAAAGTTATTATTTTGTTGGTTTTTCTGAAATTTGAAAGAGTTTTATTGCTTTATTTGAATTTCTGAAGTTTTAAAAGTCAAAAAGAAAATTTATTGAAGTTGTTGAAGTTTTATTAGATTTAGATTGAAAAATAAAAATTAATTTAATTTCTAGAATTTTCTGGAATTTCAAAAGCTTTTTCCTAATTATTTTAAAGCCAAAATAATTTATTTGCAAAATTAAAAGCCAACTTTAAGTTGGAAATAATTTTATTAAGTCCAAAATAACTCTGAAAATTTATGTGAATTTTTCTAGAATTTTTGGAGTTTATTTGCTATTTTCAAAAGCTATTTTGATTTAACTCCATTTCTGAAATTGGAAAATTGTTTAAAAATCCGGAAAAACCAATGGGCCGAATTCTCCCCGCTCGGCCCATTTCCTCACGCTTTAGGCCCATCTCTACTTCACCACGCGTGCCCGCTCTCGACCGTTGGATGCAAATCCAACGTGCTAGTCGCGCCCGCTCCCGTTTTCCTTTTCCCACACTCGCTACCAAGTGGGGCCCCGCCGTCAGACCGTTGCCCACCTCCGGCTTTTCTTCTCCACGTGAGCGCCGCATATGCCGCCATGGCTGGACCCGCCGAGCTTCGCAACGGCAGCCCCCAACCGTCCCCAACCTTCGCGTGCGCGTGCGCACGACCCGCGCCCAGCTCCGCCTCCACCCCCACCTCTCCCCCTTTCTCCACGCTCGATTCTCCCGCGTGCCGCAACCGCCCCGCCACGACCTCCAACGGCTCCTCATCGCCCCGGTGCCCCTATAAAAGGGAGCACGAGGGAGCCCTTTCCTCACTCAACCCGCCGCCACCACTCATTCCTCCCCTCTCCTCGTGAGCTTGCCGGATTTTGAGCTTTCGTCGCAGCCGGCCGCAAGCGCCCAGCTGCCTCTAGCGCCACCACCGTCGATGCCTCGACCTCGCCGCCACCACCATCGGCATCGCCGTCCCCAGGGCTACCCCGTGCGCGTGCTAGCTTTGCCGCAGCGCCGCCCGAATCACCTCGCCACCGCAACCCCGACATCGCCGCCGCCTAACTCCTCGTTGCCGGCTATCGCCGCCGCCTCAGGTGGCCAAATCGTGCGCATCTTAACCCCCACGCTCCACTCTCTCTTTTGGTGCCTTCGCCAGCCGCCGCCGTGCCGTCCTTCACCGGTGAGCCGCAGGCCGGAGCGCCGCCGGTGCCCAGGTGACGTGGCCGCGCCACGTCACTGCCCCGTCAAGGGCACCTTAGTGCCACCTCGCCCTCTTGGTGACGCGGCACGTGCGCGTGTCACGCCCACGTGGCACTTCCACTGTGCCACGGACCCCATGTGTCAGCGGCTCAACCTTTTTCCCGAATTAAAAATAATTCCAAATTCCAAGAAAATCCTTTATTCATCATTTCATTTGAATTGTAAACTTCCCGGGGTTCGTTCTCCTTCATACGAACTACGATTTCGTCAATTCAAATTTCTAAATTTGTATAAATTCAAGATCTAGCTAACTAAACTAAAATTATTTAATTTGGAGTTCATTTTAATCTTTATTTGAATTTTGTTTGAATTTGGCTTATTTTCGCGTATAGATTTCGACAACTTCAGAGAATCAGATTTCGACGCCGTTTGAGAGCAACTAATCAAGAAAGGCAAGTTATAACTTTTATCATATTTGAACCCATTATTTCAAATTATTTAAATTCTGTTTTAAATTATTACTGTATGCTTATTTATATTCAGTAATTTACATTCATGTTTTAAATTTATAGATATGCCTAATTCTTTTGTATGGCCAATGTTGATATTTGAATCAAATATATTGTTACCCTAGATAAAACCTAGTTAATACGATAGTATGAACTAGGACCATTTGGAAAAGTTATGCTTAGTGATGCTTAGACTCAAAAATATTTGATTTGGGGAATTTTAGCCAAAAATCAAATGTTGTTAAATTGTATCCATTGCATTGGTGTGCCATAGATGTTTGAAAATGATTTGAAAAATAAAAGGAAAATTGGTTTGAACTTGGGCGAAATGGATGTTTGGATGGTGCATGTTGATGCACGGGATCGAGTCATTTCTATGATCGAGGCCCATGGGTTTTATGGAAAGTCACCCAAGTCAGTTAAGGACCGGCCTTTGAGTGTTCCTTGCTAAGACACATCGTACTACCACTTGTCCTAAGAATGGGGAGGGGGTCTGGCTGACTAATTTGCAATGTTTCACCGTGGTCATGCCATCCGGTTTCGTGGGTGTCTTTTATGACATACTTTTTATGTATTCCCACCTAGCGCAAGAGGGGGCTTAAATCCGGCGGATGGTCAGTCCAAAGGAAGCGAAACCTCAGTGAGACAGGACTACGGTGGAATGGCGCATTGTAAAGGCCTTGTCACGTGCTCTAGACTACTTACCTAAGGTAGTGAGCGGTGGCATAGATATATGCCAAACAAACTAGAGAAGTCGTGTCTTGTGGGTAAAGTTATTCCACCTCTGTAGAGTGTAAAACTATTCAAATAGCCGTATCCACGGTCATGGACATGCTAGCAAAGCCACTCAAAGTTATACTTTGATTTTGTTTTGAAAAGACTTTATTAAATGGTTTATACAAATGGAAAAGTGGGCAGGAAGCCATGTGATAGGAGGGTATCCTTCACCATTCATGTGTGAATGTTATCTGACTATAAAACTTGAGAATTTATAAAATGAATTTTAGTTATAGAATAACTGCTTTGTAACTTACTACAAATATTTAAAGAAAATGTTGCTTTACGCAAATTCAACCAATAAGCATTCCTTTGTTATATCCTTACATGCATTATAATCTGTTAATTGGGTGTAACTTGCGAGTACGGAAGTTGTGCTCATCCTTGCTTCATGCAAATAAATTTCAGAGTAGGACTTTGCTACCGGTGTGGATCTCAATGACTAGGCCGCTACCCCAGTCGATTACCTGTGGCAGATCAGCTGGACTCCACTACTTCTTCGCCTTCCGTTGTGTTTGTTTATTGTTGGCTTGTAAGCCTTTCTAGTAATAAACTCTGTTAATTAGTAATAATATATATTGTGTGATTTATGGATGTTACCATATCTGTTTACTGTGTGAACTAGCTACTGATCTTGGGACTAGTTCAGAAATACACAGAGGATTTGGGGTGTTAATCCCGGGTCCTACAATGCAGCGCAGAGAGAGGAGGCTCGGGAGGAACATGAGAAGTAAGGGCGCTGGGGAGGTGGACGGGCGAGTGAGCTCTGAATAGTAAGGGCGTAAACCCTAGTGGGGCCCTACTTATAAAGGGATATCATAGACGGCTGTCTTAAAGAACCATATGTGATAAGCGAGCATATCATAGACGGTTATATTTGAGAACTGTGTGTAATAAGTATCACAGACGGTTCTAGTATGAAACCGTCTATGATGCTCAGTGTGAGCGGGGGAATTTTTTGGACGCGTGCGCGGGAGGTGAAATTTTCTATTGTAGGACCGTGTGTGATAAGTATTACAGACGGTTCTATTATGGAACCGTTTTGGTTGTTTTCTTAGGTGTACTCACTGTCTTCTTCAGAGCAGCATATCAGAGATGGTTCTTGTTAATAACCGCCTGTAATAGACATCACAGACGGTTCCAATTACAAACCGTTTGTGACAAGTACACATCACAGGCGGTTCTTGCTAATAACTGTCTGTGATACATACCACAGATGATTTGTTCCACTAAATTGCCTGTGATAGTTCTATAGCCAAAAAATATTCACACGCTAGCATAAGTAGGGCCAATCCTAAGCTTTCTCAGCTTCTTATAGTACTTGAGCTCAGCTCTTTCTCCTGTCATCTCCTTCTGGTCTCACCTTACCTCATCTCCTCCTCTTGAGTGAGGGCCATGTCTGAGGCGTTGGGCTCACCGAATTGGAGGGCCCTAGCGCTAGCCACCGTTAGACGGGTGGATTGCCCTAACTGCCGTGTGCAAGCAAATGTGTTCTACGCCAACACTGAGGGAAATACTGGTCGGGTGTTTTACAAATATCTTTATTTCCCAGTAAGAAAGCTTGAGTTTGATTTTTTGCGGTTTGGATGTTTCTTCAGTAGGTATGAAATGTGTGTGTATTTTGCCGTTTGTACGGTTCTGTAGGTTGGAGGATGTCAATATTTTCAGTGGGCAGACACCATGGACAGAGCAAGGGAGCACAGCAATATAGGGCAAAGGATGGATTCTGGGCTGGAGCAGAGAATGGAAATTGTGCTGGAGCTGAGGATAAACATGCTGGAGTTGAAGATGGAGCGCATTCTGGACCATATCAAGTGGCTGGAGAAGATTGTGTGTTTGTATCATTGTTGTAATTTATGGCATATTTCTGAAGTAGTCGGTTTCCTGTAGTTGCATGCAAAATAGACTTTGTTCATTTCAAGTTCATTTTAGTTTAAATTGTTCAGTTCAATTCAGTTTAAACTATGCTAAAACCGCTAATATAAGTAGTGAAGAATATTGACAAAATTGGGGAGGAATTATATATGAATATTTGCTAAAACTATGCTAAAACCGCTAATATTACGACAATATGCTTTTACTATGATTATTACAGCTAAAATTATATCTGAATATTTGCTAAAACCGCTAATTTTATGACAATTAGTTCAACACCTGTGCAAAGAACTTGGTGTACTCATGCCTAATCCTACAATCGTCGCTGCAGAAGACGACGTAGTCATCCCACCCTTCTGTCACGCCATAGCTGGTGCTCGTGCACCGATGGTAGTCCTCCGACAGCGCCCACACCCGGCCCAGCGGCCTAGCCATCTTCTTGCACGCTGCCTCCTGGACCGTGTCCGCAGCGAGCCTCTGACACCGCCTGCACTCCCGATTGGTCCTCTTGGCTGTCTCGCATTTGTCGTCGGCCGACTCGCCCTTGACCTGCCTGATGTATTGCTTCCCAACGTCGCGCACCTCGCCGGCCGTGTAGTGGAGGACGCTGAGCACGTAGACCGCGGCCTTGTGGCCAGTGATGGCTGTCTGGTCGAGGAACACGAGGACGCGTTGCATGTCCTGGTACGCGAAGACGAGCGTGACGCCGACGATGAAGCAGGCCTCCGGGTTGCTGGCACTCGCCAGGTGGTTGACGATGGCGAGGTAGCGCTCGTTGTCCAGCCGCTTCATCGCCTCCTCCCACTCCAGCGCCATGTGCTTCCCCACGGCGCGCTCTTTGGACGCCTTGTACATGGCCTTGCAACTCCAATATACGTGCACAATTCAAGATGTCATAATTACTCTATAAGAGAAAATTAAAAGGCCAAATTAAGGGCGTTGTTGCTAGTCAGATTAGTAACTTGTTTCTCTAGTCAAATTAAAAGGCTAACATGTATGTATGCATGGATTGGTTGTTGCCACAAACAGTAGTACGTATTTTTGTAGGTACATATATACATACGTGAATCGTAGGCCGCAGAGGTCAGCCATGGGCTGAGGAGAGCTCTCGGCCATAAGGTCGACGATATCAAGAGAAACATGAAGAAAGGTAAATCCCTAAGATTTTCAGAAGATGAGCAAGGCACCGTGTGGTTCGATAAGCGTATCTGTGTACCAGATCAAAAGAAACTTAAATAGTTAATACTCAAAGAAGCACATGAAACTTTGTATTCCATTCGCCCTGGAAGCACTAAGATGTATCAAGATCTCAAGGAAATGTATTGGTGGCCTAGCATGAAGCGTGAGATTTTGGAATATGTAGCACAGTGTGACACTTGCCAGCGAGTAAAAGCCAAGCATCAGAGGTCTGCTGGACTCTTGCAACCTTTGAACGTACCTGAATAGAAATAGGAAGAAATTGACATAGACTTTATCACCGGTTTGCTAAGAACCAAAGCTGGATATGATTCTAGCTGAGTAATTGTAGATCGCCTAACAAAGTAGCTCACTTTATCCCAGTCAAGACCACATACTCAAGAGAACGACTTGCAGAATTGTACATGGCAAAGATAGTATGTCAGCATGGAGTACCAAAGAAGATCATGCCAGATTGAGGGACCCAGTTCACCTCAAGATTCTGGCAGAAGCTGCATAGTATTTTGGGCAGCCTACCACCCTCAGACAGACGGTCAGACTAAAAGAGTAAACCAGATCCTAGAAGATATGTTGAGAGCCTACGCTCTAGAGAACCAGACCAGCTGGGATCAAATGCTGCCTTATGCAGAGTTTTCGTACAACAACGGTTATCAATCAAGTTTGCAAATGTCCCCGTTCAAAGCTCTTTACGGAAGGAAGTGCCGAACACCATTATATTGGACTGAATCAGGTGAAGGACAAGTACTTGGACTAGATATTCTGAAGAAGGCCGAAGACCAAGTTTGATTAATCAGAGAAAAGCTGAAAACAACACAGATCCGACAGAAAAGTTATGCTGATAACCGTCGCTGGGATTTAGTTTTTGCACCTAGAGATCATGTGTACTTGAAGGTTTCACCTCTCAAAGGAATGCGCCGCTTCCGAGTAAGCGGGAAGGTTGCACCAAGATACATCGGACCCTTTCCAATCTTACTCAGAAGAGGAGAAATTGCTTACAAGTTGGAGCTTCCACCCCAGCTATCAGATGTGCATGACGTCTTTCATGTGTCTCAACTAAAGAAGTGCCTGCGTGTGCTAGAAGAGCAGATGTCGTTAGAAGCAGTTGACCTGCAAAAAGATCTAACCTACAAAGAGAAACCCATCAAGATTTTGGAAGTGACATAGCGAGTAACAAGAAGCAAGATCCTCTACTTCTGCAAAGTCGAGTGGAGCAATCACACTGAAGAGGAAGCCACCTGGGAGTGCGAAGAGGACCTGAAGGTCGAGTTTCCACACCTATTCTCTAATCAGCCTGAATCTCAGGGTCGAGATTCCCTTTCAGGTATATAGGTTTGTAACATCCCTATTTTCTTGGCTTTTTGAAAAATTTCAAAATTTAAAAATTAACCATTTGATTTTATTAAGTTGCTAAAGCTTAACTTGAAATTTACAAATCAAACACAATTTAAGTTGGATTAATCAAACTTTAATTAAATCAAAAGTTGGTTTATTAAAGTTTTCTAGTTCTTATTTGGATTTGAAGTCATTTCTTGGATTTCATGGGATTCAAAATGGTTTTTCTTTTGTCCCTAAGTTAAAATCTATTTTGTTTGCAAAACTAAAAGCAAAAGTTAAGTTAAAAATATTTTTATTAAGTTCCATATAATTCAAGGGATTTCTATGCATTTTCTTAGAATTTTTGGACTATTGTAACTATTTTCTAAAAATGGTTTTGATTTTCTGGCATTTATCTTAATCAAAACGCTTTAAAACCGTCCCTTGGCTTTTGGGCCGAATTCTTGCAGCCCATTTCCTTCCTCCTCATGTGCCCAAATACAATACCGGCTTCACCAAGCGCTTTCCTCGCTTGCACCGTCCGATCAAGTTCGGACGGCTCCCAAACCCTACGTCCTTCCCCGTTTTCCCCTCCTCTCTCTTTGACTGGCGGGCACTTGCCCACCGCCGCCGACCGGTCATCTTCAACCTCACTCCGTGTCGGCGTGTGTGTGTCTGTGCTTTGTCTTGGCTCTCCTTCTCCCATCTCACCCGTCGCAGTCACCCCGTCGTGCGCATTCAATGTGCTGTCCTCCGCCGCGCCCGTTGCCGCCTGTTACTGCCACCCACTCCCTCTCCCATGCCCTGTCACCTCCCCCGTCCCACCCGCTCGAGAACCCTGGAGCACGCAAGCTCAACGCGGCCTCGCTGCGCCGTCCTCCTCTCTTGGCCTTCCCTGTGCCTATTTAAGGCGAGCACCAGGAGCGCCATGGCCTCCTCTCTCTTTCCCCTCTTCTCTCTCTCTCGCTCTCCTCCGCCCCTATTTTGAGCTCCTCGCCGCCGGTCGCCTTCGGACGCTGCCACCATTTGCGCCACCGCCAAGCCTCCTTCGTCGCCGCGACCCCGCCTCCGACATCGCAACGCCAAGCCCTTCCCCGTGCGCACCTCCCCGCCCCCTGGAGCCTCCTGGAGTGCCGCTGCCGCATCCAACCGCTGCTGTCGCCGCTCTTCATCTTCGCCGTCAGCCTCTCCTTGAAGCCGTGTCCTCAAGACTAGGAGCACCAGCTTTGCCACGACTCCCTCTCCCCGTAGGTGCCCTCGCCGGCCACCGAAACCTAGCCTGTCGCTGATGGGGCTGTCCAGTCAATGCCCACATGGTTTTTCTCGGATTTCTTTAGAGAATTAAATCGGAAAAACTAAGAAAATTCAGATTTCACCATTTTATGTAATTTCAAACTTCCGAAGGCCATAACTTCCTCATTCGAACTCCGATTCAAGTGATTCAAATTTCGAAATTAATCTAAATTAATTATATTTCTCTTAGTTTTTATTTGGTAATTATTTGAATTTTATTTAGTATTGTTTTATTTATTTAGCTTTGTTCGTACGTATAGATTCCGACGTTTCGGACGAATTTGTGGACCCGACGACCGAAGCATCTCAACTCTTCAATGAAGGCAAGTCGTAGACCTTTGATCATGTGATACCAAATTTATAAAAGTATATTGTTTAATATAATCATGCATGGCTAATTGTATAAAAATGGTTTCGGGAATAGTTAATAACCTAATTGCCATTATGCCTCCTTGATAAATTGATAATGGCATGTGCCCTTGAATGACATAAATCCTTGGACACCATCGGATGGTTAATAATTAGTTGGACATTATTGTACTACCAACATGGGTATCATATCTTCTTAGCCAATGCTTTAGTTATCCAAAGGATTCATGATCACATGCTCAAAGAATGAATGAACATGACCTAATGAAATATGGAATTGTGGCGCGACCATTATTATTAAAAGATGTTGTGTCATGGAAAGGGTTGCCATTTGGCCGGGTTAAACCCAAATGATTTATACTCAGGCGAGTGATCGTGCAGTAAAGAGGATGATTTTGGGATGTGGTTGCCTCGCCTGAGTAGCCTCTAAGGACTTAACTTTGTGCACCATTGATCTGGGACATACTGTACAACCATAAGTCCATTTATGGGGTGGACTGGGCCAATTAATTAGCAATGTTTTGAGTCGGTTCTGTTTTGGTTGTTGAATTGGCGCAAGAGGGGGCTAGATTGAGGCAAAACCTTAGCGAGCAGAACCGAATCAAAAGAGAGCTTTGTAAAAGCCTTGTGATAATCACTTAGTCACACGCCATCGGAAGTGTGAAATGCCCGGCATTAAAAGATGATTATCTCTTATGAGTCAAGTTGTACAACCTTTGCAGAGTGTAAAACTATTCGAATAGCCGTGTCCCCGGTTATAGACAATGCCTGGTGATTTCACACGAGGGGCAGACTTTTATCAAAAATGTTGGAATGAGTTATTTGAATCTAGTAGATGGTTGGGGTTGATGGTTAGGAAGTGAACGGGGTGTTCACTAGTTGTTTCAAAGAAAAATTGATTACTTATGTATTACCCCCTTTTAAAGTGTGCTTTACAATCCACTTACTGTATTTAATGTCGAATACTGCTTTCTGCAAAATAGCCCTAAAGCTATCCTTGTTAAGTCTTTCATGAATATTACTTGCATACATTTCCCTACGACTTGCTGAATACTTTAAAGTAATCATGGCTTTGCGCCATTTGTTGATCAGTCGTCGAAGAAGAACCAGGGAACATCGAGAACTACGAGGAAGACTTTTTTGAAGACTATGCGAATTATGTCACGTCCTCCACTCGATTGCCTGTGGGCATGTCGAATGGCCTCCACCAGATATTTGGTTTCCGCTGCGAGCTCCCTTTTGTTGTTAAGCCCTATGTGGAAAATATTGTAAGGCTTGACCGTAAGGTCTTTTTGCTAAATAATATTAATTTGTCTGCTTCATCTATAGTTTGTTGTAAGGATATGATTACACCAATGTTGCAACTGTGTAAGCTAGCTACTGATCATGGGACTAGTTTAGAATGCACAGAGGGTCCCGGGGTGGCTTATCCGGGGTCCCGACAGCGTTGGTATCAGAGCCATATCGACTGTAGGACGTAACCATAGTTAGCATGGTCGGTTGGTCAAAAATTCAAAATTTTATTTTATAAATCAAACCAACAATTAATTTGAATAGTATTCTTCTCTCATCTTACTCTGATCTTCTCTCATCTTATTCTAACCTTCCCCCACATCATCCATAAGTTCTTTTATCGTATCCCTTCTGAAACTTTGTTTTCAAATTTAAAGTGACCCTCTCATCTCAGTAATATCTATAGGATTGAGCTTTGCTTGAAGTTGGCCACCTATATAAGATAGATTAGTGGTGTTGTACCTAAGTTACCCTTCTAAATTTCAGTATCGTTTAGACCGATAGATAGGATCTTCTGCTTGAGTTTTGTTGCCTCTTAATAGCTTTCCGGCTATTGTTCTTCGGGTTTAACCGACTTTTCCTAGTTAGGTTGTTCCATCTTTCTCCCTTGTTCTCGCTCATCTTCATGATTTTCCCTCTCACCTATTATATATGCTTTATTTTTCTCATCTATTAAACCCGGAAAGATTTGTGCAGATGGTTCAGACCCGCAACTCCACAAGTCAAGATGAACCAGTGGATCCCTTTACGCCACCACCCCCACCTCCTCCAGCAGCAACCACAGATCAGGGTTTGAGTCAGTTCATGGCTGCCCAAACACAGTTGATGAATGCAATGATGCAAAACATGAACCAGATGATGACTCAACAAAACCAGACCGCTGCCACTCTACTCGCAATGCTGAACCAGAACAACCAAGCAGCTGCCATGCCACCGCCGCCACCACCAGCTTTTCCTCAGTCAAAGCTGGCAGAATTTATGAGGATCCATCCACCGACGTTCTCCAGCTTCTCCGAGCCTTTGGATGCAGATGACTGGCTGCGCTCTACTGAAAGGAAGCTCGCCATTACCCGGTGTGATGACCGCGAGAAAGTTTTTATGCGGCACATCAGCTAGAAGGCACCACCGCATAATGGTGGGAGAACTACTGTGCCGCCCATGTAAACCACCAGAACATCACTTGGGCTGAATTCTCAGAAGCTTTCCGCCACTCTCATAGTCCTGACGGAAAGGTAGAAATGAAGAAGAATGAGTTTCGTGAGCTAAAACAATGAAACCAGTCAGTAAGTAAATACCTCAACAAGTTCACTCAACTCTCGCGTTATTCCCAAGAGGATGTTGCCACGGGTGATGGACGTCAAAAGCGTTTTAAGCGAGGACTCAACCCTAGCTTAAAGGTTCAAGTCGTTAGCAACGATTATGCAAATTTTTAGCAATTAGTAAACAAGGCTATGCTCATAGAGGAGTCACGTCGTGAGCTTGCAGAATCTCATAAGAGGAAGATGATGCAGCATGGTGCACAACAAGGTCATCCACAGAGCCGTAATCGAATGCGCAATATAACGCCTCTTTGCCCTCTGCTACATTCAGGCCCTCACCATGACCCCTCGCCTGGTTACTCTGTGTTTTCGCAACCAAGAACAACAACAACACCAAGAACAAAGCAGCCAAGAAACAACAATCATACCGTAGGAATCACCTGTTTCAACTGTCAGCAATTGGGACATTACGCCAGCAATTGTCCCCTGAAGCAAGGTCCGTCACATGTCAGATTCAACTTGGGAGCTACTCCGACCAGAACTCCGATACTGTGTGGGACATGGAGCACCTCGGACTCAGTCAAGACTAGCTAAGACCCTCACCTTTTGGGAGAGGCCGTGTGAACCATGTCATGGTGGAGGAAGCCCAGACAGCCTCGGACTCGTGCTGGGTAAGTTCCTAGTAAATTCAGCACCTGCTACTGTTTTGTTTGATTCTAGAGCTACGTATTCGTTTGTTTCTCGGATTTTTGCTGCAAAGCATTAGTTAGAGGTTTCAACTCTTAAAACTGCTCTATTGGTTCAATCTCCTAGTTCGGAGTTAAGTACAATCCAAGGTTGCCCAAAAGTAAAAATAACCATAGAAGGGGTGGAATTCCTAGCTAACCTCATAATCATCGACACAAAGTCCCTAGATGTGATCTTGGGTATGGATTGACTTGCTAATCACCAAGTAATTTTGGATTATGGTGGTAGAAGCATCACTTTAGTCGATCTAGTTGGAAACAAGGTAAAATTTGAAGCCTCCACAGAAAAGCATGATGGAGCCTTAGTCTGCAGCATCAGTGCTGTATCTTTGGAAGATGCGCTAGTGGTCAAAGAATTTACAGACGTCCTCCCGGATGAGTTACCTGGAATGCCTCCGGACAGGGACCTAGAGTTTGTCATCAACCTAGTCCCGGGAACCACACCTATTTCCAAGAGACCCTACCGTTTGTCGGTTGATGACCTAGTCGAGCTGAAGAAGCAGATCGAGGAAATGCAAGATAAAGGATTTGTCCAACCAAGTTCTTCGCCTTGGGGAGCTCCAGTGATCTTTGTCGCAAAGAAGGATGGTACCCAGCGGATGTGTGTGGACTATTGCTGACTCAATGAAGTCATCATCAAGAACAAGTACCCCCTGCCTCGGATCGATGATTTTTTTGACCAGCTAAAGGGAGTCGGAGTGTTCTCTAAGATAGATTTAAGGTCAGGATACCATCAGTTGAAGATTCGCCAAGAGGATATTCCCAAGACAGCTTTCTCAACTCGTTATGGACTATATGAGTACACGGTCATGCCATTTGGATTGACCAATGCCCTAGCTTACTTTATGAACCTGATGAATAAAGTATTCATGGAGTATTTAGATAAATTTGTCATTGTCTTTATCGACGATATTCTAGTTTACTCTAAAAGTGAAGAAGAGCATGAAGATCACATTCGCTTGGTTCTGAATAAGCTTAGAGATCATCAACTCTATACTAAATTCGACAAGTGTGAGTTTTGGATGAAGAAAGTTACCTTCTTGGGACACGTCATGTCTGCAGAAGGAGTCGCCGTCAACCCTAGCAAGGTCAAGGATGTGCTCAACTGGGAGTCACCCAAGTCAGTGCCTCAGGTTAGAAGTTTCCTTGGTATGGCAGGTTACTACCGCCAGTTCATAGAAGGTTTCTCGAGAATAGCAAGACCCCTCACCCAACTGTTAAAGAAGGAAAAGAAATTTGCTTGGACACCCGAATGTGAGCAAATTAAGTTTCCAAGAGTTAAAGAAGCGTTTAACCACTGCTCCGGTGTTGATTCTGCCTGATGTTCGGAAAGATTTCGAGATTTTCTGTGATGCATCACGAGAAGGTCTCAGCTGTGTTCTAATGCAAGAAAGGAAGGTAGTAGCCTATGCTTCACGTCAGTTGAAGCCGCATGAAGCAAATTACCCCACTCATGACTTAGAATTGGTTGCCGTAGTGCATGCCTTGAAGATATGGCGTCATTACCTCATCGGTAATCGTTGTGAAGTCTCACAGACCATAAGAGTTTGAAGTACATTTTCACTCAAGCCGATCTTAATATGAGGCAAAGAAGATGGTTGAAATTGATCAAAAATTACAGCATGGGAATTCACTATGATCCAGGCAAGGCTAGTGTAGTAGCAGACGCTTCAAGTAGAAAGGTCTACTGTAATACTCTAATGATCAAAGAAAGTTAGCTAGCACTGCACGAAGAATTTCAGAAGCTCAAGCTCGAGTTAGTAGAAGAAGATTACTTAGCTGCTCTGGAAGTGCAACCAACTCTTCAAGATCAGATCAAGAAAGCTCAGGAAGAAGATACAGATATCAAGGAGATCAAGAGAAACATGAAGAAGGATAAATCCCTAAGATTTTCAGAAGATGAGCAAGGCACCGTGTGGTTCGATAAGCGTATCTGTGTACCGGATCAAAATGAACTTAAACAGTTAATACTCAAAGAAGTGCATGAAACTTTGTATTCCGTTCACCCCAAAAGCACTAAGTTGTATCAAGATCTCAAGGAAATGTATTGGTGGCCTAGCATGAAGCGTGAGATTTCGGAATATGTAGCACAATGTGACACTTGCCAGCGAGTAAAAGCCGAGTATCAGAGGTCTGCAGGACTCTTGCAACCTTTGAACATACTTGAATGGAAATGAGAAGAAATTGGCATGGACTTTATCACTGGTTTGCCAAGAACCAAAGCTGGATATGATTCTATCTGGGTAATTGTAGATCACCTAACAAAAGTAGCTCACTTTATCCCAGTCAAGACCACCTACTCAGGAGACCGACTTGCAGAATTGTACATGGCAAAGATAGTATGTCAGCATGGAGTACCAAAGAAGATCATGTTAGATCGAGGGACCCAGTTCACCTCAAGATTTTGGCAGAAGCTGCATAGTATTTTGGGCACTAATTTGAATTTCAGTACAGCCTACCACCCTCAGACAGATGGTCAGACTGAAAGAGTAAACCAGATCCTAGAAGATATGTTGAGAGCCTACGCTCTAGAGAACTAGACCAGCTGGGATCAAATGCTGCCTTATGTAGAGTTTTAGTACAATAATAGTTATCAATCAAGTTTGCAAATGTCCCCGTTCGAAGCTCTTTACGGAAGGAAGTGCCGAACACTATTATATTGGACTGAATCAAGCGAAGGACAAGTACTTGGATCAGATATTCTGAAGAACGCCGAAGACCAAGTTCGATCAATCAGTGAAAAGTTGAAAACAGCACAGACCAAACAGAAAAGTTATGCTGATAACCGTCGCCAAGATTTAGCTTTTGCACCTGGAGATCATGTATACTTGAAGGTTTCACCTCTCAAAGGAATGCGCCGCTTTCGAGTAAGCGGGAAGCTCGCACCAAGATACATCGGACCCTTTTCAATCTTAGTCAGAAGAGGAGAAGTTGCTTACAAGTTAAAGCTTCCACCCCAGCTATCAGATGTGCATGACGTCTTTCAGGTGTCTCAACTAAAGAAGTGCCTGCGTGTGCCAGAAGAGCAGATGTGGACCCGATGACCGAAGCATCTCAACTCTTCAACGAAGGCAAGTCGTAGACCTTTCATTATGTCGTACCAAATTTATAAAAGTATATTTTTTAATATAATCATGCATGGCTAATTGTATAAAAATGGTTTCGGGAATAGTTAATAACCTAATTACCATTATGCCTCCTTGACAAATTGATAATGGCATGTGCCCTTGAATGACATAAATCCTTGGACACCATAGGATGGTTAATAATTAGTTGGACATTATTGTACTACCAACATGGGTATCATATCTTCTTAGCCAATGCTTTAGTTACCCAAAGGATTCATGATCACATGCTCAAAGAATGAATGAACATGACCTAATGAAATATGGAATTGTGGCGCGGCCACTATTATTAAAAGATGTTGTGCCATGGCAAGGGTTGCCATTTGGCCGGATTGAACCCAAATGATTTATACTCGGGCGAGTGATCGTGTAGTAAAGAGGATGATTTTGGGATGTGGTTGCCTCACCTGAGTAGCCTTTAAGGACTTAACTTTGTGCGCCATTAATCTGGGCCATACCGTACAACTACAAGTCCATTTATGGGGTGGACTGGGCCAACTAATTAGCAATGTTTTGAGTCAGTTCTATTTTGGTTGTTGAATTGGCGCAAGAGGGGGCCAGATCGAGACGAAACCTTAGCGAGAAAAACCGAATCAAAATAAAGCTTTGTAAAAGCCTTGTGATAATTATTTAGTCACATGCCATCAGAAGCGTGAAATGCCTAACATTAAAAGATGATTATCTCTTGTGGGTCAAGCTGTACAACCTCTGTAGAATGTAAAACTATTCGAATAGCCGTGTCTCCGGTTATGGACAATGCCTGGTGATTTCACACGAGGGGTAGACTTTTTTAAATAATGTTGGAATGGGTTAGTTGAATCTAGTAGATGGTTGGGGTTGATGGTTGGGAAGTGAACAGGGTTTTCACTAGTTGTTTGAAACAAAAATTGATTACTTATGTATTACCCTTTTTAAGTGTGCTTTACAATCCACTTACTGTATTTAATGTCGAATACTGCTTTCTGCAAAATAGCCCTAAAGCTATCCTTGTCAAGCCTTGCATGAATATTACTTGCATACATTTTTCTACGACTTGTTGAGTACTTTAAAGTACTCACAGCTTTGTGCCATTTGTTGATTAGTCACCGAAGAAGAACCAGAGAACACCGAGTACTACGAGGAAGACTTCTTTGAAGACTATGCGAATTAGGTCACGTCCTCGACTCGATTGCCTGTGGGCATGTCGAATGGCCTCCACCAGATGTTTGGTTTCTGCTGCAAGCTCCCTTTTGTTGTTAAGCCCTGCGTGGCAAACGCTGTAAGACTTGACTATAAGGTTTTTTTCTAAATAATATTAATTTTTCTGCTTCATCTATAGTTTGTTGTATGGATATGATTACACCAATGTTGCAACTGTGTGAGCTAGCTACTGATCATGGGACTAGTTCAGAATGCACAAAGGGTGCCGGTGTTGCTTATCTGGGGTCCCGACATCCTCTTATGTTGTCGATTTTTTTTTTCTGGAATTGTACAAGGACTTACAAACTTTCCCGGACCACATATCCTTGCATGGGATTAGGACATATCCTGACCTTATTAGAAATTTAGAACCAGTGCTATAGATAACCATATTGTTCTTAGAAGAAAGACAATTTTCTAAAGTCGGTGGAAATAGTTATATACTGCTTAGAAAGTATCATTAATTGTAATCAAACCAGTGGCACAAGATCAATTAGCCTACTAGATTATGTACAACAAAATGAGTGCCTTATATAGGTAAGTCTTAACGTCTGAGTATCTGTTTAGTCTAGCCTTGACTTCCATGATCAAGCTTATATAATTCTATGCTAAAACTTAATGATAAACATTTCGGACACAAGATAAGTAATAATGTTTTTTAATGGGAAATTTGATGATTTGTCACTTATAGGGTTGGGTTTCAAGGAATTGGCACTTATTTCGTTGCATTTCATGTTTTGCCACTCAATTGATGTTGTGAACTCAGTCCTTTTTGTTAAATATTGTGAATGTTGTAGTTAGGACTTTGGAGGGTTTGCAAATGATCCATGCATACACAATTTTTTGTTGCATGGAATACAACGTGTTAGCTGCAGGTGATGAACATAATTACATGCTTATAACATGTCCAGACATCAACCATGCTTCCAAATTCCAATAATGTTGGCTTCTAATAGTTCGTGATGTTTTCATTTACCTGACTGCACTTTCGTTTTGCTGCTACATGACTTCTTGGTAAAGTGGATTTCACTGTCAGGCACCTCTCTTCATTAGTTGAGATGTTTCCAAACTCGTTCGCTGGATTCTCAAGTGGTCAACCTTGCATCAGTCCATTGACCCGGCAGGTTAACCCATTAATGGAATTACGCTTTCCTGTGTTAAAGATGTTATTTGCTCTCAAGAGAAGCATGTTTTGATTGAAATGCGTATTTAGTTTCCCCCTTCTTTTAGTCTTTTGTGCCCCACTGCAAGATGGTTAGATGCTTAGCACAACTATTTGTTAATTTGTTGTAGTTCAATTTTTCTTGTAGTTTATCAGGCAATTGAATTTATTTATGGTTTGTTTTCTTCAGTGTTTAGCTTTTACCGCACTTGCTTCCTCTCAAACAGCTTGGACAATGCGCACTACCTTCCCTGATTCTGTTGTAGAAGATGTGACTTTCACCCGTTAGTGGAGTGCAAGAAGCTCTAGGACGCAGCCTTCATTGAGCAAGGGATCATTGACATCTACAACATATACATGCTACTATGCGACGAGCTAACACCATGTAGTGTAAGTTCGATTAGTCAATTTCCTAGTCAAGATTGGAACTGAACAAGTACTCTTCAATTTGTTCTCAAGAAATTAATCTGTCAATATTACTTTAGCAAGGTCTTGACATACAAATGGTTGTGATCTCAGCCAAGGATGCTACCCCTAAATGACCTATGTACAATCGTCTACACTGACACATACATGAACCTTTCAGAGGTGTAGAAGGAATTCCATGCCAATGTCATGTGAATAGAGTACCTATGGATGGTCTGCAAGTTTGACTCCCACATACTAAACAAATACTGAATTTACTGAATGATTGGCATGGGTGTTATTGCAGAACATTCAACAACAAAAGCCGGAAGCAGGAGCCACCCCATATCCATGCTCATGATGTACTAGGAGCTAATTAAAGCTGGCATCAACATGTAGGTCTTTGGGTAAGTTTGTTATTGCTTTTTGTGACTTATCTACAAGAACATATGTAACTTTAATTATAACTTCCCGGTGATGAACTAAGTTTCATTGCTTTTGTAGTGGTTATACAGATAGTGACACGTCATTGAGTTCAACTAGTTGCTCTACTACCTTGGGACATCCTGTCACATTACCTGGTATGCATGGTAGAGGGTTAGTGCTGAGATGAATGTCATTGGATAAAATTCTGAACACATGCACATTTTAGCTGAAGCATGTCTCCCTCACTAGCTTCCTGTATGTGCTCTTATAGGTTGGCGGGTGGAGTGTACTCTATGAAGGCCTGACAGTAGTGACCATCATGGGCTCACTTAGCACTTCTAGCATTTCTTGGAGGGCAAACCTATGGCTAAGGCAAGATTTACCATGCAAAACTCCCTTATGTGTATTTTGCTAAGAGAAATAATGTTGTATATTAGCAGATTGCTAACCGAATATTATTCCAATCATTTTTCAATCATCAAATGACCGTGTCATTTTCCTTCATACTAAACATGTTAGCAATGCTGCATCAGATGCCGCTTGTTGCGAGTGATGATCTGCTTGTTGCGAGTGATGATCTTTTAGTAGCACATATCCAGCCAATATGTTTAGGGAGAATAAAATGATGGAAGTGGGGATTGAGTGCATCAGGTTCTTCTAAAAAGCTATCTTTGTTGTATGATACTATGCTAACCCTAGAGATTGAGTATTTCTCGTATGATTGTCGTGCCTTCTAAAGTCAAAGGTCTAAAAAAACACCTATAGCTTTGTAGGGGCAGCTAAAAAAGTTTATTTTGCAGAAAACTATTTTTTTCAGATAGACAAGTCAACCACATCCCCCTGAATAAGGTCCACTGGAAACTTATTTTTCTGTAGAATTTTCCATGCCTTTGTTCTATTATTTGGAAGCTGGCATGCTACTTTTAAAGGCATTTCAAGTTTGTACTAAATTATGCATCTTTTTGAGTGAATGTAACTTTGTAAGTTACCTCACAATAAATTGGCAACAAAATTGAGATCTTGATTTTTCTATTTATGTGTGATGTATTATGCAATGCTGCTGATGCCTTAATCAATATGCTCTGACACCAAGCTGCTTAACAAAATACTTGTGAGTGGTGACAACCATGGTAAGAGTTCACGCTTCATTCATCTATATGTAGTCATGGAAAGAAGTATGATTCTTATTAGCATGTTTCATGACAAAGGAAGTGCATGGATCAAGCATCATTGCTTTGACCTATTATATGGTCGGGTGGTGTTCTTTTATTTGGTCTTGTCATTGGTTTGAATTTTCAAGCGAGTCACAACTTACATAAATTTTGAATAGGGCATATCTTGAATTCATTAACTTAGGCTAATGCTTTTGGCGGCAGGGCTTGCGGAGGCCAACGATAGTGGTGGCGTGAGTTGTGTAGGATGGGGTAAGATGACCACTTGCGACGGCGAGGCCAGTGGATTCTAGTAGTGAAGGGGCGACGCAGGCGGAAGGGGTCCTCGAGGCTTACGACGGTGGGGCTAGTGGACTCAATTGTGCCAAGGTTACTTGGTCAGATACAGGAATGGGATTGGGAGTGTATAAAAGATAAAAAGGCATGAGTAATTAATAGTGGTCAAGCAAGAGTAACGATATTGGAGAATTGTTCACTATATACTTCCAAGTTACATCCAGCTTGCCATTGATTATGTTATGTAGCTTTCACCTTGCATTGTTGCGCCTTAGGTAATGTGTGTCGTTCATCTTCTGAATGGACCTACAATGTCTGTTCTTTTAGAAAAGAAACAATATAAAACTAGCATAAACTATTGAATACTTGTTTGCACATATATGTTTTGCTTAGTATGTGTGTGAGAGAAATTTGATGTTTATTGTAGAGTTTTGGGATAACATTTAATGACATGTATCATCCTCTTTTAGTATCCCATTCCAACGCATGGGCACCTTATTAGTTGTCCAATTGCCAGAATGCCACTCAATGTCTCAATGACATGTGGGCCCAGGACCCAGATGTCATTGAGACATCAGATGGCATTCTGGCAATTGCACATAAACTTAATGGAAAAAATATCAATAATCCATTGTATAAAGGCTTAACTCTTACCAATTACTCACCTCAAAAGCTCTTATCCAATAAACGAAGCATCTAAAGTACATTTGCGCTAAAAAAACATCTATTTTAAGGTACAAAGCGAATATATTATTGTATTCTAAAACATTTGAGATGAAATGTGACATGACAATCATTGGATAACAAAGTTTATCTAACTTTAATCTAATTGCCAAGTAGAGTATTACACTTTTCACAACTCTATTTCACAATTGATTTAAAAAGAAGTACCAACCGTAAACTGAGCCTTACCGAGACAATCAACTGTTCATGGTCATGGCCAAATGGGCTGCCTAGTCCGGCACAATTAGGCCTGGGAGCTAATCGGGTCGGGTCATGTTGGCCCGTGGGTCTGGGTGCTAACCCAGGCACGGCATGCTAGCAACTTGGGCCATGCCGGCCCGGCCCGGGCATGATTGGCTCGACGGGCTGAGCTCGGCTCGTGTTGCTCGTTTTGGCATGAAAAATAAAAAAAATACAAACAAATCAGAAAAATGTGTATAATTCAGAAATACATATGAAATTTTGTAAAAAAAATGAGACAAACATATTGAAAATGTAATAAAGAGATTTATTAATGTTTAAATGGTTACCTCGTTAAAACCTTTGCCAAGTAAAAACTTAGCATGAGAAAACCTTGGCAAAGGAAGAGGAGTACAACCTATAGCTCTACATACATCCATGTTCTAAGTATCATTGTCTAGGTATAGATCTTCGAACACCTCCGATAACTCTGGATTTTCTACATAGTGTTGTGTTCGTGCATCAAATTGTTCCCAGTACTTCACCGTTAGAAATATCTCCACCATCTCACTCGTGAGACGTGTTATTCTCTCCTCCAATATTCTTCCAGAAAGACTGAAAGCAGACTCTGAGGAAACCGTCGAGACAAGAACAGTTAACACATCACGTGTAAGTATGGATAGCATAGGATATGTTAACTTATGGGTATACCACCATTGCAAAATTTCAAAGCCATCTGAGTTGAAATCCACCATATCGTTGTCCAGATAGTCGAATAGTTCTCCACTCCTTGGGTGGGAGGTTGGTCTTGGTTGAGAAGGTGCCGCTATAGAACCCCTGGATCTCGAGGGAGAACCTGCACCCCATATCTTGCCCCACAAATTTGTCTTGTTACATGAGGTGGGTGGTAGTGGAGGTCGTTGTAAGCGAACTCCCTGAAGCTTATTTTCATACATTTGAAAAACCTTGGAAAATCTAGAATGAACATATGTAAAATAGTTAGAATAGTCTAGGCCTGTAGCATCACTAAGAAGATCAAGAACATTAGCAAATCCTTGAATTTTAGCTCTAGGATCTAAAATAAATGCAAATGCATATAGGAAAGGGATTTCTCTCTAATATTTTAGGTTGTAAGGCCAGGAGGTTTTTGGTCATGATATTTGATGATAAACACATTGACAATAAGGAAGACTTAGCCTTGATGTTTTAAGTTGCATACATTGTCTCTGGAACTTGTTTGTGCTCTTCAACTGACTTGCATTCGAGTTCTGTTAGTTTTTGTTGAAAATCAGTTCTTGTCAGGATTATCGGTAGTACCGCTTTGTACATGCGAACTACCGGCGCTTGATATGACCGCGGGTGTGCAGCGGTAGTACCGCAGGTCTTGTTTTCGAACATGTTTTAGCTCGAACCATTAGATCCTGTTCTGGAGTGTCCACGTGGCAAAAAGGGCTTTGTTCTGAAGTTTTTGAGCTTTTTCGTGTTGCGGTAATACCGGCGTTGTTTTCACGGAACTACCGCTTTGCAGTAGTACCGCGAGTAGTTTACGGTAGTACCGCAAGTCATTTTCTCTGGTGCGTTTTGCTCGGTTCGTTAGATCTTGATCTAACGGCTGATATTGAGATGAACGTTCGGACCTTCCGAACGTCTCAAGGAATGTGAGCCCTTGATCTGAAATCTGACGGCTGTTTTTGTTGTAACGTTCGAACCGTCCGAGACGAAAGCTTTGTGAGTCGTTGATTTGAAATCCAACGGTTGATATTCACGAGAACATTTGGACTTTGAATAGTAAATGCTTTGAGGTTCGTAAAACGTTTTGCCATACATTCATACCGCAGGATGAACGCGGTAGTACCGCGTTGGACGGTAGTACCGTGGGTTTGCCGACGGTAGTACCGTGCTTGTTATTCAAGAGAGAGACTGGTTCGACAGTCTTTAGTAAGTCAAAATCGGTAGTACCAAGTACCGTGAAACGCAGTGCGACCACAGATTGCAATACCGCAGCTTTGAATAATGGTAGTACCGCACAAAGGTATGACCGTAATGTTGCGGTATGGAAATTCCAGAGAGCATGTTTTTGGAAGATCTTGAGATTTCCCGATGAGCGGTAGTTCCATAGTGTCTTGAGCGGTACGACCGCGTGTGCAGTAGTACCGGACGTACAATGGCGGTAGTATCGATTGTACTCTGGAAAGTTGCCGCTTTGGGGTTTTGACTTAGGGTTTGTTAAATTCGTGAGTCTTGCAAGTTGCATGATAGTGTTTATGGGTGTGTGTGAGCTAATGGATGGTCAAGTTGGAGAACTTGTGCTAAGATTTGGTTTCTTTGGTCTTTGCATGTGCAGGTTGAGCGTGAAGGCAACTATTGTCGTGACGAGGAGGACTCGGACTAGGATTGGAGAGATCTGAGGTCTTGGTGGTCGTGGATGTTGCTAGATGTTTGAGCTTACGCTGGAGCACGTGGAGATCAAGGGGTGCGCGCTGGAAGCTATGGGATGGAGTCCTGGAGGCTTGCGGCGTGGTTGTTTTGGAAAGGATGACAGATTTGGAAGGAATTCCAAATCTGGACGTTTTTGAGAAAGAGTTCGTGTCGGTGTCGTGTTGGACATGGATAGGACTCTAGGGTATAAATACAGAAGGGTTAGGAGCTAACTAGTGAGTTGTGTGAATCTGTTGAGATAGTTTTGGCCGTAGCTTTTGCTGTTCGGTTGTGTTGCTATTTTGCTACAGCATTTTGGTGAAACTTTGAGAGGTCTTCCGAGGAAGATTGTGAGGGGTGCTTGAAGGACACCTTGTAGCCACGAATCAAAGTCAGTGAGCAATACAATTTAGATTGATTCAATATTGTCTCCGAAGTTTCGTTTTGTTCTGCTGTGTTTTGATAGTGTCTTGAGAAGTTCTTCTGGAGGTCTTTTGAAGACATCCAGAGAGGTTTTTTTGAGGTGATCTCAAAGAAGCTTTCAGAAAGGCTTAGCAATAAGGTTTCGGCTGAAATTATTGAAGGATAAATCCACTGCAAATCATTCACCCCCCCTCTGATTGTGCCATACGATCCTACAAATTTTTTTTCATAGCAATAATAGCCTCTCGTAAAACTATGTCATTTTCATATATTTTCAGCTGACTAGCAATCTGTAGAATAATATGCACAATTATAGGAGATGTTGGATAATACACAGCAGACAAAGCAACAATGGCTTCATAATTTTTTTTCGAAAAACTGAAGTATCTTCTTAGCAACAAACCAATGTTGCTCAGTCAAAAGTGCACTACCATCAAGGCTTTGATAGTGCGTTTGAATAAAAACAGAAAAAATACTTTTATATGGTAAAAGACTCTTAAGTATTAAGTAAGTAGAGTTCTGTCTTATTGACATGTCCAAACCAAATTTTCTTGGACATACACCCATTGCCCTATAAAAGTTCTTATATGCTGCGAAGGCTGTTAGAATCTTGATTCTGAATCAGATCGGAGACACTCCAGTAGGATCGCATTTTAGGATCGAATCATATAATCTAAGATTCTACCTGATTCTACCAAAAAATATATTTTTGTTCAACGTGTCGTGTATTCCAAGAGTGATACGAATGTTTATTTGGTCACTTGACATCTAAGTTGATTGATAAATGTTTGAATCGTAGTTTAGATTCCATGTCATTCAGAGCTACAACTAAAACATTGATTTTAACAACCTTGCCATTACCTGAACATTTTACATAAAAAGTAAAGCAAATAAATAATTAAATTAATTTTTATTATTCTAAACCTCTAAATCTTATGTCTAACCTACTAATTAGTTAGTACTTATCATACAACTTGAATTGAGAGATAACACACAACAAAACACCTAAATCTTTTATAATTTGAGGTGATACGTGATTCTACACGATTCTACCACGTTTCTACCGCAGTTCTACCCGATTCTATGACTAGGAGCATGATTCTACCACGATTCTACTAGGTGCGACTCTAGGTGCGATTTGAATCATATTGGTGTTGTAGGATCGTAGAATCGAATGATTCTACGACTATAGTCGCGATTTTAACAACCTTAGATGCTGCTATTCTTACGTTAGAATTATTCAAGAAAGATATCACATCTTGTAAAGCTCTAATATACGAAGTCAACCTCTTCAAACCGCATTTTACTATAAGGTTAATAATATGACAAGCACATCGTTGATATAGCAAGAAGGAATCGACGTATGTACTCAACATTGGAGTAAGAATATCCATTGCCCTAGAGTTTGAAACGACATTGTCTCAATGTAACATCCCAATTTTTTGAGCTTTAAAAATCTTTTAAATAGTTAGAAGTGAGAAAATTCACCATTTGGATTTTATTTGAATTTAATTTAAAATCTTAATATTGGACTTTGAGTAACAAAATAATTTAATATTACTAAGGTCAACATGAACAATAGTCAAAACTATTTTATTTGGATTCTATGTGCTTCGATATATTTTCTAGATTTTTCTAGAATTTTTCCAAGTTCAATTGCTAATTTCTATTGCTTATTTGAATTCTAAGTATTTTCTAAAATAGAAAAGCAATTAAAATCTCCTAAACAATGTTCGGGCCGATTTCCAACTCAATCGGCCCATTTGTCCGCCGATTCGGCCCAATCCTCATGTGCCCAATTCCTCAAGACGGAGCGTGAAGACTGCGTCTTACCCCACCGTCCACCGCACCTGCCTTTTTCCCACTCGTGCTCACCCGAGCCTCAGCCGCTGTCAAGCGGGTCCCATCGAAGCCACTGTTCATCGTCTTCACCCGGGACTCTCGAGTCCGAGTTCGCCGCGCGGCCGTTTGGGCGTTCGTGCCCTGGACGCTCCGGGTCGTCCGCATATAAAGGGGATGCGAGCCCTCGTCCTCCGCATCCCTTCCGCCGCCGCTAGAGCCACAGCGTCTAACCCTAGCCGCTGTAGGAGCCCGAAGATCCCATCTCGCCGCCGCAACTTCGACGAGCAATTCCGTCGCACCCGAAGCCGCCCGAACCTCGCTGACCGCACCTCTGGCATCGCAAGAGCAAGAGCTTCCTCCTGGTGGCCTTCACTTCGCCGGAGCATCGTCGTAGCCCTACTCCTGCCGAGCCCGGCCCCGCCGCTTCTACCTACCGCCACGGCCGCTTCGACGTCCTTGAGCACCAGTGAGCACACCTCAAGACCCCGCGTCTTCCTCTACCTCCTCAGACCACCCACCGCCGACTCGCCGCTGTTCACGGAACCATTGGTTCCGTCTTGTTGCCGCCGCTTTGTCGCCGCCCACGCCGGCCGCCACCTTGCGGTGCGCGTCACCTCCTTTCCGCTGTGTGTCGTCCACGCAGGCGCCACGTCGGCGCCCGCGCGCGAGTCGCCACGCCACCAACCCAGATCAATCGGCTCGGTGGACTTGGTCCACCGTGAGTTATAAGTCACCGACGTGGGTCCCACACGCCGTTTTTTTTTTTTATTTATCTTTTCCGAAATTCTTCACGACGCCAAAGATTGCACAATATTCCGATTTTCTTTTAAGAAATATTCGGAAATTCGTATAATTCCAATTTTAGGGTTTTTCTTTAGATTCAAACTTCCAAAGCCCATAACTTTTGCATCCTAACTCCAAATCAGTCCATTCAAATTTCTAAATTCCTATAAATTCAAGATCTATTTAATGGAGATTTTTAATTACTTTTTTGGAGTTGTTTTGCCTCTGTTATTCATTTAGTTTGTTTGTTTGCTTCGCTTATAGTAGACTTGACGCTCGAGAAGATTTGAAGAAGAAGGAACACAACAAGACCAAGATCAATTCCTAGACCTGTTCCAAGGCAAGTCATGCTTTGACCATGATTGAATCCCAGTTTTCTAAATGTTATTTTAATTCAAAGTATTGCATTTTATTTCAAGTACTTATTTAAATACTTTTGGGTTTAGCTATTAAATCCAATCTGTTATGCCTTCCTTGTATAATTCTTATGCCTTGATCCTTTGTCACCCTAGTTGATATTTAGTTGGTAAATATTGTAGCACCAACGTGGGTTGGTTAGTGCGATTAGATTGCTTAGCCATGCCACGAATCATCTATTTATGTAAAGTGCAATTATTAACTTGACTAAGTGACTATGTAACTCTGTGAAAATCTGTGTGTACTATGTGTCTTTGTGGCATGTGTTGCACTTAAATCAACTGGGTGGGAAAAATGTTTGGACTGAGGCAAGTGGAGGGAACTGTGTGACATGGTGGCTATGTGATATGGGAATGTGAATCTGTGTGTCAAATTAATCTGTGTGCCTTAGTTAGAACAATGGAAGTCTTGCCTCGGTCATTTAAGGACTGAACTTTGTGCGCCATTGAACTGAGCCCCTCCAAACGACCACATGCCTGTTATGAGACGGGCCTAGCATAGTAAGATACGAATTCTTGGCATTGATTGCTCAGCAATGAGGTTAGACTTTGTGAAAAGGGCGGAGGTGTGTGCTACCATGTAGTCGCATCATGGGCGGTTCACCGCTTCCTCGTCCAACGGTGTGTGTTGTACCATACATCGTATGGTTTGGTATGACGTAAGCACATCGGGAGCATCTATGTTAAGATGAAGTTTCAAATGCTTTGTTACGATTAGTGCTTGCAACACCGGGTTGTATCTTGTGGGTAAAGTGTACCAACTCGCAGAGTGTAAACAATCTATTCAATAGTCAAGCGTCATGGTCATGGACAATGCTCGGGGATTTCACACGAGGGGTAGATCTTCATAAACTGTGTAGGAAGGGAGCTGTGTGATCTAAATCATATGGCTACGTGAACAATCTGTTTAGGCTGTGTGTGTCTTTGTGAAATCAAACTGTTAAAAGTATTATTGTATATTTGTTTTACTTGCTTTCAATCTATTATTTGTATTCAACTGTAAATGTTGCATTTCTGCAAAAGAACCACAAAATGCCATTCCCTTGTAATAAGCCTGCATGTATAATTGCATTTCTGTGGTGTGACTTGCGAGTACGGTGTGTACTCACGCTTGCTTTAAACTAAATCAAGCAGAAGAGGAGTCTTCGCCAGCATTTGAGGAGGAGTTTATCGAAGGTGCCTGATCGTGGGGTCTTGATCCCAATCGGTTGCCTGTGGTGAATCGATGGGATGCCGCTGCCGTTTCTGTTTCCGCTGCTTTATTTCTCTGTTAGCCCTGCGTGGCTTAATAAATGTAAACTCGACCATAAGGTCAAACCATTATTTATTAATCAAACTATTCATTTATGTTACTATTCGCTTGTGTGGATCGATATCCATCCTTGTTGATACTATGTGCACTAGCGTGATCCTGGACTAGTGCATTAAACACAGAGGGTCCAGAATTGTATTTTTGGGTCCCGACACTCAAGTAATTGAAAATATTTTGTTTGTAAGACCAAAGTCTTCCACAACTTTGATAATATAGTTCGCAATATTCTCACTTGTGTGTGCTACATCAATTAATTTGAAACCTATAATTCTCTTCTATGTTTCCTGGTTGTTATTAACATAATGAGTAGCTACACTAAGATGATCCTCCCTAGCTCGGCCATTCCATATGTCCAAGGTCAGGGCCATCGAAAATGTGCACATACTAAATAGGTCCTTTAATTTATCATGTTGTTCAATATTGTATTTAACTAGATTCCTAGTTGTTTTGTCTAGAAACGGTAGAAAATCTAGGATTATGCGCAGTCCTTGTGTAAGTTTCAAAAGTTGTAGACTCCCCAAAACTTAAAGGTAAATCCTCAGAAGCAACTAAACGAAAAAGAGATTAACGGGCTACCTTAGGATTGTAGTCCCAGCTATGTACCATACCGTCAAGGTTGTACTGTAGCTGCGTCTGCCTCATCGCTAATATTTGCTTAGCCTTACATCGTGCAACATGTCTAAGTAAGTGCTCTGTTCCACCTGAAGACTTTGCATACAATTCATGATGACACAATTTACAAACAACATATGGTAACCGAACTCCTTGTGCGTCTTCCTTGGTTGTCTTGTCAAAATTCTCCTAGACTCCTGATGTACTCATCCAAGACCTCTTTGCTCCGGTGGTTGTTGACGAAGATGCCGCCGTAGAGCCTGATGACCATGCTCTTCCTTTCCCTTCCAGTAATAATTCTGGTTGGTTTGAGGTAGCGGCAATCTCAAAGGATGCAATATCCTCCTATGAAAGTCGGTAATCAGCAAGAGCAAAGCTACCATGATTTGCCATAACGAAAATTGCAAAATCGAAACTTACAATATTATTTCTTTCATCTTAGCATAACAAATAATAACAATAAAAATATGCAAAAAATACTATCGTATGTCTTTTGTTGACTTGCTGCTGGAATTTGAATTTTTCAAAATTTGGCACAAATTTTTTGAATTTGCTAAATTATCTCACAATGAATCTAAATTTGCACAACAAAATTCGTAAGAGAGATTGAGGAATAGATGGGTGCTGAATGAGGGGGGGGGTACGGTGGGTATTTATAGAAAAACAAATCTGAACATGATTCGGGCCAAATAGGCTAATCGGGCTAGATGGGTCGTGCTATGCCGGGCACGGCACGCTGTGTTGACACGAGGCCCAATGGTCATAAGTGTGCTGACACAGTGGCTGTGCTGGCTCGGCCCGGTCCCACCTCCCTTTTCTCCTCCCCACGCTGACCGCCTCCGCCTCCAAGACTAGCATCGCCTCGTCTCCGCCCCACCCCCCACGCCCATTTGTGCTTTGTCGCCTCACACGACCTCACCCCCACCTCCTACTCCTCAGCACCGGCCTCGCCCTCGATGTTGGTGTTGCTTCAGCCGCCGTCTTGTTCGGTAGGCCTGCTGGGCAGAGGCGACTCAAGCACCAAGACGTGTCACACTGCCTCGCCTCGCCTTTGGTGAGGCCCAGGCACGACCCAAAGCCCACTATGCGGGGGCTGTGCCGTGCCGGCCCAAGCCCAGCCCTAAGTAACTATATACGATGGTGGCGGCGACGATAGTAGTGGTGGCGACCGCCCTCTTTATTCCTCTCGTGCCTGCCTCGTTAAAAACCTAGTTAAAATTGAATTAATCGTGTAAAAATATGGGCACGTAAATATTTCAAGGAAAAAATGGAATTTTCTTGATATTTTACAGATACAATGTTACTTCCTCGTTAAAAACCTTACGCCCCAGAGTGGGGTTCCCCGAGTAAGGAAAAGAGTACAGTAACAACATGCGTACATACTAACTACTCATCAATGTCGAGATCATTCATGCGTTCGAGGTCAGCGTACGTCTGCACGATCTCAAGATCCTCTAGTTGATTTTGTCGCCGCTCTTTAGCCAATTCCCAGTCCTTGGCGCATGTGATTGCCTCCACCATCCTAGGCGTGAGGGATGATCTTCTTTCTTCAATTATTCTCACTACCATGCTGAACGTTGCTACTAAAGAGACAGTGGACACCGGTACCAGCAGAACATCCCGTGCAAAATATGATAGCACAGGAAATATCCGTTTATTGTTCTTCCACCACGCGAGCAAGTCTATCTTGTTTCCACCAGAAAGATCAGGATCGATGTTTGCAAAATCATGCTCCAGATAGTGGTTTAGCTCTGAGACAGAATTCCACTTAGGGCTGCTTGAGACTAAGAGTACGAAGAACTGGACTTGCCCTTTATCTTCTTCCACAAGTGGGATGTCAAGCTTGTCTTTCCTTGTTACGTCTGCTGTGAGGCATCCGATCTCGCGCTGTTGCCGAATTTGCCACGATACATACGGAAAACATGAAAAAGCTCCTCTTTGACATGTGCGAAAGCTTCCGAGTAATCAAGACCGAGGCATTCACCTATTCTCTCCATACCGATCATCAAACGTGCCAACTTTTTTGTAGGATCGAAAATGATAGCAAAGCAATACACGTGTGAAATAGAACCAAAATATTTAATAAACTTTTCCTCCATTAGTGTGACAACATGACCTAAAAGGGGATCCTCCCTAGATTTGACAATCTTGTTTATAATTAACCAAATAAATTCTATAACTAAGCAAGATGTAGGGTAATAAACACCAGATAGAATCTTGGTTGCTTTATATTTTTTTTTTAAAAAACTCTTGAAAATGACTAGCAATCTGCCAATCTGAATTAGTAACTACTAATTCATTGTTTTGAGAGTTAACATTGACAAAAACGGATATGACATGTTTGTACCCTTGTAACTTCTTTAACATGATGTATGTCGAGTTCCACCTCACCTTCATGTTAAGACCGAATTATCTTGGCTCCTTCCCATTGGCTGCGTAGTACTCTGCGAACCTGGCTGCCACTTGTGGAGAACATAACAACTAATATACATCTGCAATCTTGGGGTGAGAATGTTTATAGGAGTCGTATTCGCTGATGCGTTATCAAGAGTTTTAGAAGCAATCTTATTATCTATCTTAAAATCATCAAGTATGTGTAGTATACGCTCGGCAATGGCCTCTCCCGTGTGTAATTCGTTAATTACCTTAAACCCTATGACTCTCTTGTTTAGCTTGTAATTGTCGTCTAAATAATGGGCTACAACACTAAGGTAGACGCTTATCTAGTGTGATGATGTTCAAATGTCTGAAGTTATAGCAAAAAAGAATTGAACTTGTAGGAATAGTTCTTTTAGCTCTTCTAGTTTCTTATGGTAGATCCATAAAATATCAGATGTAGTGGTTCTCCTACTAACATGTTGGTACTGTGGGCAAAAGCCGCGTTGGACCATTCTTTCGAACACACGACTTTCATCCATCCTAATCGGTTGATCTTCTGCGACAATATATTTAGCAATTTCCTTACGGGAAGAAAGCGGGTTGTATACCTAAGTACTTACAGAGTCATCAGCCTCGAAGTTTAGCTGCGTTTGTACTCCCCCCTCGTCTTTGTGCCCTGATCTTGCGCAAGCATGCTTTGTAGTACCGGTTCAAGTGCCCTGTCCCTACAGCTGTACGAGTAGTTAATTTAGCTTGGCAATAATTACAGGTTGCGAACTCTACCGTTTGGCCATCTTGGATTTCCTGGCACCAGGTCACGTGCTTCTAGCAATTCGCCCTTCAACCAGACCCACCGATGTTGCCGCTCGTGGACGGGGGAGAGAACTCTGGTGTCCTTATTGCCTCCGGATCGCACTGGTACTCCTCATAGCCCTTTGTACCGTCCATATGATGGTCATCCATGCCGTAGTCTCCCATGCTTGGTGAGATCTAACGAGCATCAACGTGAGTCGGAGCCGGAGGAGGACCAGGGGAGTTGCAGCAGGAGCTTACACTAAGTCGCCCTGCTGCCCTTTTCGTGCTACGACTCCTCGGTAGCATACCGCTCGGGAGCTCCTTGGTGCTCCGACTCTTTGGTTGCATAATGGATGGATGGATGATGAATAAATAGAGAAAGTAGATTGATGTTGAAGAAATAAGGAGAGTTGATGGATGGTAAAGAAATGAGGAGAGTGGAGGGATGATGAAGAAATAAGAAGATGAGTTGATTTTATAGCCACCAGGAAAAAGACCGTTGCTCTCGAACGTGCTCCTGAGTCCCAAACGTTGCTCCCGATTCCTGAACATTGGTCGGCACCATTGCTCTCTGGCGTCTGCTTTGTGTCAAAAGGTGAGCCATCTCACCTTTCGGCATCTCCCCAACTCCCCATGAGGCCGTGACCCCATCTCCCATTCTCCCGGTGACCTGGTCTCCCCTAGCCCCGCATGATTGATATGATAAGATCTCCAAGAAGATAAAGTTGTGTGGTACTAAAAAGGCCCATTTCCTATTCTCAGATTCTCCCCCATCTCCCCTAACGCTTCCTCCGGCCCCCATCCCCCATCTCGGCTCATGGCGGACGCTGTAGTGGCCAAGCGAGTGAGGAGGCGCGAGGAGACGCGGCGGAGCAGAGGCAAGGCGATCGCTGCGTGCGGCGTGCTAGCCGTGCCCACCGGGCGGCCCGAGCACGACACGCTACACCGGGCCGTGCCGTGCCGCGCCACCCGCCGTGCCATCTTTCCATGCCCGGCCCGACCCGCCATCCATATCGTGCCAGCACAGCATGCCACGTGATGTGTCCGAACCGTGCTTGAACTATACCGTGTCGCCTGGCCTCGAGTGGACACAGAATAACCCGCTCGACTCCCACTTCTAAACCAGCCTCCGCCTCGCTGCCTTCGACGTCCCTATTCGTTCTACCGAATGCGGTCGTTCGAGTCCTTAGCCAGTCAGCACGTTGCTCCACCGTCTGTGCCGGTGGCTTCGAGCCTTGCCTGCTCCGGTTGCCGTGCCATCTTTCCATGCCTCGTATGGTTGGTGTAGTTATGGATGGAACTGAGTGTAAGAGCAAAAAAAATCAAAGATCAAAATCATCTACATATGTACTACAAAATATGTAGCGTGTGTGAAGCATTTTCCAGTCTCCCTCACAGAAAAAATGAAACAGGAAGTAGCCATACCATACGGGAGGAGAACACAATAAAGAACCGAAAAGCGCGCGGTGGACCCGGTCCACCCACCGCGTTGTCCTCGCTCGCCGCGTACCAAGCTGGGCCCCCTCCAAGATCCTGAGCCTACACAACCGATGCTGTTCACCTCTCTCTCGCTCCACCCGTTCCAGTAGACCAAACCAATCCTTGCCGTCCACTCCCACCGATAAGACCCACACGGCAGCTCCTATCAAACGAATGTCGAGGCAGGCGCACCGCCGATCCGAACCAAGCCCACGATCCACGAGAGATCTGAGCCGTCCGCGCGGAAAACGGTCGTGCCTACACGAATCTCGATGTGGCGCTCGTGTACGGGCACTTGCTGTGTCGTCTCCTTCCCACTCTTTCCCCTTCCTCCACGGCGACACGACACAAAATCGCCGACCACCTTCCAGAAGCTTCGAGAAGGATCAACTTCCACCGCGCCCCTTCCGGAACCCTCTCTAACCGACGCCGTTCGTTTCGCCTTCCACCTCGCAATCCCTCGCCGTCCCCGTCGGCCCGTCCGCTAACCCCCTTCGTTCTATGCAGCATTCCCGCCTGATTGGGTCCTTTCGCCCTCGCGTGGAGACATCGTGGCTCGTTGATCCGTGAGGCGGATTCTAGAAGGGTGGTCTTCGGGGAGGGAAGGAGGGATGGGGGTGGCGGAGCTGTCGCAGACGATGGAGGCGCTGGCGCGGCGGGCGAGCACGCTGCGGGACTCGCTGCAGAGGAGCCAGGGGAACACGGAGAGCATGGTCGCCATCCTCGGTTCCTTCGACCACCGCCTCTCCGCGCTCGAGGCCGCCATGCGCCCCACCCAGGTCCCGCCCCCCGTCTCGTCCCCATCCCCGCTTGGTTTTGTCAAATTCGATGGAGAAGGATGGGAGCGAGCGGTGTCTCATTTTTGGTGGTGAACTGGTGATGCAGGTGAGGACGCACGCGATCCGGATGGCGCACGAGAACATTGACAAGACGATCAAGGCCGCCGACGCCATCCTCTCCCAGTTCGACATCGCCCGCCGGGTGGGTGCCTTCTCTCATCCCCTTACTTTTGAATGGAATGCTGATTTTATCCCCTAGTGAGATTTTGGGGGAACAAATAGGATGAATTACATGATGAATTTGATTGGTTTGGGCTGGAAAGGTTTGTGGCACTGTATGCATTTGGAGGGGATTGAGGGCGCCAATTGTGCATTGGGTGCCCACAGGCTACAGGATGGTACCAAAATTTGGTTTGCTTTGGAGAATGTGCTTAAATAGTTTTTTCTCTGTAATGGTTAGGATAACATCAATGATTATTTTCTTAGTTTTGTTAATTAAGTGCTTCATTCTTACATATTCTTTTTAATTTTAATAAATTTGCTGTAGGGGCCTCCCCTACAGTTTTCCTTCAAAAAAAAGTGCTTCATCAGTTTTTCAGCAGACGCAATAATTAATTTCTGTAGCACTGTTAGATGATTAGAGAATTAGCGTAGGCTCAGCACTTTGATGATTATAGCATTTTCTTGTGCAGAGGCTGCTATTTTTTAGATAGGTTTGCACTTTTAAATTGGATTGAAATTTTGCAGCTACAGTTGTTTGTTGAGTTTTATGTCAGACAGTTTGAACACAAGGTTGGTTTGTTCGCTAAATTTATGTACATGCTATCTTTTTGAGCTTTAGGCTGAAGCTACAATATTGAGGGGTCCCCATGAGGATCTGGAGAGCTACCTGGAAGCTGTGGATCTACTGAAAAGCATTGTTCACTTCTTTTCCTCAAACACGAACTTTAAGAGCAGCGGAGGAGTTGTGAATCATGTCAACAATCTGTTATCCAAGTCTGCTCTGAAGATTGAGGAGGAATTCAGGCAGTTGATGAGCACATACAGGTAGAATTTGCATTGTACATCCATTCCTGAACCCTGATCATGTTGATTCCTTATATATTGCTAGAGGAATAGTTGCTGTATTTACTGGACCTCTACCAACGATAATTTATTAATTCTTCTAATAACTTTTCTAATATGTATTGTTGTATCTGTTCTTTCAGCAAACCTATTGAGCCTGATCGCCTATTTGATTGCCTTCCAAAGCCTCAACGGGCATCAAAAGGTGACCCTGAAGCAGATGGAGGAAATTCTACCCACTCTGAGCATCCATCCAAAAGCTTGGAAACTGCTGTTTTCAGGACTCCAACACTAATTCCCCCAAGAATATTACCACTTCTGCATGATATAGCTCAGCAATTGGTCCAGGCTGGAAATCAGCAGTCATGCTATAGAATTTACAGGTATGCCTCGAGCTGTGGGTTTAATATCTGATTGTTCTGATTACTGCTATACGAATTATAATATGATAATATATAAATGCTGCTTACGGAGAACAAGAAGGTCGATGAAAACGGAGAGTAGACGAGTTGTGGGAAATGCATTAATAGCAACTAAATATGCAGGCAATGAAGCATACCTAGTCTGGTTTTGGTCAGTTTGCACCATATAACTAGAAATTGTGGGAGCTGGAAAAATGCCTTACTTAGTAATTGACATTATTTCGAGCATCCTTGAGTTGGAACTATTCATTTAGAGCCCATAGCACAGCAGTCATATGTGGAATGCCTTGCAGTATGAATGATCATTATCTTTCCTTCCCAATTTCAATCGGCATCTGTTCTGATTTTTTAACACCAGAGTCTATAAAATTAAGCGCAAATTTGTTCTCTTTCTCCAGAGATGCTCGTGGTTCAGCATTAGAACTGAGCCTTCGGAAACTGGGAGTAGAAAAGCTTAGTAAAGATGATGTACAAAGGATGCAGTGGGAGGCCTTAGAGGCTAAAATTGGAAATTGGACCCAGTTTATGCGAATTGCGGTGAGGATCCTTCTGAGAATATGCTTGTGGTGTATGTGTTTAGACATCAAACTAACAGACTATGCTTCAATCAGGTTAAACTATTACTTGCTGGAGAACGAAGAATTTGTGATCAGGTTTTTGATGGCATCAATTTCAACAAGGATCAATGTTTTGCTGAACTGGCAGGAACTAGTGTTCTAACTCTTCTCAGCTTTGGAGATGCTGTTGCTAAAAGTAAAAGGTCGCCTGAGAAACTGTTTGTACTTCTTGACATGTATGAAGTTATGCATGAACTTAAATCTGAGGTATGCTGGTAGTAATGTATTTAGCACTGCAACTCAAAGATCATATATATGCATTACATTATCATATTTTAATCAGTTGTGTAGTTGTTACCGGCCATATAGAAGTTACAATGATAATTATAGTTACTGGCAATTGGCAAATGATGTTTTTCTTGGTTCTTGGCAAATGATGTTTTTCTTGGTTCTTCTAGTTGTAGTGTTAGCCTTTGCAGTTGTTATTGTGCTGTCAACTTAACTACCTCGATTTTGACGACTACAGAAGTTCTACTACCTTTGTTTGAACCTTGTTACCAGGTTGAAGTAATTTTCCAAGGCAGGTTTTGCTCTGAGATGCGGGAGGCTGCATTGGGCTTGACTAAGCGCTTGGCACAGACTGCCCAAGAAACTTTCTCTGATTTTGAGGAGGCAGTCGAGAAGGATATTTCAAAGACTATCGTCCAAGATGGAACTGTCCATCCTTTGACTAGCTATGTGATTAATTATGTTAAATTCCTATTTGAGTAAGTACCACCCTTTTCATCTAGCTATTACATTTTTGGACATGTAGAGAATTTGTGTGACTTAGATGTTAACTAATACATGGTTACAATCACAATGGGTTTTAACTCTTAACTTTGAGGATGTATGGTTATTTTTTCAGATAAATATTTAGAACTCCATCTTTTTTTTTTCTGGCAGTGATGAGTTCTCTTTCTTGTGTAGTAGTCGAGTTAGTCAGGCATCGTCCAGAATTCACCTTTTCTTCCATCCCGCATACACAGATTAGTTATACTCATTTTTTAACACGTTTGCAGACTGTAATACCAGTTTTTATGCTGAGTCCATCCTTCTACATCTTTACCCATGTTTTTAGCATCCTTACTTTTTTTCACTTTGCAATCCATAAAAGTTGTGGGGTCTACTGGCACCATGGCTTTGAACCTCTTCCTGCTACTATGTCAATGTGTTACCAGTTATTTTCCAGTTTCCACCGTGTCTGTGCACCACATGTGTTGCTTTTCTTAATAAACTTGAGGTGTGTTGTGGTAGCTATTGGGGTACAGGTCCGAGGACCGAGGTAGGGCACTTGCCCTCGTCTAACCAGCGACAGTGCTCTTCCCTGGTGAGATAGAGAGGCTCTGAGGCTTGACTTTAGAAGGGGAGGAATACTAGAGACTTGTCTGATTGTTTATTGCCTTGATGATAATGAGTACGATGTTGTCCCTTTTATAGGGATGGCAAAACTTGACCTGTAAGAAACCTATCCCCATATTAAGGAAACTAATCCCTAATAACCGGAAACTTATCTCTAATACATAGAATATATCTAAAAGGAAACAAACCTAAATAATGAGGAAACTAATTATTCTTATCCTGAGCCGCGATATGTTGCCAAGCTATGGCTTGTCATGCCATAACATTTCACCCCTCGCGGCGAGACAGCTCGTCCTTGAGCTGTCAGGCGGCGACCATGGATGGAGGCCTTGCGTCCCCGTGTTGACAGGAGTATCCGATACCGACGTCGGGTCATTTGAGAGCAGATCAGCGACACTCCAACGTATGACGCCTAAGGGAAAAGCACTTTAGCATGTCGTGGTGTTGAGGAAGACGTCGGCGGTATGGGCAACTGACATGGGGCAGCAGTGATACCCTTACTGCCATGGAACGTGACGACGGCGGGGAGGACGTGACGGCAGCGCTGGCCCCTCAGCCGTTGCGCTCCACATCGCTTGTTGTACGGCGTCGGTCGGCCGCATGGAAAAGATTGCCACTGGACAACGGCATCCTTCCTCAGCGAACGCACTGGGGGTGCAGCCAAGGGCAGCGATGCCGGCTGGGGTGGTGTTGGTGGCGCATCAGAGAGTGGCATCGGTGGGCTGTTGTGGACGATTGTGTGCAAGACGACAACAGAGATTTACACAAGGAGGCTGGCTCTACTTCGGCTGGAGGAGTCTCGGTTGGGAGCATTGCAGGCGTTTCCGAATTGGGAGTAGGCGAAACCGTTTCGGTTTCAGCCACAGTTTCCGAATTGGACTCGGCTGTTGTTGCCGATCCGACAATAGAGGAGTAGGCGCAGAATATTTCTTGCGGCAAGGATAGCAGACCAGGAGGACTCGTTGCAGCAAGGAAAGATAGCTAGACTAGTTCCTCCTTCCGAGGATAGATAGAGTATGAGTTTGGTTCTCCTTCAGAGAACGTATTAGAGTACTGTTGGCTTAGTTTCCTATTCGGCTTATGCCTTTTAGTCTACCGAAATCCTTGGAGCTTAACCTATAAAAGCTACAGATGTAAAAGAGGTGGGACTTAATCAATACAATAGATAAGTTTTGCCTCAAGCTTCCGACTAGATTAGAGCCTTGGATTTCGACCGGAACAAGTCCTGCCAAACCCAAGGGTGACCTTGTCTTTGCCAATTTACTTACCCTGTCCTGTTTTCTTTCCTACCGATCCAATCCCATAAGATTTGGTATCAGAGCCTCACCACCACCCTTCGCCATGGAAAGCACCAAGACCATCGAGACATACTGCAACAACTATTCGTGATGATGGTAGAAATCAACCACATCAAAACACAACAAGCGGCGCATGATCACGTCATCGCCGACTAGAAGGCTGGCAGTTCAGCCGCAGTTGGTGCGCGACCTGGAGGGTTCGGCAGCGGTGTACACGGCCAGGAACATGTGGCTGGCAGCAGGGCACACGATGACGATGACCGGCGCACCGCTCCTCGCTTCCACAAGCTGTCTTTTCCAACCTACGATGGAGAAGATCCTCTTTCGTGGCTCAATTGGTGCGACCAGTTTTTCCGAGGGCAAGGCACCATGGAAGATGAGAAGGTTTGGTTGGCATCATATCACTTGATTGGCGCTGCCCAACAGTAGTACTACCAACTCGAACGAGACGAAGGCATGATGTCATGGGTTCGTTTCGTAGAATTCGTCAACATGAGGTTTGGTCCGCCTATCCGAAGTAATTCCCTCGGGGAATTGGCGCAACTTTGACGGACGACCACCGTGGATGCTTACAAAAGAAGTTCTTGGCTCTTCTTTGTCGCACAGAACCGTTCTCGCAATCACAACAAGTGCAACTGTTTATAGCCGGGCTTGGGAAACCATTACAGACAGATGTTGAGCTGCAGCATCCTACTCATCTACAGACTGTTATGAGTTAGGCTAGGGCTTACGGACAACGTTTGGAAGAAACAATAGTGGAGACGAATCCACCATTAAAAACCCCCACGGCTCCTCGCTTCTTGACCACCTCTGGAGTACCTAAGCCGACGCAGATCGTTACGCTACCGCTAGACCAAGAGCGCAAACACAGCAGGAGCGACTACAGTGCGGCAGCCAGTGGCGGCCTCAGATTCCGCCGTCTGTCAGTTGAAGAAATGTCTGACCGTCGTGCGAAGGGGTTATGTTTTAATTGTCCGGAGAAGTTTTCACGGAACCATTGTTGTGCTATGAAGGGCATATTTCTTTTGGAACTCGACAATGCCGACACTGAGGATACTGATGACGGTCATGTTGAGATTTCTTTACATGCTCTCATTGGCATTCGTACGAGTCGTATGATGCGCCTTCCAGTGGAGATCGATGGACGCGAAGTGATTGCCTTGGTGGATTCCGGCTCCACTCACACCTTCCTTGCCGAATCAATGGCACATATCCTGGGTTTGTCCCCTACACCACGGCCAAGCATGTGTGTCACCGTTGTCAATGGCGACCGCGTATCTAGCTCTAGCGGCTGCACCAATGTTCGGTTTTCTATTGATCATGAGGAGTTCGTTGCAGATTGCTTTGTTATTCTGCTTGATGGATTTGATGTGGTCCTTGGCATTCAGTGGTTACGAGCTCTTGGTCCTATCTTATGGGATTTTATGAAGCTTACCATGTCCTTCTGGCGAGTGGATCATCGGGTTACTTGGACCGGCTTGAATGGCCAGCGGGCCAAAAGCCGCATCTATGCTCTCACGGGTTGCGAATTCCTCAATACTCCCCTCGACGAGTACAATGATATTTTTGAGGAGCCAAAGGGACTCCCTCCACAGCGGTGTCATGATCATCACATGCACCACCTTCCAGATGCGGTTCCTGTGGCTGTTCATTCATATCGCCACCCTCAACTCTTGAAGGATGAGATTGAAAAGCAATGTGATGAGATGTCGGCTCAAGGTATTATTCGGGGAAAGTACTTCTGCATTTTCATCACCTGTTTTGCTTGTTAAAAAACAGGATGGATCATGACGTTTCTACGTGGACTATCGTGTGCTTAACGATAAGACCATCAAAGACAAATTTCCTATTCCCGTAGTTGATGAACTTTTGGATGAACTTAATGGAGCTCGCTTCTTCACCAAGTTGGATTTGTGCAGTGGTTATCATTAGGTTCTCATGCATGATTCAGATATTGAGAAGACAACCTTTCGTACACATCGTGAACAGTTTGGATTTTTGGTCATGCCGTTCGGTCTTACTAATGCTCCAGCGACAGTTCAAGCCCTGATGAACGATATTCTCATGGCTTTTATTTGCCGTTTTGTTTTGGTTTTCTTTGATAACATTTTGGTCTACAGTTCATCGTGGGCCGAGCATCTTCAGCAGGTTCGTACGGTGCTTTAGCTGATGCGTCATCATAAGTTGGCTCTCAAGCACTCAAAATGTCTCTTTGGAGAAGAATCGGTGGCGTATCTCGGTCACATTATTTCCGGACAAGGCGTGGCCATGGATTCTGACAAGGTAGCTACCGTTCAACTTTGGCCGACACCTCGTTCTGTACATGCGCTCCGAGGGTTCCTTGTTCTTACCAGCTATTACCGGAAATTTATTAAGGAGTATGGCGTCGTTGCCGCGCCTCTCACAAAATTACTAAAGAAGGAGGCTTTTTCTTGGAATTCGGATGCTGATGCCGCCTTCTCAGCTTTGAAGACTGCCCTTGTTTCGGCTCCGGTTTTGCATCTTCCTGACTTTGCTAAACGGTTTACAGTGGATTGTGATGCCTCGGGTGCCGAGTTTGGTGCGGTTCTGCATCAAGGAGGAGGACCGATTGCATTCTTCAGCCGTGCAGTTGCTCCTCAAAACGCAAAATTGGCAACTTATGAACGAGAGTTGATTGGCTTAGTCAAAGCCGTTCGCCATTGGCGTCCATATCTTTGGGGACGACCATTTTTGGTTCGAACGGATCACTATAGCCTCAAATTCTTACTGGATCAACGACTCTCGACGATTCCTCAACATACTTGGGTGAGCAAGTTGTTTGGATATGATTTTTCTGTTGAGTTTCGACCGGGCCGTCAGAATACTGTAGTTGATGCTTTATCTCGGCGTGATGAAGATACTATGGCTGTACATGCCATCTTCGGGCCAACGTTTACTGTACTTCATAACCTACAGCAGGAGGTGGTGTCTCTACCTGATCTAGTTGTTCTTCGGGATAGAGTTTTGGCCAATACGGCCGAACCGGATTGGACACTTGTTGATGGTTTGCTATTGTTCAAGAACCGGATTGTTATCTCCGATTCTTCTCATCTTTGGGCGGAATTACTTGCTGATGCCCATGGTACTGGACATGAGGGAATTCAAAAGACCTTACATTGTTTTCGCTCTTCATTTTTTAATGCGGGGGTTCATCGCCGAATTCGGGATTTTATCAAGGGATGTGTTATTTGTTAGAAGAATAAGACGGAGCATTTGCATCCTGCCGATCTGTTACAACCCTTGATAGTACCAACTGCTATTTGCACTGTTCACCTAGGCGCTAGGCGAAAGGTGGGCGGAGGGTGGCCGCCTAGCGCCTAGCCCGCCTAGGCGTAGTCGGTGGCGGTCGAACAGAGCATGAAGAAGAAAAGAGAAAGAAAAAATAAAAGAGAAAAAGAAAAGAGAAACCTGTCCATCCAACCCAACCAGCCCAACCAAGAGTCCAGTGGCCTGTTCCGACTGCACAGACCTTACCCTCTCGCTCTGACCACAACACTGACCGAGTGCCCTTACCTTATCCTCTCGCTCCCTACGCGGCTACGCCTGCCCTCTCTCGCGCGCTCCGCCTCGCTCTCTCTCCCCTCGCTCTTGCTCTCAGGCGACTGGATGAGGCGCGACGACGGGGAGGGTTGGAGGCGCAACGGTGATGGGGAGCTGCATGACGAGGAGCCGGGAGGAGTCGCGCAACCGCAAGGCACAAGGTGAGACCGTGAGAGCCACACTTACATTTTTTCCGTTTTCTCCCCCGTGCGCCCAGCTCCGCCTCAGAGCGTCATGCGTCACCTCGGGCCACCCAGCTTCGCTCCAGACCGCCCAGAGCCGCTGCGCCTTGCTCGCCTCGCGCCGCCTGGGACTGGCTAGGCGCTCGGCCCGCCTAGGGCGCCGATTAGCACCAAGTCGCGGCGGAGGAGCTTCGCCCAGTGCCTAGGCAGCCTAGGCGCCCACCTAGGGGAACACTGGCTGTTTGGGACGACTTTTCCATGGATTTTACTGAAGGTTTTCCAAAGGTTAGTGGCAAGTCGGTCGTGTTAACGATCGTTGATCATTTTTCTAAATATAGTCATTTTATTCCTCTCAGTCATCCGTACACCGCCAACTCAGTTGCTCGTGCTTTCTTTGATGACATTGTTTGATTGCATGGTATTCCCTGTTCCATTGTGAGCGATCCGGATCCTGTCTTCACCAGCAACTTTTGGACTGAACTTTTTCATCTTACGGGAGTAAAAATTCACATGAGCTCGGCCTTTCATCCCTAGTCTGATGGCTAATCAGAAGTTGTCAACCGCACTATTGCCATGTATTTGCGGTGTTTATCGGGTGATCGTTATAAGCAATGGCTCCAATGGCTTCCTAGGGCAGAATTTTGTTATAATACTTCCTTTCATTCTTCATTGCAAATGACTCCTTTTTGGGTGGTTTATGGCCGTGACCCTTCGACTTTACTACAATATCAGCCGGGTCCAGCCTGTGTGGTCGCAGTTGATCGACAGCTCCAAGATCGTGATGTCTTTCTTGCCGAAATTCGAGAGCGTCTTCTTCAAGCTCAAGACTATATGAAGCAACACCATGATAAGGGTCGTCGTGCCGTACACTTTGCGGTTGGTGAGTGGGTTTGGCTTCGTCTTCATCATCGTTCAACCGTTGGAATTACTGATCCACAATGCTCCAAGTTGGCTCCCCGTTTTTACGACCCTTTCCTCATCACCGAACGCATCGGCTCTGTGGCATATCGTCTTCAATTGCCTCCTAAAGCTCGCATCCATAATGTTTTTCATGTGGCTCTTCTTAAACAGTATCAAGGCTCGATACCTCCAGTCCCTGGTATTCTGCCAGATATTGTCCATGGTCATGTGGTTCCATCACCTTTGGCTATTGTTTGGGCGCGCTTGAATCGGGGTACTTGGGAGTTATTGGTTCAATAGACTGGTTGCTCTGCCGCTGATGCTACATGGGAACTGTTAGACAATTTTCAAATAAAATATCCTTTATTTCAGCTCGAGGACGAGCTGTTTCACGAAGAGGGCGGTAATGTTGTGGACACATTTGTGGGCAAGACGTATCAGCGTAGACGACGCAAGGAGGCTAGCTCTACTTCGGCTGGAGGAGTCTCGACTGGGAGCACTGCAGGCGTTTCCGAATTGGGAGTAGGTGAAACCGCTTTGCCACCACGATTCTGAATTGGAATAAATTTCTTTGTTGCGATCCGCAACAGAGGAGTAGGCGCATAATATTTCTTGTAGCAAAGATAGCTGACCAGGAGGACTCTTTGCAGCAAGGAAAGATAGCTAGACTAGTTCCTCCTTCCGAGGATAGATAGAGTATGAGTTTGGTTCTCCTTTAGAGAACGTATTAGAGTACATGTTGGCTTAGTTTCCTATTCGGCTTATGCCTTTTAGTTTACCGAAATCCTGTGAGCTTAATCTATAAAAGCTACAGATGTAAAAGAGGAGGGACTTAATCAATACAATAGATAAGTTTTGCCTCAAGCTTCCGACTAGATCAGTGCCTTGGATTTCGGCCAGAACAAGTCCTGCCAAACCCAAGGGCAACCTTGTCTTTGCCAATTTACTTACCCTATCCTGTTTTCTTTCCTACCGATCCAATCCCATAACAGTGGCGGTGCTAGTTCTGAAGGTGATGGAAGTGGTAGCGTCACCATGTTGACGACGACATGAATCACCTCCTTTTGCTCCATCTTGGCCACAGTTGCAACCGGCGGGGATGCCATCGAGGCCATCGGATTGGTGGAGCATTCCTTGCTTTTGGCGTGTCTTCTCTCTGCATCCAGAACACCAAGCATCTTTTCAAGCATCTCAACCATACAACTCAACATGGCGCTGTCTATCATGGAATCGAAACCCTCGTTGCCCAACATGGTGGAAGGGGCAACGATTGGCTCTGATACCAAATGTTGTGGTAGCTGTTAGGGTACGGGTCTGAGGATCAAGGGTAGGGCACTTGCCCTCATCTAACCAGCGACATGACTCTTCCCTGGCGGGGTAGAGAGGCTCTGAGGCCTGAGTTTAGAAGGGGAGGAAGACTAGAGACTTGTTTGATTGTTCATTGCTTGATGATAATGAGTATGATGCTGTCCCTTTTATAGGGATGGCTAGACTTGACCCATAAGAAACCTATCCCCGTATTAAGGAAACTAATCCCTAATAACCGGAAACTTATCTCTAATACATATAATATATCTAAAAGGAAACAAACCCAAATAATAAGGAAACTAATTATTCTTATCCTAATCCGCGATATGTTGCCAGCGCTATGGCTTGCCATGCCATAACAAGGTGGCATGTAGTTCTGCTATAAATATTGATTTATTTGTTTTGTTCTTTAAGTGAGGTTTAGTTTGTCGATTATTTCTGTGGCATCATTTTGCATATACCATTCTAACAAATATTTGTGCCTGACTTGAACAGTTATCAGTCAACACTGAAGCTACTATTTCAGGAATTTGAAACTGGCAGTGAGACTGAATCTCAACTTGCAGTTGTTACGATGAAGATAATGCAAGCCCTTCAAAATAACTTAGATGGGAAATCTAAGCAGTATAAGGATCCTGCATTGACTTACATATTTCTTATGAACAACATTCACTATATGGTTAGGTCTGTTCGCAGGTATGTTACGTTTTCTGCTTCAGGTCCACATACTCTGTTTTCCTGGCAGTGCGCCTGTTCAATAATATTTTTTTCTCACCTCAGATCAGAAGCCAAGGATATACTTGGTGATGACTGGATTCAGAGGCATCGCAGGATTGTACAGCAAAATGCCAATCAGTACAAAAGGGTAGCATGGGCAAAGGTAAGTGCATCAATGCAATCTTCAGTAATTGGAGGTGTTGTGTTTCTTTTCTATTTTACGATGTTAAGATTGTTGATCTTTTTGCCCTGACTAGACTGTTGTATTTTGTTCTTCAGCACAGTGGTTATAATATAAATTTTGAATTTTTATATTTCTAGTTGTACTTCTAGTTTGAAGAAATTAGTGGTCTACATATTCCATCATGAATTTAACACAATTTGTAAAGTAAAGCTTGTGAGGTTATGAATTGCGGACGACATAGATTCTGCTGTGCATTACTGTCTTCTATTTACCCCTTGCTTTGCTGCAAGGTTTACTTTCTCGTTCTGTACATTAGATAGTTCCAAGACTTTTTCCTCTTGTATTTACATTATTGGAAACAGTGAATGCAATTACTTCCTGTTATAACTACTCTGCTTCTATCATTTTAGATTCTCCAGACACTCTCTGTTCAAGGTGCGGGTAGCACTGGTTCATCAACACCATCCGATCTTAGCAGCAGTGGAGTTTCAAGAGCTATGATCAAAGAACGGTCTGTAACTAGCAGATTGTTTGAATAAATAACTGATAACAGAGGTCACAAAACTGTATGCTCTTCCCTTGCCAGGTTTAAGTCCTTCAATATGCAATTTGAAGAGCTTCATGCAAAGCAATCTCAATGGACTATACCTGATCAGGAATTGCGAGAATCTTTGAGGCTTGCTGTAGCTGAAGTTCTCTTGCCAGCTTATCGGTCTTTTGTTAAACGTTTTGGGTATGTTAACTAGCTTTTTTCTTGACCTTCTTAGGCTCTCCACCCAATTCCTCCACTCAATTAATTGGTTACAGTTGATAATGAAATTCTATCATAGTTACGTTTTACCCCAAAACCTTAATCTCGTATGATAAATTTTTAAATGTTACAATGCATCCACCTCCATCCATTTTTCCATATACTCCATTAAGTTATTGAATAACTCACAAATGGCCATGATGGTAGATAAAGCAGCAGTTGCATGTGTCCATTGCAATTCTTCATGCTTCTCCTGGTTTTATTATATGAGTGTACTAATCTAACTTTCAGGAATCTTGTTGAGCATGGAAAGAACCCACATAAGTACATCAGATACTCCCCAGAAGTGATGGATCAGTTGCTGGGTGAGTTCTTTGAAGGACAACAATTTGGAGAACAAAAGCGGTGAGCTCTGAGAAACAGTAAAAAGGGAAGAGCACTGCTAATAAGTCTTATAGCACAACTTTCGCAGAGATTTCTACAGAAGCAACTAACTGTTCTTTACACCATCACGTATACGGTACTGAAGTACTGATATAGCATAACTGTCACTCCTTTATAGAGCTACTCTGGCAAGATCTCACGTTCTTTCATTATTTGACTGGTTAACCTTTCATGTTAACGGCCGAGAGGGCATTAATTCACATGAGCAATCTCAGGATTTTGTTTCTCATTTTGCTTCTGTTATATCATGTGCTGTTACCTGGTATTCATAATCTGCAGATCCACTTTTGTGTAGTCTTATTTATGCTGTAGATCTTCATATTTGCTTGCTTTTCTTGGCAACATGTTGCAATGAGGTTGATCTATTTGGCTAAATTGATTATGGACGAATTGATCGAATTGGTCTCCTGAGCATGCAAGTGGTGTTTCGTTTTAGACAGTTCATTAGCATCTTTTGTGAAGTAGAAATTTGGATACTCTCTCTCTCTCTTGAAGGGATCGTTCTAGCTACCCCTGTGTTCCTCATTTCCCGATGTTCTGTCTGTTAATTATTTTCCATTCTGTCTTGAGATGTAGAGGTTCTGGTAAATGGGAGCTATAGAAAACAAAATAGAAATAAATCTGTGTTTAGATATCAAGGCAAAGAAGACTGTCATTGCCCTTTTCCCCATGTCCGCTGCCACTAACATGGTAGGAGCCAAAATATTCCTAACTGTTTCCTAACAAAATGAGCATACCACGTTCGTTGATGCCTTTAAATTGAGCTCCAGAGGCAGAACAAGGAAAGTAGCATACCCTCATTTGGGTTTTAGAATGGTGATCACTTCAGTCTAGTGTTCTATAATACAGACATACAGTATGTTCATCCGGGAGAAAACTAGACAGCATTTTGAACATCCATTAGAATCTTGGATCACGATATTGTGCTGTTTGAATAAGCAAGTGCTTATCATTAGGAAGTGGTACTTCGGCTGTTTAAGGGCCTTGTACTGTAGATGGTGTATCTTGACAGTGGTAACTACTGATGAAAACAGAACTGGGTTGCTTCTGAATTAAGTGATTCTAGGTGAAGCATAACTAACTGGGTTGCTTCTGAATTAAGTGATTCTAGGTGAAGCATAACTTTTAGTGTCTACTAGACCGATGCTGGCCTCTAGCCCTCTGTCTTGTTTTGATGAGCAATAAGCATTACTATTACTAATTGTAGCTTCCTTCATCTCAGGTTAGTCTATATTACCATCATTGATTAATTACCATGGACACTGTCAGATCTTTCTGGTTGCTGTCAAGTTAGGTTCGTTAATAATTGCCTAGCCGTTAAAGCCAGCACTCTCAAATTGTTTGGTTTGACACTTGTTTGCTGTGCTTTTTGTTAATTGTTGCTTGCTTGTCGGTGTTGCCACCTAAAAGTTTTGTTGGCACTAACATGAGAGCCTCCAATAATTGGGACGAGCGAGCATTACATGGGTATAAAATCTCGAGTTCGTCATCCGTTTTGCTGGGTTTGGTAGGCATGCACAAATAGTGGCCCTTGTTTATTTTACTCCCTGTACTGTAAGCCCAGGCCTCAGAATTTTAATTTCTTAATGGAAAATGCTCTGCCTACGACGATTTTGTACGGCGAAAAGGCGAGCCCGTCCCTAGCCGCCTCAGCCCACTGCCTCATCCTCCGATCGGCCCCATGCCCCACCTCCCTTTGCGCCTCCTCCTCCGACAGGCCTTGCGTGCCGCCTACCTTCGCCCACGTTGCCCTTGCCCGCCTGCGCCTCCACCCTGTCGCCTCCGGCCCATGTGGGTACAACGACGACCTGGTTGCGCGCCTGCGTCACCCCCGGCCGGTCGCCTGTGTCTCCGCCGGCCCACGTTGCCTTGGCCGCACGACTGCAACGCCCTCGACTGACCGCCCGCGTCTTCGGTCGCCTGGCCGCCCGCCGCTTGGTGCCCGCTCGGCAGCCACGTGCATCGTACAAGCGTACGGCGATAAATCGTCGTGTGCATAGCACTACCGTTTCTTAATACAGAACTACAAGATCATCGGGTCACATTCATCATGTCGCAAATATGCTCTGTCAGCAGCAAAATGTGACGTAGGTGATCTATGTAACAGCCCAAATTTGAACCAATTTAAAATTTGCATGAATTTCAAAAACTTTTGTTGCATTTCAGGAATTTCCCAAAGCCTTGCCTTGCAATTTAAAATTTTAAAACAATTTCCATGCCTCAAACTTGGATGTGCAAAAATCTAAAACTTTAATTGTGTGCAAAACCCCTCAGCAGTTTGAATCCAAATTCAAATTAAATCCTAAAATTCCAAATAAAAAATTCAAGCTGGTTTCTTTTCCCTCTCTCTTCCTCGGGTCGCATCTCCTCGTTGACCCAGCCTCACCCCTCTCGTCATGCCCTCCTCAAGTAATCAACACACAGTCTTGATGTCGCCTTTCTCTCTTCCTTCCTCCCTAGCAATTTGTGCAAGATCCGTGGCCAGTGAGCCAGCTAGTTGTGGCGTCGCTGGCCGTTTCCCCTCTCCTCCCTTCCATCGTGGCCCAACCGAGCTGAGGCCCAACCATAGCGCAACAGCTTGCCTAGCGCCTGCCCGCTCTCTCTCTCGCACGCGCTTGTTGGCATGTGGGCCTTGGCCCCACCTGTGCTTCTTCCCCCGTATGCCAGCTCACCTCGCTATTGCCCGTTGCTACCTCACGCATGCACGCCGAGCGAGCCAGACCTTGTTAGACCCTGCGCTTCGATCCTCTCGCCTCTCTCGCACCGCAATGACATTGTTACTTCACGAGCACGTCCAGCTCACTTGTGCGCTGCTAGTGAGATCTCGCGCCTAAGCCAAGCGTGTTGTCGTGTTCGTCTCCTCGCTATTTAAGACACGACCGAGTGCGTCATCTTGTTCGCCAGCTTCTCCTTTGAGTTTTCCCTAACTTTTCCCCTCCGCTCCGCCTCAGGTGGAGAAGAACTTGAGCCGTCTTGGCCACCTTCCCATTTCCCATTACCGGCTTCAATCGTGATTCTGCTTGTTGAGGTGAGTCATCTGTTGTCTCTCGCATCTTGGTCGCCTAGACCTCTTCTCTCTAATGCGTGCATTCTTATTTCTTGCTGTGCACCAGATTCGTCGGAACGCCTTTGTCCCCGTTGCCGGCCTAGAGCACACGAATCTCGCTGCCACACTCTATCTCCTTCATTACTCGGTTTCTAGGTGAGCCATTCCGTTCCAGTATGCTTCAACTCGTCGCAAACTTGGTAGGCTAGTCAATGCTAAGCCTAGTCAATGCTATGCCTAGTCGACCGTAGCACCATCGCGCCACCACAGGCCGCCGTGGAGAGCTCGGTGCGCCGCTTCTTCTTGAGCACCGAGAGCACCATTAGCATTGTCGTAGTCTGTAGATGATGTTTCCAACCTGCAGTTATAGTTTGTAGCCTCGCTCGGTAGATGCCAGTATGCACAGTAGCGTCACCGTTGACCTTGCCGTAGCACCGCCGTCTCAGGCCATCCCTCACCGCGCCGTCACAGTCGTTAGGATCGCTTTGGACCCCGTGACCCATTTTGAGGGTCGCAGGTGGTCGCCGGAACCCCCTCCGCCGACGCCGAGCTCGCCCAGAGCCCAGCCACGGCAACTTTGTCCGCTCCTCTGCTCTGGGAGGAAAACGACTTAGAGACACTAACGTGTGGGGCCAAGGTGATTAGGTTAACCATAATTATTTAACAATACTTAGTAGTTAATGTTTGTATGACACGTGGGCCCTAGGTAATTAGGAATTCTAATTAAGTCGTAGGTCAGTGTATGTGTATATGACATGCGGGCCCCACCACCTGAAGCACTCTATATAGACGCAGTCCGTAGACCGAAGTCGTTGACGTGTGGGCCCCCTAGCCCTGTGAAGCTGTTGGGTGGACCGAGTCTATGTGGACCGCGGTCCCACTTGTTAGTCTTTTGGGTTTTTTTCCAAATAAAAATATTTAGAAAAGAAACTAAAAACCCAACTGGAACCACCTATCTGCCACATATATGTTTCCTTATGAAAATAATTGGAAAATAAATAAAAAACCCTACTGGACCCCACTGTCAGTCACCGAGGATTTTCTTAAGAAATTTAATTGAAAAATAAAATGAAAATCCGACTTAGCCCACCTGTCACGGATTTCAGATTTTCTGGAATTTCCTCTCAATTCAAACTTCAGAGAACTTGTTCTCCTTCGTTTTAAATCCAAATGACTTGATTTTTTTTGTTTCTAAAATAATCTAAATTCAAAACCTTTCCAACAGTACAAAAATCATATTTTTTGGAGTTCATTTTAATTTTATTTGAATTTATTTGATTTCATGTGTATTTATTCAATGTCGTCATTTACACTTAAATAGATTCCAACGTCACCGAAGAATTCACCACTACTTCGGGACAATACCAAGAACAAGTAATATCCGCTGTTGAGCAAGGAAAGTCCTTACAATTGATCATGTTGAACCTACTTTTCAAATGCAAATTACTTTGCTTTAAAGTATTACTTGCATATTTATTATTATTTATGAAACACTATGTTAAATATTGATACCTAGCTATGTCATATGTTGTTATATTCTATTCCCTTCCTTGATTGTTGATAATCCATTACCTTGTCACCCTAGGTTAATTATTACATTGATAAATTGCTCTTGGTTAATCATTAATGACTATTTGTTGTGCTTAAACACTGCTTAGCGGTTAAATTGACAAAACAATACTTGGGCTATAATTTGAATAGTAGTGTGGTAACACGAGTTACCACTAGCAATAGGAGAATGTTATACAAAATGGTGGAGACTTGGGCGAGTGGATGATATGAGATCGGTGTAGGGGCATGCACGAGAGTTGGGTTTGTGGATTGTCTCGCCTGAGTCGATTAAGGACCGAATCATGTGCCGTATTTCTAAACTAATAACTGTGCAACCACAAGTTTAGTATGGGATAGACCTGATCAATTACTTTGCTCAGTTTCTAGTATGACCCAAGCGCATAGTAGTAGGTGGATTTCTACACGATTTCTATCGTCGATAATTTCTAATATGATTTCTATCATCGAGAAGGGCGACAAACTTTCCACAACAGAGGGTCCCTCATTGAAAATGTGTATCGTAACGGAGCATTCTTGGGGTGCCCCATAATGGTCACTGTCCCAATGTTGAGGGGTTCCCCACCGGATCGGGTTAAGTGTCGGGAATAGGTATCTGAAATACCTTGTTATGATCATCTTCGTCACACGCCCAGGAAGCGTGTTATGGTCGACATTATGAGTTGATTATATTTTGTGGGTAAAGCTATAAAACCTCTATAGAGTGTATAATCTATTCAAATAGTTATGCCGTCGGTTATGGGCGTTGTGAAGAAAACCACACTTGGTTAGTTTTAATAAAATATGGAATGAAGATATTAACGTAAAGATGGTTGTAGCAATAATCTGGAGATAGGTGGATAGAACCTCATGAGTAGTAATAGGTGGATGGAACCTTACTCTATGATAAAATTTGCTTATAAACAACACTTTGGTTTGAAATTAAAATGACAAGGTCATAAGTTTGAAAAATAATTATAGTATTTGAGCAAAACCTATTTCATGCTAAAACAAATACAAGACCTCTTATTTGGTAAGCCTTGCATCTATATAATTGCATTTGGTGTGAGGGCCAGCTGAGTACTTTTGTACTCATTGTTGCTCAAATACGTGGATTCAAACTACGAGACTGAAGACCCGCTGTACGGATACTTCTATGTGTTCGGCTTTGTAACTGAATATGACGACGATAACTAGATCATAGCCCCAATCAATTGCCTATGGAAGATCATGGAGGCCCCGTTTTGGTAAATTTATCTTCGCTGCTATTCTTAAACTCGATGCCCTATCGGTCCGATACGTGAGAATTTGGTCTTAAGGCTTATTTGTGACTATTTATGTAATATCAAGTACACTTTTACTTAAGCGCATGCATGGATGTGATATTCATCGATATTGTACTGTATGAGCTAGCAACTGATCATGTCACTAGCTTGATATGTTGTAAAAAGGGCAGTTTTGGCAAACTTCCAGACTTAATTCTAGCATAATTAACAATAAATAAAGCATAATTCCAGCAGCATTTAAATGACAAAATTAACATATATACATGTAAATTCTTCAAGTCATCCAAACAGGAAAATATGCTCAAACCATAGAACAGGACAACAATAGAAATCGGCATAACGCTCAGATTTAATTGTGTGATTGTTGCTCTTAGATGTAGAGTTGCACAAGATGTAATCTTGGCCTTCTCAACACTAATGTCTATACTCTTTATTTAGTTGAATATGACAATAAAAAACAAACTTTGAGCTCTAGAGAATGCTTCACCAAAATGTCAAAATTTAATCTCATAAACAGCAAGTTTATTTTCAGCCACCTTTGAATTGATTTTGCTTAACAGTGCAAAGAACCACATTATCAAAACCTTAGCATTTCGGTCAACAGATAGCTACTAACAGTGCAAAAGATCACAGATTGCAGCATGAAAACCAATTGGCTGACAGATAATCAACAGGGTGACAGAGCAATAATCCATCCAATACAGTATACACAAATGCAACTGAATCACTAAAAATAACAGAGCCTCTAGAATGAGACGTACTGACATCAGTAAGCAATTGCAATGAGCTCAAGTTTGATTTTGCTATCAATTCAATTTCATTATATGACCAACATCCTCATCAAACATTTAACTGAGCCCACACCATTACTTTGTTATATCTCCTGGTACTAGAGTTAATCGAATTGCTTGAATTTGAATCTTCTACTAGCACAGCACATAAGCAAATATAATGTGAAACTGAAAAACAGAATACTCACAGAGCCGATGGCAATCAAAGCCACCGAGAAGAACCGGGCAAGGCACACCTAAAGGCGCTATCTCAGAAAACCTATTTCCTCGTTGTGCCACGAATCACCAGACAAGGTTGAAGAATCTAGATCCGCCATTATGAGTTAATGTAGTATTTTGGTGATTAATGACAAATCTATATGTGAGACTAACACTTCTATTGATATACCTATTGTGTAGTCTTATTTGGATGAAAAGGTAAAAATCATGGAGGTATGCACTCGACATCATATTCTCATTTCTTGTTGCATTCATCGGATCCAAAATATAAGTTAAACTCCACTAAAAGTTTAACTTGAATATGTGCATATGTTTTTATTGCACATTTGTGTGTACTCACATTTAGGGGGAGTTCACTCTATGTTTTGTGGTTTCATTAGTATTGATCCATATTTCTTTATCCACATATATTGGAGATCTCTACTTTGAAACATATCCTTTTGAGTATATAAAACTTATGTAGTTCATATATACTCATATTGCTTTATATTCAATTATTTGCAATTGTGTTATGGGACTAATGTGTGCGCTAAGTTGTTTTAAAGGCTTAGTCCCGGTTTATGGATGGCGACATGGTGCAATGTAAAGACAATAGAGGAATCATGAATAGTGGCTTGAAGATTATTTTGTGCTATTTTTGTTATGCATTGCATTTGTTTTCCCTCTAGAAATCTGTTCATCAATTTCGGTGTGACCGCAAGTATTGAGCAGTATTACCGCAGGTTGGTAATACCAAAGTTTACATGGCAGTATGAATTTTCCAGAGAGGAAGTTTTTGAAAGTTTTCTTGAAATCCCAAAGACTGTATGACCGCATTTGATGAGCGGTATTACTGTAAGTCGGTAGTACTGAAATCTAGTTAGCGGTATGTTTTTAACAGAGAGGTGTTTGGGAGTTTTTCTTGAAACCTGAAATCAGTATGACCGCAATTCTTAAGCGGTACTACCGGAGTGCGGTAGTACCGAGTTTTACATGGAGGCACGATTTTTCTAGAGAGGGTGTTTTTCTGTGTTTCTCGAACCTCTGGAAATCGGTGGTACCGCATCTGAGAAACGGTACGACCAGAGAGCGGTATTACCAGATTCTAGTTGGCGGTAATACCACATCTAGCAGTAATGGCTATATTTTGGTAATTAATGATAATCACATTGTGGGACTAACATTTTCTATGAGTTGGATGAATAGGTTATGTTCCATGATGATGGAGACTTTGGATGGCATTATAAGTTGATTGTCATCAAGTCAAGGTTGAAGAAAAGGATGCGTCATGTGTTGATGCATATCAAGATCTTGAAGAGGAGATGATCATGAGTTGATCATCAAGTCAAGAGAAGACCCATCATGTGTTGATGGAGGGCACGTGAAGGATGCACCATGGGTTGATGCGTATCAAGACAATGACCTGAACTTGAAGTGAAGATGTGCGTCATCAAGCTTCAAGAGGATGCTCAAGGCAAATGTATAACTAGCTAGGGATAAAGATGTGTTCTTAGTCTTTTACCGATCTTGGTGTTTGGTTAGAAGACCAGATTGCTAGTATAGGATTGCCATACTATTAAGAGGGGTCTTATCTAGTAGCTTGAGTCTCATCATGTGTTGATAGCTCAATCTTTCTTGCTCTAGCTTTTCGTGGCATGATGCTATTATTTGCGAATGTGTTTTGCAAATAGCTGAGGCTCATGCATCTATTCTTTGTAGCATGTGACTATACTTTGAAAATGTGTTTTGCAAATAGTTGAAGTTCATGTACCTACTCCTTGTGGCATGATCTAAGTTTGCAAATATATTTTGTAAATTGTTGGGACTCATGCATCTTCCTTTGGTATGGTTTAAGATTGCTTGTTGCTATTTTCTTAGACTTAGACCATGGTAGTGACTCTTTAAAAGTTCTTATGCTTTCTTCATTGATCTATTGTGTTTGATATCATGCAAATAGATGGGTTGTGTAGCCCTCTAAATAAGCTTTCTATGGAGCCCAAGATCACTCAATTCTGACATCGGAGTCAAAAGTTATGACCTTCTTACCGAGTGTCGTTTGTGCTGAAAATTGACTGCGGTAATACCGCCCTTAGATGTGGTATGATTGCAGAACGGTAATACCGGATTTTGTACTACGGTATTACCGCTTTAAAATCTTTAACGACTAGTTTTTGAGCCGTTAATGCACCATTTCCGACCGTTGAACAGTAAAAACGGTAATACCGGGTTTGTACAGTGGATTACCGCAAATACTGGTTTTTGCTGAGTTTTGTCTCCAACAGCTAGTTTTTGTGGTGTGGGCTATAAATACCCCCTTGGCCGGTTGTGAGACAACCTTTGGCACTCCATTTCATTCTCTTGAGCTAGTGCAAGGTTCTCCTCTCAATTGTGCATGTGTTGCACCTTGTGAGCAAGGAGAGAGGTCTCTAGTTGCATGTATTGCATCTAGAGTTGGATTTCGTATCCACTTGAGCTTATGCATTCGTTGCATGTGGTGAGAGTCAAGCAAGGGTCTTGTCTTATTACTCTTGGTGTTTGCCGACACTTAGACGACGTTGGAGGCGTCGTGTTCGGTGATCTCTTCAAAGAAGATTGTGAAGAGGCCTGGCGTGTTGTGAAGGTTGGAGCTCTCCTACTTAGAGTGGGAAAGAGCTACCACTAGTGGAATTGAGGTGTTTGGCTTAATTCGTGGAGCCGGTCTAATTCGTTTGGGCTTACCTCAACGTGGATTAGGGGAGACCGACAAGTCTCCGAACACCATCGTAAAATGTCCTCGTGTCATTGTGATTTGCTCTCTAGTGATTTACTTTATGCTATTTACATTCTTAGAATTAAATTGCTTACATGTCTTTGTATGTTTGCTATCATTGACATAGACTTAGGTTGTTGGTGCACTTAGTAAGACTAGTTGTTTTAGGCTTTAATTGTGCAAAACCGATCTGACTTACTCTTTTGCATTATAAACTCGGTTTTAGCCAAAAGATTTTAAAAACCACCTATTCACCCCCCTCTAGTCGGCCTCCTCGATCTTACAAAGGTTGACGAATATACAATGCCAATCTTCGCAATTCGAGACACACCGAAATACGAAGCCGAGGTACAGGAGAATGTCGCACAAGACCAACCGAGATACACTGGCCGAGTGCACACGAGAACACCAAGGATCAGCAATCAAATCGAAGGTCTTCTTCCTCCCCAAGATCAAGTCCGCAACCGACCAAAACCGAGCCACCTGAGTGCACAAATCCCTAGTTCCCAAACACAGCGCCAAAAGAGAGCAGATGGCACAAAATTGGAACCAGTTGGATGCACACACAGAGAGGTCCAGAGCTCACCACTGACAGCACCGAGTCATGCATGACAGTGTAGGAGGTCCAGAAGCCCAAATCGAGAAACCAAATTGGGATGAAGCACACACTAAAAATTGAAGAGGACTCACTGTATTTTCTGGGTCTAGAAAAAGGAAGAAGGAGGCAGCTTCAAGGGGAGAGCCGAAGCTGACGACACGGTGGTTGCGAATCAGCCAGTGCCTAAAGCACCCAGACTAGCCCACACCTCCTGCGCCACCACCTCTCTCGGGAGCGCCCAACAGCAGCTGAAGCAGCCTGATGAATGGGTTGCAGACCAAGTTTCCAACCTAATCTAATGCCCTAAAAAATATCCAGCAGTCCCCACCAATTTATCAATTTGATAAAAGATGTTCAAAGTCTTGTTTAATATACAGCTGTGTAATAGCCCAAAATTTCATAAAGGCAAAAATATAGGATTTTTAAAACTTTTTGTATAACAACTATTGTTGTGTGTCTTGATCACCCCTTTTCAATTCATATTGGACTTTATTGTTTTTTCTCATTTGGAATGCATCTTCTCAATTCTTATTTTTGGATGTCATTCGGCATTTAATGCCCGTCACCCAAGCCACACGACCTCTACGCTGTGTTGGCCATATCATCAACAACCCCAACCACTTTGACCACTCCCCCTAGTCAGGTCGTTCATATACATATATGGGGCACAAGACCTTGGGACCTCCTTGTTGCTTTTCTTCGCCAATGTCAGCGCTAGCCCCATTCTCTTCTTTCTCCAGGAGAGCTCGAGCTCCAGTCCAGCTCAAGCCCTCGTCTCTGTCAAAAGCCACCACACCACCGCCTTGTCGCAAGCAACCATCGCCTTGGAGACCACTCTCCTTTCACCTCCGACCAGGACATTCCAAGACATCCGAGTAGGCCAAGCACCAGCTTCTAGAAAGCAACCTTGAAGACCAAAGACCACCCTCATTTCCCTCAAGCTACTTGCAGCATGGAGCTTCTTACATTGCTGTGGTCCATCATCACCAGCTCAGCTTCGGCTAACCATTCCCCAGATTCCATACCGGTAAGTTCCTAGTGGACAGAAACTCTTCCTAGTTCAAGTCTGCCATGTTTCTTATTCTAATGTTCTCTGGTTCTTCCTCTGGCTGTTCACTGGTTTGATCGATCGTGTGAAGAAGTCGAACCTGGCTTTCTTCAATCACCGTTGTGTATTCGAAGATCTCTCTCGATCGACTACGCATGGTTAACACTCCCACGACCTCCTTCCTTGCACAGACCCTCCACTTTGCAAAGACAACTCTCACAGTCGCAACCACCCATTTTACAAAGACCATCCTCTAGCCCATGACCTCTCCTCTTGCAAAGACGACCCTCTTGGTCTTACACCTCCACGACCACCCCTGGTCGCGGTACTTCCATGACCTCCCACAAGTCATATGCTTTCGCGACCTCCCAGTAGCCTCCCCATTTCCCTAAATTCTCAAGTAAACAGAAACATTTGGTTTTGATGAGAGTTCAAAGCTTATTTGGAAATTCTATACGGAACCTCCCTTGGTTCCATCTTGACCGTCGGGACCTCCCTTGGTTCCATCATGACCGTCGGGACCTCCCTTGTGTTCATCTTGACCATCGGGACCTTCTTTGGTTCCATCATGACCGTCGGGACCTCCCCTCGTTTGGATCTGACGGTTCAGAGGTCCAGACCTCCCTTCATTTAGATCTAACGGCCCAGACCTCTCTTCATTTAGATCTGACGGCCCAAACCTCCCCTTCGCTTAGATCTAAGGGTATAGACCTCCCGTCATTTAGATCTAACGGCCCAGACCTTCCTCCACTTAGATCTAAGGGCCTAGACCTCCCCATGATTGGATCTAGCGATCCAGACCTTCCCTCGTTTGGATCTAACGATCTAGACCTCCCCCCCGATTGGATCTAACGATCCAGACCTCCCTCCCCCCCATCAATCCTTCTCTCGAGTGGATCTAATGATCCAGACCTCCCATCGATTGGATCTAACAATCTAGACCTCCCCTCGCTTGGATCTAAGGGTCCAGATCTCTACTCTTTTAGATCAAAGGTTCCAGATCTCCTTTCATTTAGATCAAAGGGTCCAGACCTTCTCTCGTTGGATCTAAGGGTCCAAACCTCTTCTCGTTTTGATCTAACGGTTTAGATCTCTCCTCGATTAGATCTGAGGGTTCAGACCTCCCTCTCGTTAGATCTCTGTATTTGTCTTTTTCAAAAGACCGCCCTCTTGAACTTTTTATAAAGACCACCCCCATGGCCCACGACCTTTCTTAGTCTTAGCACTCGCACGACCTCCCCTGGCACAGAAATTCCAGGACCTCCCCTGGTACAGTGACTCCAGGACCTCCCCTAGCTACAGTGACTCCAGGACCTCTCCTAGTCACAGTATCTCCAGGACCACCCCAAATCATAGTACTTCCACGACCTCTTTTCCGCATCCTTCTTGAAACAAAGTAGTTATCGCGACCACCACAGATCCAACGACCACTGAGTTTTCAACTATGATGGTCTCATATTTCTAAATCTGCGCTTTTGCATTATTTGGAATTCGTTGCACATTTGAAAGCAATTTGAGTTGGAATAGCTGCTTATTTGCCTTTTCGGTTATTTTGCGATTATAGAAGCCGAGGCGACCGAAGAACCGTTCGTTGAACAAGATCTTGATCAGCAGCACCCTGAGCAAGGCGAGTCAATCCTTTGACCATGTTGCACCTACTTTTCGCAAATTATGTTGCTTTAAATTATGAAACTGCATTGCTATGTTTTATCAAACTAAATTGGTCTTGATCATAGTTAATGCCTTAACATATACTTGTGTATAAACTTCCAACCCTTGTACTGGACATTATCCTTTGTCACCCTAGACTTAATGGAGTACATACTAGTTGATATGTCTATATCTAAGTGTCATGCTTAGCCTTGCTTAGATACCTTGTCATATGGGTATTAAGTTGCCCAACCACACTCCTTAAAAACTTTGGAAAATGATTTGGGCAGCAAGACTGGGAGCCTGGCTGGTATGTTGAGGTAAATGGTTATTTTCAAAACAAACAAAACTTGAAACTTGTTTTTGACTGGGGCGGTTGGAAGGAATGGCTGGTGCCCGGGGCACGAGAAGAGGTTGGTATGTGGATGAACCGCCCTAGTCAAGTAAGGACCGAATCTTGTGATGACCTCTCATGCAAAAATAGTGCAACCACAAGTCTATTATGGGTACGACCTGGCTGACTAATTTGCTCACCTTGGCGTGGCCTCACCATTGGAGGAATGTGGCGTGGGTAAAGGGGAAAGGGAGCCACAGCGAAACCACACGGCGCAAGAGGGGGCCTCCTGGAAGTGCTTGGCACCGGGCGGTGGAAACCTTAGCGGGTGGGGTTGCGTCGAGGAATAAGCATTGTAAAATCCTTGTGGTAATCTCCCCTTGATTCGCATGTCCAAGAAAATGTGTGTACATATCAAGGCGATTACCTCTTGTGGGTAAAGTGTGCAAACTCTGTAGAGTAAGAAAACTATCATGATAGCCGTGCTCACGGTCAAGAGCGGTGCTGAGAACTTGCTTGATATAGTCTTCATGTTTACAAAACCATTTGTGATAAAAAGGGAAGACTGGGGTGGGACCCCAGGGATTTGAGAAAGGCTTGGTTGGGGACCAGTGGTAAATACGGGATAACCCGAGTATAGGAGGTGGGATCTCCACTAGTACTTTTCAAAAGAAAACTCATTTATGAAAACAGATTTGTTAAATTGCTAAGTCATAGGATTTACTACTACTCATCTATTTCAAACCTGGCTTTGTGCAAATAAAAGAACTCTAAAGCTTCCCTTGAATAGCCTTGCATCTATAAGAACTGCATTGTGGGTTGGCTCGTGAGTACAGTTGTGTACTCAGGCTCTACCAATATATTCTTTTCAGACCCGAATGACCATGACCCCTACCAGTACTTCACGGAGGATGAACCAGATGGAGGTGAAGATAATGAAGCTTAGGCAGGGACCCCCAATCGCTTGCCTGTGGGCAAAGTGAATGGATCCACTATGCTGTATTTTGCTTCTGTACCTATTTTACTTCCGCACACTGGCTTCTGTAAAACTCACGCCTAAGTGGCGCTTTTGTAAACAATTGGCTGCACGGCAGGATAATTACATAATATATTATGGGCTTGCACTGTTCGTATCAAGTATTGTACATATTGAGTAAGATTCAAGGTCAGTTTGTGCCTAATCGCTAGACAGATGTTTCACGACCACCACTAGATAGTCTAAGACCACTACCCGATGTCCCACGACCACTCCTAGATGCTCGAAGACCTCCACCAAATGTCTCACGACCACCCCAAGTGATCCAAGCCCACAACCAGATGTCCCACGACCACCCCTAGATAGTCTAATACCACTACCTAATGCCTCACGACCACTCCTAGATGCTCTAAGACTTCCACCAGATGTCTCACGACCACCCCTAGATGGTTTAAGACCACAACCAGGTGCCTCACGACCACCCCTGCGTGGTCTAGAACCACTACAAGGAGACCCACGACCACCTCTATATGGTCTAAAGATTACTTCCAGATGTCTCAGGACATCTTGTACTCTCTTGGTCGCACCCCAGGACCTCCTCCTCCGGACATCCTTAGGACCTCATGTACTCCTTTTTGGGCGTATCTTTAGGACCTCCTCAAGACCTCCTATGCCTTTTGTCGCATCCCCAAGACCTCCCCAGAACATCTCTATTGAGTTCATTAGGACCTCCCTAGGACGTCTCCACAGTACACCTCGGGACCTCCTCAAGACAACTCTACAGTACTCCTTCGGACCTCCCTCGATCACCTTAAGACCTCCCAGGACCTCCCTCGACCTCCTCGCAGGACCTCCACAAGACCTTCTCAGGGTCACTCAAGACCTCCCTGGGATCACTATAAAACCGAGCTAGGACCTCTTAAGACTCTTCTAAATTGCTATTTTGACCAAATATGGCCGTGTCTACGAACCAACGCATGTGTCCGTGTGGAGCTTCTGTAGGTAAACGCTTGAGCAAACGTGGTATTCTGTGTGTGTCAGCTACTGATCCAGAGAATGACACGGTATACATAGGACATCCCAAGCTCCAAATTTGGGGTCTAACAAGCTGTTCGACGATGGGTACCTTGCGGGTTTGAACCCAAAGCCTAGTAACAAGGACTACGACTCTGCACAAACAAAGAAGGACTACACCTTGATACAATGCCTTGGTGTGAGAATTTTTGCCCAAGTTACGTTCTGTACTAGGCGGCTTGCCCTTTTCCCTCTCGGGTTGGGATGTTACGGTCATATCCCCGTATCTCGCTCATGAGTACTAAGTATACCCTTGTCTTCCTTTGATTGCGACCTTACGATCATACTCAAGTAGGTGAATTCTTCAAGGAATCCTGTAGGATGATTCCCAATAACATATAGGTCTCGAATTCATTAAGAGATATTGCTAAACCTCCCATACAAAAAGAGCACTATAGTTAATGGGACCCTATAGATGTGCTCTATAATCCCACACAGTTTGTTGTCCTAGAGTCTAGTTCACTAGATCTCTGATCTATTAGGATAGGTTACCACCAATATGTGCCCTTACATGGGTATGAGCCCCATTCCCTTTGACACTACAAGGATGGTCTTCCGCGCCAATCCTTTGGTAAAAGGATCTACCAAGTTCCTTTCTGATTGGATGTATTCTACAGTAATAACACCCGTCTCTCTAGCATGCCATACCGACTTAAGTCACCTTTTAATATGTTTTGAGAACTTCATATTGTCTTTCCTACTCTTAGCCTTAACCAGAACGGTTTGGTTATCACAGCAGGTTAATACAGCTGGAATTGGCTTTTTTAGCACAGGTAGGTCAGAAAGGAGTTCTCTAATCCATTTTGCCTCTACAACTGCTGAGTCTAGAGCTACCAGCTCAGCCTCCATGGTGGACCGTGTAAGGATAGTCTATTTAGACGACTACCATGAAATAGCCCCACCTACTAGAGTGAATACATAGCCACTTGTAGCCTTCATGTCATCCGAGTCAACTGATCCAGTTAGAATCACTAAATCCTTCCAAGACTGCCGGATGGCCAGAATAATGTATTCTCAAGTTAGAGGTCCCCTTTAAGTACCTAAGTACCCTTTCTAGTGCTATCCAATGATCATCTCCTGGATTGGACGTATAACGACTCAATCTTCTTATAGCATATGAGATGTCAGGTCTTGTTGCACTAGTTAGATACATTAAGGATCCAATTATTTGAGAATATTTAAGCTGGTCTTTTCCATGTTTAGTGTTTTTATGAAGCTTAACATTTGGATCATAGGGTGTGGCCATTGACTTATAGTCCATGAATCCAAATCTGGTTAGGATCTTGTCCACATAATGGGATTGTGAAAGAATAATCCCATTCTCACCCTTTATAAGCTTGATGTTTAAGATAACATCTGCTTCACCGAGGTCTTTCATATCAAAATTCTGGGAGAGGAAATACTTTGTTTTATTGATTGCATTCATGTGAGTCCCAAAAGGCAATATGTCATCCATGTAAAGACATAGAATGACACCTTCGCCGCCCCCCCACTAAACCGATAGTAGATATATTTATCAGCTTCGTTTACACAAAAACCAACCGAGGTCATAGTACTATCAAATTTCTCGTGCCATTGCTTGAGAGCTTGCTTTACACCATACAAGGATTTAATCAATCGACATACTTTCTTCTCTTGCCCTTCAACCACAAAACCATCGGGCTGTTGCATATAAATCTCCCCATTCAACTCTCCATTTAGAAAAGCGATCTTTACATCCATTTGATGTACTTGAAGTTTATATGCGGCAGCTAGTGCTAAAAGCACCTGAATTGTGGGTAAACGAGCCACAGGAGAGTATGTATCAAAATAGTCTTCACCCTCTTTTTGCGTGAAACCCTTAGCTACTAAACAGGCCTTGTACTTTTCTATAGTACTATCAGGTCTACGCTTTCTTTTAAAAATCTCTATTTGCAGCCCACTGGCTTGTATCTATATGGGAGGTCCGTAACCTCCCACATTCCATTAGCTGTGATGAAATTCATCTCGCTACGGACTACTTCCTTCCAGTAATCCACATCCAGGGATGCGTATGTCTCTGAAACGGTTCGTGGTTCATCATCCACGACATGGATGACATAGTCATCACCTAAAGACTTTTCAGTCCACTACCTCTTACTCCTCCTCAACTCCAATTCTAGAGCGGTGTTATGCATACTAGGAAGAATAGAGTGTTCATCTGAACTATTTGGGTCAATGACTTCATTTGGTTTGATAGGAAACACATATTCAAAGAAAGTCGCATCACGAGATTCCATCATTACATTTGTAGCGATATCACTCACCTCAGATTTGACCACTAGAAATCTATAAGCCGTGCTATTTTTAGCATACTGTAGAAAGACACAATCAACAGTCTTAGGACCAATCTTTCTTTTCTTCAGTAACGACACATGCACTTTCGCAAGGCATCCCCAATTTCGAAGAAATGATAAGTTGGGTTTTCTCCCCTTTCATCATTCATAAGGTGTTTCCTCCTGATTACAAGGTAGAACCCTATTTAGGACATAATTCACTGTGAGAATTTCTTCACCCCACCAATAGTCCGACATATCTGAACTTTGTAGCATGGCATTAACCAAGTTACAAATAGTTTGGTTCTTTTTTTCGGCTATTTCATTTGATTGGGGTGAGTATGGAGGAGTAATTTTATGAATTATTCCACTTTCTTCACAGATTTGAGAGAATTCATTAGAGACGTATTCACCATCTCGGTCCGACCTTAACCGTTTGATTTTCTTTTCTAGTTGGTTTTCCAATTCAGCTTTAAAGATTTTAAAGTGTTCTAGTGCTTTATCTTTCAACTTAAGTAAATAAATGTAGCAATACTTAGTCGCATCATCTACGAGAGTTAGAAAATAATGTTTGCCACCTTTATTTAATATTCCATTTATTTCACAAAGATTAGAATGGATTAGCTCAAGTGGAGAAGTGCTTCGCCCTTCAACGCTATGACAAGGTTTTCGAGGTTACTTTGCTTGCACACACACTTCACATTTTGAACCCTTCTTATAATTATAGCTTGGAATTAAACTCATTTTGCTTAATCACATAATGGCTTCAAAGTTAACATGACATAATCGAGAATGCCAAATATCATGAATTTTATTGCAATAGGAAACATTAAAAATATTTACATTATTTAAATCAAGAATAGATAAGCGGCCTTTGCCCAAAAAATTACCAAATTTGGTCAACACGACCTTATTGGACTCAAATACAAGCTTTATTCCTTGCCTACATAGCATAGATACACTCATGAGATTGCGAGTCATTGCAGGCACATACAACACGTTTTTCAGAATGAGTGATTTGCCTGAAGTGAGCTTCAAACAAACCTGTCCAATCCTACGTACTGTAGAAGCGGCTCTGTTCCCCATTAGGACAGATCCACCACCTTCACCCTGAAATGAAGAGAAACACGATTGATCAGCACATATATATGTCTAGTAGCACCTGTATCAATCCACCAATTAATAGATGGACTTGCCATAAAGGCCTGAGGTACATACCCTTCAGAACTGGAGCTAGCCAGTGCAACATTCACTTCGGCCTTGCGGCCTTTATGCTGACCAGGAAAATGACCCTTGCCTTTACGATTGCGATAATGATTGGCTTTATGACCAACCACTCCACAAACGAAGCAGATAATCTCTTCCTTCTTCTTCTTCCTTTTCTTTCCTTTGAGCTTGTTTTGGGGTTGATTCTTGAACTTCGGCTTTCCAAAGCCTCCAACACTCTTGACCTCCACCTGATGAGCCTGAACTTGAGCCTTTCATGTACCATCACCGACTCTTGCTCACTCTTCGACATTAATAGCCACTGACAGCTCATTGAGTGTCAAGCGCTCCTTTATATGTCTACGAGCGGTCACAAAGTCACGCCACGAGGGTGGTAACTTAGCCAAGATGATGTTTACTTGAAAATTCTTTGATAGGAGGCAGCCATACTCACTTGAATCATGTACATGGAGTTGCTTCATCACCGATCGCCCCTCTACCATCTTAAAATTCAAGTAGGTAGCAGTAATAAAGGAATCATTTCCATTATCCCTTTTGGAATACTTCTCATTAAGTTTGTCCCAGAGTTGTTTAGCATTATTGAAGTTAACATATATGTCGAACAGCCGATTTGATAAGATGGCTAACAAACGAGCTAAGATTGAGTTGTTCGCATCCTCTCATCGCGTCATTTCAGCGGTTTCCAATGGGAACATTGGGGGATTTGAAATGACCCAGAAAAGTCTGAGGTAAATCAGCCATAACTTAGTTTTAACTTGCCAACATTTAAAGTTGGCACCGTCAAACACTTCCGGCTTAACGACATTAGACGATGAAGCCATTTCTTGAAATCTAGGTTTTCTGAATTGTTGTAAAAATGACAGTTTTAGCAAACTTCCAGACTTAATTCCAGCATAATTAACAAGAAATAAAGCATAATTCCAGCAACATTTAAATGAGAAAATTAACATACATACATGTAAATTCTTCAAGTCATCCAAATAGGATAATATGCTCAAACCATAGAATAGGACAACAATACAAATCAACATAATGCTCCGATTTAATTGTACGATTGTTGCTCTTAGATGTAGAGTTGCACAAGATGTAATCTTGGCCTTCTCAACACTAACATCTATACTCTTCATTTAGTTGAATATGACAATAGAAAACATACTTTGAGCTCTAGAGAATGCTTCACCAAAATGTCAAAAATTAATATCATAAACATCAAGTTTCTTTTTAGTCACCTTTGAATTGATTTTGCTTAACAGTGCAAAGAATCACAGTATCAAAACCTTAGCATTTTAGTCAACAAATAGGTATATGAGTAACAGTGCAAAAGATCACAGATTGCAGCATGAAAACCAATCGGCTGACGGAGAATCAACAGGGAGACAGGGCAATAATCAATCCAATAAAGTATGCACAAATGCAACTGAATCACTAAAAATAACAAAGCCTCTAGAATGAGATGTACTAGCAGCAGTAAGCAATTGCAATGAGCTCAAGTCTATTTTGCTATAAAATCAATTTCATTATATGACCAATATCCTCATTGAGCATTTAACTGAGCCCACAACATTACTTTGCTATATCTCCCAGTACTAGAGTTAATCAAATTGCTTGAATTTAAATCTTCTACCAGCACAGCACAAAAGCAAATATAATGTGAAACTGAAAAACAGAATACTCACAGAGCTGATGGCAATCAAAGCCACCGAGAAGAACCGGGCAAGGCATGCCTAAAGGTGCTGTCTCAGAAAACCTATTGCCTCGCTGTGCCGTGAATCACCAGACAAGGTTGACAGAGATACAAGGCAATCTTCGCAACCGGGACACACACCGAAATACGAAGCCGAGGTACAGGGGAATGCCACACAAGACCAACCGAGATGCACTGACCGAGTGCACACGAGAACACCAAGGATCAGCAATCAAACCGAAGGTCTTCTTCCTCCCCAAGATCAAGTCCACAGCGGGCCAAAACCGAGCCACTCGAGTGCACAAATCCCCGGTTCCCAAACATAGCGCCAACAGAGAGAAGATAGCACAAAATTGGAACCGGCTGAATGCACACACAGAGAGGTCTGGAGCTTACCACCGACAGCACCGAGTCACGCATGGTAGTGCAGGAGGTCCAAAAGCCCAAATCGAGAAACCAAATCGGGAGGAAGCACACACCAAAAATTGGAGAGGACTCACTGTATTTTCTGGGTCTAGAAAAAGGAAGAAGAGGCAACTTCAAGGGGAGAGCCGAAGCCGACAACACGGTGGCTGTGAACCGGCCGGCGCCCGAAGCGCTCAGACCAGCCCACGCCTCCTGCGCCGCCGCCTCTATTGGGAGTGCCCAACAGCAGCCGAAGCATCCAGACGAACGGGTAGGAGACCAAGTCTCCAACCTAATCTCTCCCTCTCTCTCCAACCGATAGGTAGGCCCCACTTCTTTTCTTTTTCTTTTTCTTTTTTTTCCTTTTCTCTAATTGAGAAATTACCAAAATGCCCTAAAAATATCCAACACGATATACATAGAAGGTTTGGATGTAAATCCGGTCTCGACGGTCTATCAAGCACTGATGATAAGCATGATATGGTGCGGAGGTATTCAAGATCATGGTTGGTAGGTGGTCAATTTGGAGTAGGAAGAAGATTTGGTCTTTGTGTGGTGTCCATAGCAGAAGGTTTAGTAGAATTTGCCTTGCATCCATTTCTGAAAATTGCTTAGAAAATCTGGGCCTCGCTGATTTGTCTGTGGTCACCTGGTAGTGGTAGCGGAATGATGATCCTTGATGTTTTCGCCATCAGAGGGGGCATGGGAAAAGATTGCAACGGTTGGCAGGGAGCGGCCTGGAAGTGCTGTGCAGGTGATCTTACACGCCTCTCGGAAATGGGGCTTTGGATGAAAACTAGCAAGATGGAGCCTCTCTGAGATCAGTTCAGAGCTAATTGCATATGATGCTGCACGTTCATAACTGATTGCCGGTATATTTATGCACAAGGTATTAGGTTCTGCACTTGTACATAAATAAAAATTATCGAATTCTTTTCTGAATGCAGCGAGCGGCAGAGCTAGAGATTGGGATATCGGATCTTTTTCTCTCTTATTTCCTCTGCACCGGTGCGCGATTAAGCAAAAAAGAACAAAGGCATGATTGATTTTTTCCCCATAGATGCTGACTGAAAAGAAGCCTGAAAGTAGAACCGGGTTCTAGGCAAAGGAAAGAGCACTAGAATTTAATTGCCACCCTCATCGATCGACCAGGATTCCTGATCCCACTTTCGCCCACCAATAAAGCCATTTTTGCACTAGCTACCCGAGCAAAAGCTAGCGAGTGCATTGAAACTCTGAGAGCCAAGCCCTGCATGCAATTGGCGCTACGAAGAAATGCGTTCAGCCGTGTGTGTCAATATCAGGTTATATACAATAGGTTTATATTAGATCTCTATAGTCTCTGCCATATAGAATTTAAACTGACGCGAATGAAAGAGGATAAAAAGAGATAAATATGTTGTCTACAATCCTGTAGCAGACTGTATCACCAAAACTAAAGAGAAAATATCTTAGGTCCATGAAAGCATTAAGGGCATGTACAGTGATACAGACAGTTGCTGTCTATACTAAAACTACATGTCATCTGTAGATAGCATAAAAAACACCTTCTACAATGGATTGTCTATTTAGTTGTCTATATAGAGCCCCACAATTGCATGAAACATGAAAATTTATTGATCAACACTAAATTATATCTTTGTAGTATATTTTGTTGCTTTTTGCCACAACTGAAACACACTTGCATGAACAATATTATGGGCATACTGCACAAGAATAATATTATTATATAAGAAAGGGATTAGTTCTCACACATTGGGCAAAGAGCGAATTGCATCTGTAGGAACAAGTACATATCAAAATTGTCTACTAATAGAAGAAAAATATTACATAATAAAATTATCAAAACTAGGCATAATGATTTTACTTATTCCCAAAGTTGTACCAAATATGCTCAACTAAATCACTCTTGAGTTGTGTATGTGTTGGCCGAGCACGAATAGATGAATTCCTTCGTAGCACGTCCGCGAAGCAAATGTTAGGGCCATTGTTGACTTCTGGCGGTAGAACGAAAGATGTCCTTGGAGTCTCGTTCAAGTCTAAAGGAACGGTAACCATTTCTCGTTCGTCTTCAACATTCATATTATGAAGAGTGATGCTAGCTTTCATGATTTTCCTGACAGCGACCCATCTCCATAACCGTGCTGGACGCCGCACGATATTAAAACGAGATTGCAATACCCCAAATGCCCTCTCAACATCTTTCCTTGCTCCTTCTTAATGTTGTGCAAACAATTTGTCCTTCTCTGTTTGAGGGAGAGGTATAGTCTTCACAAAGATGGCCCATTCTAGGTAAATCCCACTGGCTAGGTAGTAACCTTTGTCATATTGCGTCTCATTGACTGTGAACTACACTTGTGGAGCTTCCCCTTTCAACTCTTCAATGAACAACGGCGACTGATTAAGCACGTTGATGTCATTATTTGATCCAGCGACACCAAAATAAGCATGCCATATCCGAAGGTCATGCGAAGCAATTGCTTCGAGGATCATAGTAGGGACACCATGAACACCCCGGGTGAATTGGACCCTCCATGCAACTGGACATTTCTCCCATGCCAATGCATACAGTCAATGCTCCCTAACATGCTAGGGAAGCCACGAGACTCACCGATTTGAAGAAAATGCTGCACTTCGTCACTTGTGGGGTGTCACAAATATTCACCACCAAACATGTCAATCACCCCTTGCGCAAAATTGCCCAAACACTCCAATGCAGTGCTAGGGCTGATCATTAGTACCTCATCAAGTTGGTCGGCATGGGTGCCATACGCTAACATACGGATTGCAGCCGTACACTTCTGCAGTGGCGAGAGTCCCAATCTATTAGTGGCATCTGTCCTATAAATAAAATAGGGATCCCACTCTTCAAGGACACTCACAATTCGTTGGAATAGGGGTCTTCTCATTCAAAACCTTCTACGGAACATTTCGTTGGTATAGATAGGATGCTCAGAGAAATAGTTGACCACAAGCTCCTTATGGGTGGCTTCATGATCCCTCGGTATGTACCTCTTGGGACCGCATCGTGATGATTCAACAATTTGTTCCTCTAGTTTGGCCATCAACTCTGCACCAATCCGCTCGCCGATTCGGTCTAAGATTTCTTGCTCAGTGATGAAGTCTTCCAACGTGTAAACTTCGGTTGGGTCAAAGTTGTCGGTGTCGTCATCATCATCAAAACAAGAAGAGGAGCCTGATTCATACGGCATGTTTTGTTGATGATGTCCTACGCGAAAACAAGTCGTAGTCATCATTTGGTTCGCTGGGGCGTATTACCGAATCTAATTTCAACAAGCATCCACTGAGCAAACAATCAAGAGTTCAAGACTGTTACAGCTTAGTCGATCCACTGAGCAAACAATCAAGAAGACAACAATAAACTAAAAATAAATAAGACAGGAATGAAGAACGAAGAAGTAGTGCTTTTAAAAAACTCACAAATGATTATAGCACTCAAAGCTATTTGGTCGAAAAGGCAAGGCTTAAGCTATGCAAATAGGTGAAGATGCTAGTTTTATATAAACTGATCCCATCTAATCTCCATGCAGATCTTGACTACATTATCTCATGACTGGATTAGCTGGACCGAGTCCTTCTCCATGCAGATCTTGACTCCTCAATCCCAGCATTCCTAATACCAGTCCACCTTGAAGCTCCTGGATGTTAGTTTTACAACGCAACTAGCAACAACTACAGCAGCCTCAGAAACTAGCTTGTCATTGTACAGAGTAGAGACATAAATGAGTATGACAAAGTTCAACTGCAAAATAAATTGTTGAGGACTGCAACGAGTGATCCTTTATCTTCAAAGGTTAGTTACAGACCATGTTCTCATGTGCATGAAAATAAATCAAACGATAAATGAAAAGAGCTCGTTAAAACAACAAAACATGAACACTAGGGACTCCAGAGCAGCATCACACCAAGATCAGAATATCACACCATGAACACTTCTCCGTATGGTCCGTTTTTTATCCAGTTCGGCAATCACATTATCCTCTGTGCAATCAGATTATTAGATGTAAAGAGCAATCAGATTATCATATTGTTGACGCCAAAAATCAACACACGAGATCACAGATAACCAGATTTAAAGAGCAATCAGAATATCAGATTATGTAAAGAGCAATCAGATCATCAAATTTAAAGAGTAATCAGATTATCAGATGTACAGAGCAATCAGATTATCAGATGTAAAAAGAGCAATCAGATTATCAAAATATGACATTATGTAGAGAGCAATCAGATTATCCTCTGTGCAATCAGATTATCGAACTATCACATTATGTAAAGAGCTATCAGATTATCAGATGTAAAGAGCAATCAGATTATTAGATGTAAAAAAGAGCAATCAGATTATCCAGTCCAGCAATTAGATTATCAGATGTAAAGAGCAAACTTTTAGACTGCATTTCATTAACTTGACAAGGAAACATAAGGATGAGGAATAGATCTTACTAAGCGTTGCCAAATAATCTCTCTCTCATAGTCTTAAGTGCTTTCACATGCTCATTCTTCATTTCATCCGTCATCCCAATTGTATATTGCATAATCAGTGCTCTGTACATTTTCATCATTTCAGACTCTCTCTCAAGTTTTTTGGCCTCCTTGTTGTCCTTTGCTGCATGGGATGAGAGCTTTGTTGATTCAAGCTTCTCGGCGGAGAGACGTTGTTGCAATTCTAGCATCCCGCTACGATTGTTTTTTTTGCTTCGGCCTGAGTAGCTATATACTTGTCGAGCACTTCCATATCTACTGTAGCAGCCTTCGACTTTCCTTTGCCATTACGTTCGGCCTTGGCTACTTTTGTTCCCTTTGGGCGGGGGATATCTTCGATATTTACAAGGGTTGACGTATACTCAACTACCTCCCCTGCTTCTGACATCTTTCTCTTCTTCATTTTCTCAAGCCACTCGTTGTATGTCTGCCACTTGGGCTGGTCTCAGACAGCATTCCAACAATTAATGTGACGAAACTGTCCCATTTTATAGTCTGCCTCATAGAATGCATGGGCCTTATCCATCAACTGTTCATCGGATTGCCCACTAGCATAAATGTTGAAGGCCTTGTTCCAAGAGCATTGAAACTGGTAGACTAGCCTGTTAAGATTATGCCACGGTCCTTGGCTTGCTTCGCTAGTCTTCTCCAATTTTTTGGAGTGGTGCTGTTGTAGACACTAGTAACATCTCCCCAATATCGATCATTCTTCTTGTTATTCCCATTGATCGGGTCATTTGAGTTATTTAACCAAGAGCTCATCTACATTGTGATCAAAGAAGAATAGCTGCTGTGGACATTCTAAAGATCTCAAATAGTTACTCGAAGAGTCACACATATTACCATTTAACACATATAAGTACATAAGAAACTTACCAATCTTAGGTCCTCCTCTTTTGTCCACGCAATACGCTTGTCGATCCTAATTTCACTGCCAACCTTGATGGGTGGCTGAGATTGCAAACCGGATGGTGCAAGTGGAGTGCTCGACTTGCAAACTAACGGTGATGGAATCCTTTTGGCAGCTGATGGACGTGTTGCCATGAATGGAGCATAGTGTGAAGGACCGCCAATGAAATTGAAATTTTGTGACATGGCCGATTGATAAGAGACCTAATGTGGAAGGGGGAAACTCGATGGATTATGGAAATAGCTTAGGAAACCACTTGGCGGACGAGGATCCTCCCCCTTAAAAAACAAGGAAAAAACCGTACATACATCTTGTGATAAATGGATCAGTTGATAGTTGGCATAGACAGGATGTATCCAAAGTGCAATTCTATTATTAGAAACCATACAATAGTGTTTACAGAAATTGACCAGCTACATAGTGGCATAAATTCTGAAATATTGTGATGATGTCATGCAAAAACCAAGGTATATAATCTAACTTCAGAGATGGGAATGAATGTCCTATTATATTTATTCTATTCTGCATTAACATCAAAACCTTGATTCTTGGAAACAAACTGTCAATTTAATAAAAGGCCATATGTCACAAAAAATACTCTACAGAAACCATGTAGCATGAGCTGAAACAACACAAGACAGTATAAAATGAGACATCCATTTTCTGAAATAGCATTAAACTTCAGTTAATTACATGATCAGTGCTTTGGCCTTTCACTACTGCAAATTTGCACATAATGGGAGAATGCACCCAAGACCAAGTTACTCCTTCATTTATTATTGGGATAAAGCAAGTTATTTGAATATTTTCTAAACATCATAGTTACCCACCACATACATACTCACATGCATATAGATAATTATGAAAACTAACTTTGTTCTAGCAAAGGGAAGTAATAAGAACCGAATTTGTGAACAACCAATCTCTTCATAATGTACAAATTAAGAAATTGGGTAAAACAAACAGTACCAGTGTTGTGGATCTAAGGTTGGGGATGAGAACTCAGCAGCCGTGGCCTGACCTGCCTAATTGTCCGTGGGGACTGCCTGAGGTGAGGAGGCGTCGGGGCTACCAGTGTATGAACCGTGTAACATCCCAAAAGTGCAAGAATATAAAAATACGGGATTTTTAAAACTTTTTGCTTGTTATTTCATTTTTTTGCCTTGATTGTATTTTTGTGAGTTATTTGAATTGCATTTTTCTCTTTGCCAACACAAGTAGTGTAAAACGAAAACTCTGGGGGTGAGAACCCTAATTACAAAAAACCCTAAGTGTAGAAACCTTAAGAACATACACCCTAGAAAAATGGAAACCCTATGAACAAAGGCCCTAACATCGGAGATTATAAAAGCAAAATAAATCTAAAGTATTGCACTTTTAAGTATTATGGGTTGGGTAAATCCCTAAAGATCAAAATCGTAAAATTCAAAACTTAGTACTCTAAGTGTCCAAAAGGCCAATTAAAATGTCTCAGCTAATATAAAATTTTATCCTGTCTCATAAGAAATTTCTTAGAATAGTCACCATCTTTCCTTTTTCTCTAATCTTTTACCTCCTGTCCCTGTCCTTTACTATACCTCGGGCTCAAACCACTTTGGCCGGTTTAACCGAACCAGCTCAGGCATTGTCTTCCTCCCGAGCAAGGCCGAGCCAACCACCTCTCTCTCCTGCGTCGGCAAATTCTGGCCAAATTGTGCCACGTCATGCCATGTCGCTCCCCGTGATGCTCGCCACACTCGTCACGCCAACATCACATACATTGTGTTGTGCCATCACCTTGTTGCCCTGCCATCCGAACATCAGGCCGCCAGCCGAGCATCGCCGCCATGCCACCTCATCGCCATCGCCGCCCTAACGCCTATAAGAACATCACCGAGCCACCAAGCCCTCCTTAGGTATTTCTCGCATTCCTTCTCACCCAATTTACGTGCTCTCACTCGGCCGAGCCCAAAACCCACGCCGCCTCCATCGCCGCCTCGCGACTCACGCCGCCTCGGCCAGACTGGCTTCTCCCCCAACTACGTGCGTCACTCCACGTCCCACAACCCCGCAAGCAAAAACCCTTCACTAATTTGAGGCCTGGGCCACCAGAGCGCCGGGCGCCACCGTCTTCCCGGTCTCGGCCACATCCGCCATTTCTGTCGTCGTTCCTCCCTCGATGATCTCCATCCCAATTACTTCCGTCCTGAGCACCCCCTCCCCTTCCTCATGCCATGCCATCCACTAACCATTCCTCTCCTTGTGGAGAGCGACACCCCCACGGTGAGCCGCCCGCGCCGCCATCGGCTTTCACCACTGGACCTGCTCGGCCCTCCTTTGCTGCCTTAGACCACCCAGGTAGTATCCCCATGCTTTGCTAATGCCCATGCATGCCTCCCTTTTCTCTCTCTTCCTCTCCGGTGCCAGCGCCCCTTCCCTCCTCCAAGGACGGTCGCCGCATGCAGCCGCCCCACCGTTCCCGACCACCCCAGGCACACCTCCACCACCCAAGAGATCACTGTGGCATCAATGTTCCATTTTCTCCCTCCGTGGCTGCCGCCATCCTCACCCGCGCCACTGACAGCATATACGACAAACTCTCCCTCTTCATTTCTCCCTTTTATCTTCTCTGCACTCTATGTAGCCCTTCTCTAACTCTGTGTGCATTTGTGTATGTTGAGGTAAAAGGAACTGACCGGTGGGCCCATTGGATTAGGATAGCAAGAAGTTAATCAGTATAGTGAATTGGTACATATGCATATTAACTAGAATAATTAGTAATCAATTCAAGGTTTATCCCAAAACAATTAGAGCCAACATGAAATCATCAGTGACTAAGGTTAAGTGAATTCAGACCAAGTAATCAGAATGAGTTTGGGTATATGTATATGCCTTGGTGTCAAAAGACCAATGAGTATTGCAATTGCAAGTAACAGTGCATAAATAGTTGGGTTGATTAGGAGTTGTAATTAGATAATTAGTTTGGTGTTTGGTTAGCCGATTAGTTACTGTTAGTAGATTGTTTAGCTACTAGAGGTTCTATTGTCAGAAAACAGTATGGTTGTAAGGTCAGTTAGCTGTGTGTACTTCAACTAGTAGTAGCTCCCTCTCTATGTTGGATCTCAGTGTGTGAGCATATGGTAGTGGACCTCCTTTCAAGGAAAGTAATTAGTTAGTAGATGACCAATGAGTAGCTTAAAGAGAATAAATTGAGTACTTAGAGTGTTAATATCAATTAAACTAGGAAGTGAATTCAATTAAGGGTTAGTGACTGATAGTGAACACCATCCGATTAATTGCCCAGCTAAGAAAGTGAGTAGGATAAAGTAGCTATTGGATGTTTCTAATTAGCCAAAGCCATTGGAGGGTTAGTTAGTTAATAGGTGACAGATAGTAGTGCAGATTGATTAATAGTTGGATAAAATACTAGAATCAAATTAGAGGCTAAGTGAATGAAGGTTAATTTTGAGTACACGTTTAGTTAGAAAGTGGTTTAAGTTGAATAGTAGAGGATAGCTTAGAGTTCAGTTAGCATTAAGATCAGGATTAGGTTAGTAGTAAGCTATTCAACACTGTAAAATTAGTATGTATACATTTTAATCAGGATAATTAGTGATTAAGTAATTAGCTTGAGGATATCAGAAGATCAATTAGTTGTAGATATTCAACTAGCAGATAATAGATGCACACACAATCACCATCGAAGTCTGTTGAAAGAAGAGAGCATATATGAGGATTGATTTTGACTATATGATCATCGTGGATGTATGCATAGAATGTCTGAAGAGAGTGCTTGTGAGTTCTAGGTGGCCTGTTAAGGAAAACAACATCGCTTAGGCTCTAGCTTTCATCCGTCGCTATCCGCTCCCGGTAGAAATACTATTCATGATCCAAAGGTGGATCAAAGGATCCTATCTAGCTGGGTGATCTCTCTCATCTAGGTAACCCGCAAGTAATTAATGTTCCTACAAATATTTTCTCTCTCCCTGTTAGATTTATCAACTTTTGTCTGTAGTATTTTCTTCATCAGCTTCTTTGGTTATACTTCGTCTGAAGTATTTCCTTCGTCAGCTCCAGATGAGTATACATTTAGATCTCATCTGAAGTACCCCCCGTTTTCAAAATACCAGTAAGTATGTTTAGTTCTGTTTGAAGTATTTTTATTTATTTGAATGTCTTTGGATTTATTGGATTTTATTTGGTTATTTTCAGACGCTCTTGGATTTAATTGTATTCGGCGTAGTTAGAATATGAAGATATAATGGAACAGCGGTTCGAGACAAAACAAGACACGGATTATCAGAATATGGGGTTTTATAAGAATATTGAGCAAGGCGGTTATCAGCATAATGAGCCTTATCAGAATATTGAGCAAGGCAAGTCATAGACTTTTGATCATTTTGTACCCAGTTTATAAAATTATATTATTTTATATCAACATGCATGGCTAGTTGTATAAAAATGGTTTTGGGAATAGTTAAATGCCTAATTGCCATTAAGACTCCTTGAATAATTGTAAATGACATGTTGACATGTACCCTTGGACAGCATAGGTTGGGTAATCTTAGTTGGACATTATTGTAATACCAATGTAGGGGTGTATAATGCTTAGTCATGCTTTAGTTATGCGATGGTCTTTCGATCACATGATTCATTAATGATAAATTTGACATAATGATATATAGAATTATAGCGCAGCCACTGTTGATAAAATTTGTTATGCCATACCAAGGGTTTCCATTTGGCCGGGTTGAACAAAAATGATTTATGCTCGGGCGAGTGGGCGGTGGTGAAGGTGGGTGCAAAAAGCACATTGGGATGCGGGAAGTCTCGCCTGAGCAACTACTAAGGACTTAACTTTGTACACTATTGATTTAGGCCATACCGTACAAGCACATGTCCAGGGTGGGGTGGACCTGACTAAGTAATTACCAATGTTTTGATTTGGTTCTGTTTCGGTTGTTGAATTGGCGCAAGAGGGGGCCCAGCATGAAGAACCCTTAGCGAGTAGAACTGGGTCAAAACATAACTTTGTAAAGGCCTTGTCACGTGCTCTAGACTGCTTACCTAAGGTAGTGAGCGGTGGTATTGACGGATGCCAAACAAACTAGAGAAGTTGTGTCATGTGGGTCAAGCTGTACAACCTCTGCAGAGTGTAAAACTATTCGAATAGTTGTGTCCCCGGTTATGGACAACGTCCGGTGATTTCACACGAGGGGTTGATTTTCATAAAAATGTTGGAATGGTTTGGTTGGGAAGCGATTCAGATGTTGGTTGTTGGTTGGGAAGTGAACATGGTTGTTCACTAGTTATTTCGAAGAACTTGTTTACTTATGTATTAGTCTTCTAAATTACGCTTTTCAATCTATTTACTGTCAATACTGCTTTCTGCAAAATAGCTATAAAGCTATCCTTGTCAAGCCTTGCATAAATACTACTCCCTCCGTTCTTAAATACATGACGTTTGACCAAGCGTGCAGTCAAACTTATATAACTTTGACCATTACTTTTCATATGATTTTGTTAGTAAAAAATTACAAAATTATTATATTATGAAAATATTTATCATGACAAATCTAGTGATACTATTCACTCATGATCAATCTAAATAGTTTTTCATATATTATTAGTCAAAGTTAGATAAATTTGACTGCACGCTTGGTCAAACGTCATATATTTAAGAATGGAGGGAGTATTTGCATACATTTCCCTACGACTTGCTGAGTACTTTACGTACTCACGGCTATACGCCATTTGTTGATCAGTCACCGAGGAAGAACCAGGGAATGTAGAGCTCTTTGAGGAGTACTTCGAAGACTGTGCGAACTAGGTCGCGTTCTCCACTCGATTGTCTGTGGGCATGTCGGATGGCTACCACGAGTTGTTTAATTCCGCTGCAGGTTTACTCTTTTGTCTTAAGCCCTGCGTGGCAAACCCTGTACAACTTTGACCATAAGGTCCGTTACTACTAAATAATATTAATTTGTCTGCTTCTTAGATATTTTTGTATGGATATGATTTCATTAATGATGTCATTGTGTGCACTAGCTACTGATCCAGAGACTAGTGCAGATATACACAGAGGGTCCTGGATCTAGAGGTCCGGGGTCCTGACACACCGCCCCACCAAATGGCGGCGATGGAGCGGGAGGAAGCGGTTGCATGCTCCACAGATGTGCTCACTTCAGATCCCTGCGGCGGCGGTGGCGGCGCACCCACCCGTGTCGATCGACGAGACATCTTCTCGGTTCAGCAAATGTGACCAGCAGCTGCGGCCTACGGGAGGTGATGGGATGCCTAGGATTGGATGAGGTACGCGTTGTGGAGAAGAAGTCGATCCCTGTTTCGTTTCGAACGCAAGGGGCAGGGCGTGGAGGAGAAATCGCGCACACCGGGTATGTAGGCGTAGAGAAGAAATCACGGATGTGGAGAAGATTGCGTGTGAGGAGGCCGGGCGTGGTGAAAAAATTGTGCGCAATGAGGGGTAGGCGGTAGGGAAAATCGTGTTCAAGGAGGTTGGGAGCACCCACTACTACAGAAAAGGTATTCACAAACGGTTCAAAAACGTCATCACAGACGATTTCGTGAGCTGTCTGAGTTTGTGGGTCAGTGATGACATGAGGTCATCACAGACGGTTTTCAACTATCTGTGATGCATACTTTCACAAACGGTTATTAATCGAGAACCGCTCGTGATAAGTACTTATCACGAGCGGTTTGTGGTCAAACAAATCGTGATGACTTTTCTCTATAAAGCCCCAGCGTTGGTACTTGCGCCATTAAATCCGACATCATATTATATATATATATATATATATATATATATATATATATATATATATATATATATTTAAGTAGTCTCTCGGCTACTTTGGGGATGCGTCACCTTGATATGAGAAGGAAGAGCAGTAGCCACGAGGCAACCTCATTGAGCCCAAGTTTAAAAAATATGGATGCCAAGAGAGCGTCGGGACATCCAATTACCGATGTTGTCGATAGGTAATTGGACCTAGGTTCGAGAAAAGTGGCGTGGGCCTTGGTATTCCGATCGAAGTGGCATCATGTATCAACAACTAACCATTCTTGAGCATGTAATCATCTTTAAACCCAACAAGAACACCAAGCAACCATTCTCACATTTCAAAAGAATTCTCAACTTGTTGCTTGGTGTTCTTGTTGGGTTTAAAGACGATTACATGCTTAAGAATTGTTGGTTGCTGATAAATGATGCTACTTCCCAGTCGGAATACCTGTGCATCAACATCACTTTCTGAACATAGCGACGTCCAATTACCTATCGACAACATCCAGGTAATTGGATGTCCTAACGCTCTCCTTGCATCCATACTTTTTAAACTTGCAAGGGCTCAATGAGGTTGCCTGTGGATACTGTCTCATCCTTCTCATGCTACGTGACTAACTCCTAAAGTGGTCAGACTACTTAACAATATATATATATATGATGTCGATTTTAATGGCACAAGCAGCCACTGCTTGGAGACTTTATAGAGAAGAGATTTATGAATGGAATGATAGGACGTACCTGGGACGCAAGAGGTAGGAGAACTTGACCGGCATGAACACAGTTACACAGACAAATGTGAAATGAATGGCGAGAGATAGCATAAGACTATTAACATCATTACATCACAAAGCAAGGGGACTATTAATATGAACTAATTATCAATTCAATTTCGTGGATAAGACTATTAACATCATTACATCACGAGCAAGGGACTATTAATATGAACTAATTATCAATTCAATTTCAAAGATAAGACTATTGACATCATTACATCACGAGCAAGGGACTATTAATACGAACTAATTATCAATTCAATTTCAAATAAGACTATTGACATCATTGAGCGCTTCATCGACAAGACAACAGACCAAGGGTGTCCAAACCCACCACACCAAGAGAGTAGCCCTCGGCATCCATCGCAGAGCACTAGCCATTTTCATCACAGAGCAAGGGGTAGAGACAGAGAGGGAGTAAGGTAGGGTACTACCTCAAGATAAATAAGAACCACCACGGCGACCCCCACCACCAAAGACAACCCTCATCCATCTCCTTCACCTTGCATAAATCACACAAACATCAGACACAACTTAAGGCTCAAGCATAAAAATCAAACTCAACAAAAGACATTAAGCTAACAAATCTAGAGGAGAATAGAGGAGGATGGGGAAAGCAAAGCCCGTCAGGCCCGAAAGCAGGAGGCCGAGCAGAGAACCAAGCCATGGCGGCAAGAAGCGACACGCTGGTGGCGACGCCACCGTAGTTGTGGTATGACCACGACCTCGCACAAGACACTACGACTATCGTACGATCTTGTGCAGTGCAGAGTGGTGTCACAACCTGCGGCGATAGCGACGGGGTCGGTTGGCGGCGTCGAGGTGGGGAGGGGAACGGACAAGAGTAAATGCGCTGGGGAGTGACGAGTTAGGGCGAAGCGCAAACCCTAGCGGTCTTTGGGGAGTGACGAGTTAGGGCGAAGCGCAAACCCTAGCGGCGGGCTTCTACTAATAAAGAGATTTATCACGCATTTGTTCTATTATGGAACCGCCGGTGATAATTATTATGACAGTTCCATAATAGAACCATCGTGATATGTCCTATATCACGCATTTGTTCGGTTCCATAATGGAACCGCTCTGTGAAATGGTTTTTCTCAAGTATATTTATCTTGTATATACACTTACATGACATGAAGAAATGACATGTTTATATGTCAATTTTGTCATTTAAATACTGTTGAAAATTTGCTTTAACTATATATATACATATATATATATATATATATATATATATATATATATATATATATATATATATATATATATACATATACATATACATATACATATACATATACATATACATATACATATATCACAGATCGGATATATATATATATATATATATATATATATATATATATATATATATATATATATATATATATATATATATAATAATTAATTTGTTCCACTAAACCGCTCTCGATATAATTAATATTAATTGTAACTTCACCTCCAAACTAGATTTTTTTCCACAAAACCGCTCTCGATATATATATATATATATAGCAATAATTCAATATATAATTAATATAGTAATTAACTTCACCTCTAAACTTTTTTTTTCATTTTGAATTTTCATATGGCCAAACAAATACAGGTGGCGACAAGCTAAAAAAGAATAAAAAAGTAGAAACCTATAATTAAACAAAGTTTTTCTAGTAGCGGAGGTAGGTCGCTATCTCCGTTTTCAATACTTCATAGGCGATGGTGTCGGCATCAGACGGTTCCCGATCATCGCGAACGAAGCACGAAATGCGCCCACTCACGACGCTTTCGTTCGAATGTCTCCGAAGACCTCGATCGTTGAACCAAGAAGAATTGAGCCCATAGGCTCTCTTCCCTTGCTTGAGGGGTCTCGGCCTGGTCGACTCAGTCACCTGTAGCCTCGATTACACAGTCCAAGTGAAGGCAAGCCTCCTGGAGATATGCAACGTCGTTTTAGAGGACCACGTTAATGACGCGGTAAACTTGCCGAAAGTGGGAGATCACCCGGAAGACGCTGCGGAGGAGGATGTCAAGATGGCGGAAGGTGGCCGCCACTGCTACCGCAAATTCTCGGCCGACGAGGAGTGCGAACCTTGTTGAAATGTTGTTCTTCCGCAAAGATGGTTCAACGTCTGGCGAGAGAGGTGCTCAGACAAGGCGCGGTAGGCCATCAATGCCGGCGACAAGGAAGAGGCAGCCATTTCTATTTTTTTATAAGCATGTGGGGATGATCATCTTCGATGACAGATGATCCTTTTTATAAAACAAGGTATAAATTCAGAGCGTGAGATTTAAGAGACGACGGGAGCCGGGCGGATTGATGCGACGAAGAGACGCATCGGGGAGCCGAAGCGGATGGCAACGAAGAAGAAAACGCATTGGGCTGTAGCGATATTACCATAGAAGGTTACAAAAAAACCGTCTATGATATGTGGTATATCACAAACGGTTATTGTTAAGAACAGTCTGTGATGTTTTACAGACAGTTCTTTGTCGAAAACCGTCTGTGATATGTAGAATTATCACAGACGGTTATTAACAAGAACCGTCTGTGATACTTTACAGACGGTTTTCAACATGAACCGCTCGTAATATTACCTCTTCACAGACGGTTTTAGCTCACCAAGAATATAGACGGCCTCTAAACCAAAACTCGTCAGATTGATGTAATACGATCGCTTTTGGTCAACCGTCTGTGATGAGGCGCCCAAGATAGCCTTTTTGTAGTAGTGACCGGATCAACTCAAAATGAAAACGCGTATAAGAGGGAAAAGAGTGTCGATAGCATCTGGATTTTTTTGAAACGAAGCCGTCGGTTGCATGATAGACCTTTCTCTCTCTATTCTCTTTTCTCCATTTCATTAAAAATCCTAGGTGGCATCTTTTATAGATAACTGATGGTGGACTACTATACATGCCTTTAAAGATTGTGTCATCTATAAAGACAAGTGAAAAGATAACTTATTGTATGAGCTGTTTATGGTGCTGTCTACAGGTGATATGGAGAGTTGATATAGATAACAGTTGTTTCTATCATTGTACATGCCCTTATGGCTTTCAATCACGAGGATTTCCTACACGTTGTTGCTGTGGCTCTGTCTATGCCATGGTACAAATAGAGTAGCTTTAAGAGTCCATGGTACGTGCCCTGCTCCTGCGTCCTGCTTGCTAGTGCCAATCTGCATAGAGCTTACTGTTATACAAGCTAGCCTCATCACATCGCTGCGATCCCAAGTTACCTGCGTGCCCAACCACTGTTCCATACGTGTGGTGATCGTGATCGTGATCGTGATCGTGGAGTACGTGCGTACCATGCTATGTCACGGCCGCCCGCTCGGCTTTTCAGGAGCGTGCGAGGGAAGGGAGTTAATTGGGCATCAGATTCGTACCACTGCGATCCAGATTTGTGTTACTACTGAGCTATGTACGGAATGCTCGATGCCTCACGTACAATGCACAGATGCCGCACTAGTTCTCACGATGGACTGTATAACACAGCGGGCAAAGCTAGGATCTAAAGTGGTATAAGTATTAGGAGTGATCTCACCGGTCGATCGATGACAAATCAATTGCTACAGTGTACAATGCATGATATTAGGAACTTTCTCCGTTATCCTATCGAAAACCAAAGGGTTAAATCAATTGCTAGTTGCTACAGTAAAAGCAATACAATGCATATTTAACTGCTGCTGCAGTATTTTGATACAGCCCCTTATGCGCGTTGTTTACCTCCTCATATAATACTGTTCATGTTGAGGTAGCTGTTATGTTGTGAGCTAGCTGGTGACGTGCTACTGTACTACTCCTACTAGCAGTACACCACCTTTGTGCCGTACACACAACCTTTGTGACACACACACACACACTCTCCTTGCCAAGTTGCCAGCATTTTCCATACGAGTATACGACTACTAATTGGATTCCTGCGGCATGCTGCGTCTGCGTACGTGCATGTGCCGTCCGCCTGCTTGTACTGGGCAGTTCAAGCGCCGCGTTGCCCACATCACATGTGCGCGCCGCGTACGTGCAGCCATGGGATCTCATCGATCCATCCATCAGTTCCCCCAGGAAGTTTCTTGCTTTCCGACCGACGCTTCATTCCCAAGAGCAGAGCCGCGTGGCTCGCGTGCACCTGAAAACTAACACGGAATTAAAGGGGCTGTTTGGTTCTAATAGCATCTTATTTATTGTCGTCTCTTAACTATGTCACGTCAACAAAATTTTACATAAATGAGGAGGAGAGAAAGCACATATCGTCTCTTTCTGAAGAGACTGTCGTATACTCGAAACAAGATATGATACATTAATATACTCTAGTTGATATGTAAGCCCGTTTCAAAAAAAAAATTTATAAAATATAAATGTTGGAGAATATGCTAGAACTATCTATTGGAGATGTTGTCTTTAAAGATGATGTAGCATATGTTAGAGACAAGATTATCTCTAACTATTAGAGATACCCTAAACTAATGTTTGACGAAATTTGACGTCAATTTGGTTTGTTACCAATATATTATCAATTTTTGGTAATATTCATTTTCATTGGATTTCTAGTTCGTAACTTTGGTCAAAACTTGACCAAACTTTGTCACACATTGGTAAGGTTTGGATGGGTAAATGAACCAAACAGCTCCAAACGCTGTAATTCTGTCTAGGATCAATCAACTCAAAGATAACAAATTTCCACTGATATATATTACATCGATTTAAACTTTTGGCTGATGCTGTAAGCTCCGATTGCTCTCCTAAAGTGACCAGTGGTATACTTACTCCTCCATTACCAGCCTGCCTGTGCCGTAAACAAAAAAATGTTGCCTGAGACGTTACTACTAAGAGCATCTTGGGATCTATCAGCCTAAAGACTCTCAAGTCAAGTGCAGCCCTGAAAAACCAAGCCCCTCGCTCGCCCGAATGGTTACTGACAGACAGGAATACATAAAGACAGTGATGACTAGACACTACTACATTGATTTCCTTGTACTACTCCACAATTTTCTTGCTTCTCCGTCACGTTGTTAGAGAAGACCCTCCATGCCCCGTGTCAGCGAGTCCAATGAATCGAGCCAACGCACCGGTCCATGCCAAAAAAACCACGCGTCTTTTCTTCTCTTCTCTCCGGGGCCCGCCCAACCCAAGGGATTGATACTAGGTACGGGAAATTTCATCACATTCTCCGTCTTTATTCCATCCATCCCACTACGCACCAATTCTGCTTTTAATCCTTCCGGCCGGGCGGCTCAACCATCGGTCTCCCCTGTGACTGTGAGGTAGTCTGCTCCTTGGCCTCATCTTGACCAGAAATTTCTATTGTAATATAACACCTAATAACCTACTCTAAAGTTCATAACCTACCGGCACTATACGTACACGAAGCTACCAAAACTACCTCAAGAGCCACAGGTCTAAAATTAATTGCCTCAACAGTACCTTTTCGACTACTTACAAATGCAATGTCATATGGATACTCTTGGCAATAAAAACAACAAGCGTAGCTCAACCACATGAAGGGTCTTATTCGGAACATTGGATTTTCGTAGGAATTTCACGCGAATAAGCGAAGTATGATTTATAGGCAGTCGGTCATTAATCAATAGTAATCTCCCAATCCAGGAAGAGAAACGAACTTTTATGCTATCCTCACCTAATGAGAAGGGACACGTCGCCGGCAGAAGCAAAAGCCCCCCAACATGGAAGCTTCTCCCCTACATGATCTCAACATGATAAGAATGAGCCACACCATCACCACTTCACGTCTCTCTCTCTCTCTCTCTCCTACTCACATGCACACTCTCTCTCAAAAGGAGAGGAGCCTATTAATTGACCCATAAGTCTAATTTACTCACCTTCTTTCTCAAACACCACCACCCTCACCTCCTTCCTCTCAAACACCACTGTATTCATTCATTCCGCCAAAGAAGCGCCGAGAAGAAGAGCTCAAAAGTCAAAACTCGCAAGAAAACATCGAAATCACAGGTAAATAAGCAAATCAGCCGGCCAACCAAGTAGGCTGCCACCATGACCAAGGACTGCGGCAACCACGGTGACGACGACCTGCGCCGCGCGTGCCAGCGCCTGCTCGCCATCCTCCTGGTCCTGGCCATCATCGTCGCCATCATCGCGCTCATCGTCTACCTCGTCCTCCGCCCCACGCACCCGCGCTTCTTCCTCCAGGACGCCTCGCTCCGCCAGCTCGACCTCTCCAACTCCTCGGGCCTCCTCTCCACCTCCATCCAGGTCACCATCGCCTCCCGCAACCCCAACGACCGCGTCGGCGTCTACTACGACCGCCTCGACGTCTACGCCTCCTATAAGTACCAGCAGATCACCGTCGCCGCCTCCCTTCCGACGGTCTACCAGGGCCACGGCGACGTCGACGTCTGGTCGCCCGTGCTCGACGGGCCCCACGTCCCCTTCGCGCCCTACCTCGCCGACGCGCTCTCGAAGGACTGCCAGGCCGGCTACCTCATCCTCCAGGTCAAGATCGACGGCCGCGTCCGGTGGAAGGTTGGCAGCTGGGTCTCCGGTCACTACCACCTCTTCGTCACATGCCCGGCCTTTCTAATCACTAACGGCGGCAACGGCGCGCCGGGCGCCAACGGATTCAGGTTCCAGACCACCACCTACTGCCACGTCGAGGTCTAGGCCGCCGTCAAACCACTAGCTAGCTCCGGCCGGCGAGGTTGGTTCTTGGGTATCCATAGTGAAAAGAGAGGCAGATCGGTGGTAATAACAACACTATTATGTGGGGTTATAAATGTAAAGGAGGGTTAGTTTACTTAGAGTTAATACGATGGTTATATGCTGCCTTCATTAGCTGGTTACTACCATAGAGTTAATACGATGGTTATATGCTGCCTTCATTAGCTGGTTACTACCATTACAAAGCTTAATTGTGTCACAATTAAGAGGAAAAATTGTACTTTTTTTAGTTGGTGAGATGAGATTTGGTTTGTTAATCCCCCCTTTTTTCTCTCCAAATTTCCTTCCTTTTCATGATGCATGATTTCTTTCTCTCTCTTTTTTTTTTGGATTATGGGACCTTGGAATTGTTGCTTAACTAGATTTTTGGAATTATGTTCGGGTCCAATTAGTTTGGTGGCAACAACCAGATCCGAGCAGCTCTTGTGAGATTTGGTGAAGCTTGGGAAAGTACACATGGGACTCCGGTGTTTGTGATCCCAAGTGCAAGCAGTGGTTGTTTAGTCTCTCTCTGTCTACACATGGGGTTTCATAGCATCTATTCTGGAGAAAAAAATATTTGGAACTTTGTGGTATCTGGAATCATTTCAATTTTCCCCCCTTAGCCCATTGTTTAATCAATGAGTGCCGACAGTTAAATCAGTTCATAGAATGTTACAGTAGTGTCTCTGTGAAAACACTGGAGTCCAGATCACAATCTGTGTCTTGTAAGTATTTTTCTGAAGTTTTGCCATTCAGAAAAGCATTACATGATAGATGCCGAGCTAGTTGCTTCCGTGTGGGTTCGTAGGTGTGGCCCATTGTTTCCTGCAAAACGATAAGGATTCACTTGCTCTGACTGAATGTAAATTAGTCTGTGCCTTTAGGTGGCAATGGACCACTGACTGAATGTAAATTAGTCTGTGCCTTTAAGATGTGGGATGGCAGTGGTGGTCATCCGATCCAAGATGCCTTAAAACCTTTCTAGTAACAACTGTTGGGCACTTGGGTTTGTAGCACAAGTGACTCCTTGGTTTCTATAGGATCGGTTACGGCGGTAAGAGGGGAGGGGGTGTGAACAATTCTCACAATTTTTCCCTAGATGTTCAGCAATCTTTCCACTTCAATAGCTATAATTTCTCCCTATTTATTCGGTAATCTTTCCACTTCAATAGCTATAAGCATCAAAGAATATCAAGACCGAACTTGCAACCAACACACAAACAACAACCAAAGAAAACCGCAAGCACAACTGGCCTTCCGGTCCGAGCGGTTTGACCGTTTTCGCGCTGACAGACTGAAAACAACACGATTTTAAATATGAGTTTTAACCTAACTTTTGATATACTTGTTCAAATCACACCAAATTTAAAACACAACTACCCTAAGATATCTGAAACCAACCAACAATTTCAAGGATTATTGTCAAAGTTTCCGCCTTTATCCATTTCAGGGAAGAGGGCCCAAGAACTGGGCATAAGAGGAAAATGTGATCTACTCTCACTTCAAATACATAATCATAGAAATAAAAATGACACATAGTTCAATGACTTCATAAATACAAAGGTTGTATATAGTTAAATAATACAACATGAGTTCATAACTTCATACATTTTACCATAGTCTAGCATACTAGTCTAGCATAATTTCACTTACCGAAGGAGTAGTATTGGACTAGGCCTTCCGAGCTGATTCAAAGAAGTTGTCACTTCAATTTTGTCCAGTACTGGAATGACCAGAATGGCCGAAATGGATCAGAATGGGCTGGAATGACTAGTATTGACCGATAATGAGGCCGGTACGGGATTGAGATTATGGTGTGCCGGTTTGGGTGTCGATATGGCATGTTCCGACCATTCCAGCCGGTACTGGAATGGAATTGATAAGTATGATCAAGTTTGCAAAGATGATCTTAGATGGGTTCCTACATGTCCTAACAGGTTTATCTCAGGACAAATCACACTAGAAAATGATGGAGCCAAGAATCACCAAGAGATGTAAGAGATGTCCTGGACCATTAGTCATAACTATTAACAAAAGGTGGATGTGGAGCAGCTACCATTTTACCATACCTATAGGGAGCACGCTATATCCTTACTACCGTTTAGCTTAGGTACTCATCTAATGAGATCTATCCCACTAATTCTAGTCAGGTGATCAAAGCCTATGTGCCCTAGTGTTTTACGCTAGAAGTAAAGATCCAGAGATTCAGATATTTCAATCCAGAACTAGATGACTTGGCAAAATTAGCACTAAAGACTCTACCAAACCTAGATATATCAAAAACAAAACCACCGGAAGCATCAAGAACTCTACAAGCATTCTTTTTTAATCTAACCTTAATACTATCATCGGTAAGTTGATAAATAGACAAAATGTTGTACTTGATCTTACTCACCAATGCAACGTCCTTGAGCATGAAGTTGCCATTGACCTTTACAGTTCCTTTGGCTATCATACGTCCAATGGTAGCATCCCCAAAATGTGACCAATTCCTCACTGGATGCATGAACTAGTAAGGAGAACCATCTAGAATCTTCGGTCATGTGGCGTGAATACCCGGAGTCAACAAGACACATGTTCCTCTTCCCTGCTTGTAAAGCCTACATCAAAGACAAAGACGACATCGGAGCCTCAGTACCGGGGTGAGTAATATAAGTCTTAGGAATTCAATACTGAGACACTCGACGCATAGGAGTAGTAGTAAATGAACCAAAGTGTGAGTTGGCATAAACATGAGGATGCACACAGAGTTGGCATAAACATGAGGATGCACACAAGACCTAGGAAAACCCCTCTCATACCCTTGCCGTGGAGTATCACTACCAAATTGGCGTACCTCCTGCCTAGGGGTGGCTCGTTATCTATACCCATCCTCATGAAAACTAAGTCCATATCTACTCCAAAAGACACTATCATAACCTCTCACAAAATTAAACCTACAAATGGCTGTAGGGGCTCTCACAAGATAATATTGCTCTCGAATAGCTCTAAGTCTCTAAAGCACCCATGATGCTCTACCGTAGCTTTCCTAAAGCAAAACCCAACTAGGTGACTATCCTTCTTGCAATATGTACAATGGCACTTGATCTTTTGAGGGGTCGAACCTGCTAAAGTAAAGGCACCTAAATCGCTAAAAGGAACTTGAGCAAATGCAGTTGACTTGAACACTATCTTGCTTGGCTCAGGAGGGGTGACCTCTATTTACCATTCTCTAGGGCTCTCGCAATCTGAAGTGGGTAGTGTCTAATGTGTTGAATATATAAGCATTTTTTGAATTACTTTAATCCAGAAATATGCTAGATAAATCATGGAAATTACTCTAGCCATACGAATTTCTAGAAGGATAGAAACTAGCATACCTATCTCAGTGTTCAAGACTACAACAGATAATAAAGCTAACCAAGCAACAAGTGTGAGATAGCCATACCTAGATCCAGTGGAAGAAGCAGTAGCAGCAGGAGTCTTGATGAGGTCGTCGTTCGTCATGGCGTAGTGGACGTCGTGGTAGTAGTCGTGCAGTTGATGTAGACATAGCAGAGAATTGGATGAAGAGGAAGCAACAAGCAATCACGCGAACACTCCCCAAAAACCTTATTCGTCCTCGCTCGTGCAAGCCTTCAAGGATGAAAGTTCCGGAGGCCTGCTCTCCCAATATGGCCGTACACGCTCCTCATCGGGATGGAGATCGCTAGAGACAGCAACAAACAGTAGAGTTCTGTCTTAGTCTTTTGTAGAGAGGAGAGGATTAGAGAAGAACCAGTACTCTGTTCTTTTTTATAGCCAAAAACAAAGAGGCCAGAGGCTTTTAATTCGCCAAGAAAACGGTCGCCATTGATTCGCTATCAACCAGTGTTAACCGCAGCCATTACTCACTAGTAACTGAATCGTTACTACCAGCCGTTCGTTAATGTCATTTACTACGAGTCGGTGCATTTTGATTTTCGAATAGATAAAGAAAAACGCGCCCGCACCCGACACGTCTACGCACGCGCGTGCACACACACACACACACACACCCACCTCACGGCACGGTGCGAGGCGAGGTGAGCGAGCGAGCGCGCGCGCGTGTATTGGCTCTTTCCAATTCCACAAGGGGGGCTACCACGTTCCACCTTATAAAATTGTGTAACTCCCCTTCATCCCTCCATGTGGGACTAAATAGTTTTAGCACGTGCACATAGGCCTTTGAGATTTTTCAGGAATTAATTAGAATTAAAATTGGGACTAGCCCATATTAATTCCAACATAATGTTCTCATAAGGATCATACCCTAGACCCATCTTCTCCACACTCACCTTAGATCGATCTAGAATCATGTTCAAATTATTTTTACCGTTAGTGGACCTCTCAAGGGTTTTCTTCAAGTACCCATTCTCTCTAGCTAAAACTGGACAAGCTTCACAACCCTTGTTCCTAGTGGCTCTAGTGTATCTCTCTTTGTGTATTGTTACCTCTAGCTTAAAGCCCTCACATGAAGCACACTCAGTATTCTTGATCATAAGCATTTGCTTATCAAACGTGACCCTAAAGGCCTCATGCATATCATCTAGGTCCTTACCAATCTCAACACAAATGACACATGCAATAGAATCAATTGGATTGGCCTTCTTGGAAGCATTGATAGAAGCAAGTTTTTCTTTAACACATTTATCTTCTAATGCTCTAGTGAGTGAATCAAGCCCAATTGTGAGCTTAGGACAGTTTTTGCATGACTCTGTGCCATCATAAAGTATAGCACTAGTAAGCTTATCTATCTTCCTAAAGGCACTAGCAAGCTTCATATCAAGTAGAGCACATTGAGAGCAAGGTTTAGCTTGAGAATTCATGTCACCAGTAGCTAAGCAAGAATGATCAATTTTAGACTTCAAATTCCCTACCTCATCCTTAGCATGTGTCTTAATTCATTTACTTGTGAGGTATAAGTCAAGAGCCCACCAAGATACACAATTTTAAGCTTGGCTAGGTTGTATTTACTGACCATTAGTTCTTGAATCACATAAGCATGAAGATCATACCAATTGAATCACATAAGCATGAAGAGCATACCAATTTTAAAGCATTACTTAAGCTTATCATTATCATCCAAGAATACCTCAAGAGGCTAAGAAAATAACAATAAGAACACAAATATGACATGGATGAAGGAGTTTCATCTTTTATTACCACTTGGAGATAAAGAATTACAACCACTCCATCAGGAGGACAAAACCCTAAGGGTGGCACCTAGCTCTCTCAACCAAACCCTAGTTTCTCTCTTGAAGGCTCAAGTGAAATAACCTTCTCCTCTCTCTCTAATGTCCTTTATATAGTGGAGGCTCCCAAGAAACCATAACCTAGTTACAAAGTGGATCACATCCACCATACACCCATGGGCACCTGTTAACCCATTACGCAACCGGGTTTTTTTTCACTTAACGTATCCACACACACTTTTTAAAATGTCGTTTTCATCGTTAGCTCTAATAGTCATGTCTTGTCCTCCGTAAAGTCTCCTTGACCTAATCCGCTTAGGTATCCACCACGGTTTTGCAAACCATTTTTGGGCACATGTTCTTTCCAACCTAACCCTCGTCAGTCCATACATGCACATTGCAACTCACACATGCACTAAACTGAAACTCCTAAAACAAATTCTCAATTTTAGCTCACGACCACAATCGATCAGACTCACCATGCTAGTCAAACCGCCAGCGGTCAGGTTGCCAACCAAAGGCCAGTCACTGCGGTCGGTCTGATCGCCAGCTCCCTGCTGGTGAGACCGCAACCACTTCTCTCAACTTGACAACCTTTTGGAAATTTCAAACTCTACCAACTTTCAGGTCTAATTTCCATTTGCAGTGACACTTAGTGCAATCATTTACCCAAACAAAAGTACATACATGTTTGTTGTCTATTTTCCAAAAGATTATAGGACTGATCTTACCGCTTCTACTGTGCCGGTCAGACCACCCTTCCTAGTCTCAGCCCAAGACTAGGGACAGCTTGATTGGCCTTGCAGGGCAATCAGACTGCTCATGCCCAGTGATTTCACCGGCTCTACACAGTGATCAGACCAGCTCCAGGTAGACAGCAACTCCAAAATCGCAAAACTCCCAAAACCAAAACCAAACTCAAACTCCAACGACGCAAAGCAGAGTCAATCAATTACTAATCACAAATCATGGTTAACCTCCACGCGGTCTCGCAGTTGGTATCTTCTATCAGTATTGCTTAAGAACATCCGTAAAGAGTAAAGAGAGATATATTAGAAGCTACTATTGGCACAGTCATCATCGATCTCCGTGCGTAAAGAGTAAAGAGAAAGATATATTAGAAGCTACTATTGGCACAGTCATCATCGATCTCCGTGCATCCATGTGCTCACTCGCTTTCTTTCGCTTGCTCTGGTGACTGGTTGCGTTGCTTACGGGAAGCTAGCGTTGTGAAGCGACTCGAGCGACTACTAGTCCATGTGTAACAGTAGTACAACTTTTGAGTGGATCGACTAGTTGCTTGCTGCATGATGGCTCGGTGCCTTCCCATCTAAGCGCATGCGAAAGCAATTGTTTCCTACTACTCCCCGCCCCGTCGTTTTAGCCGGTTCGGTGCAACTAATCGATTTGTCCTTTGTAATAGACAGTGATGACATGAGTTCATCTTTAAAATGTTGCTGTATGGTCTTGTAAAATGTTGATGATAGGAGAATGGATCACTCAACAACCAACCCGACCGAACCACTGCACTTAATCGGTGCCTATCAGCGTATGTATGGCTCTATGCTTGCAATGTTCCTGTATGGTCTTGGAGTGAACTTTTTATATTAATTAATCCTTTTTTAATTTATTTTTATTGTTAACCTTCGCAAATTTTATTTCTAATTCTGATCTATTTGGTCACGCCACCACCCGTAGCGTGACAAAACAACACTGCCACGTCAGCCCATATCTTGTCAAGTTCTTGTTATGCCACCACTAGTGGCGCGACAATGTTGTTTGGTCACGCTACAACCAGTAGCGTGACAAAAAATGCTATTTAGCGGATTTATCCTATGAGTGACAATGTTGTTTGGTCATGCGGTTAGAATTATAAATAAAATTTGCGGAGGTTAACAATAAAAATAAATTAATAAAATTAATTAATAAAAAAAATTCTCGTGGAGTAGACTGTTTTGTTAGTATAAGAGGAAGAAAAGAGGAGGTAGGTTCACCTCTCGCTTGATCTATCATACTCGATCCTATATTGAAGTGGCATGGCAGTGGCGTAGGATGGGATAGGGATATATGCGGCTAGATGATTCATGCCTGTACTTTTGTTCTCGCAACACAGTCCAAAGTTGCTGAAAGAATAATAACGCACGAATGAACGGTGCGTTGATCATAAAGCGAGAGACGAAAGGTGGGGACAAGAAAATGCAGCGAAAGAAAACATGGAACCGGATTCTCCGCAGACCGCGGGGGAGCCGCGTGTAGTCTGCTACAGTGAAAGCTGTTTGGTACGCGGTAGCAAATACCCGATTTTACCTAGCAGCCGGCTCTATTTTTTTTTCCTGTAGTACAGATACTGTATCACTGGATCTGAGCCGTTAGATTCCAATATGATGGTTGAGAAATCATGCATGCTAATGTAGAGAATTTCATCCAAAAAAGATAGCATAAGTAGTGCTCGAAGCATCATGAGCATACTGGGTCAGGAGACAAGGAAATGGTCCAGGCGGCCGAAGAGGGAAGGGCACACATCCTTTGTACTTCCCAAGTGTTCCGTGTTATTACGGTTTTATGTGCCCTATTCGCATGGACAGTGATGGACCTAAAATTTTTATAATAGTTGTTCGGACTTCGGAGCTAGGTTGTTCAGATATATCGATACCAATACGCCGATCTCATGAAATATCATTTCTCCAAAAAATATTGATACGACAATACACGTATATATAATAAAATACAAAAACTATAGAATTAATGATTTCATATGAGGAAATGGACGATATAAGACAATCATAATGGCATGAATTAAACAACAAATTATAGATATCAATTACAGTTGAGGAGGCGGAAACTAGAAATATAGCTATTTTAGCTCCAAGATTCATATTTTGCTAGGTTATGTTGTTTTTGTAGGGTGCGACCAAGACTTGTGCTTGGTGCTTGGCAGTTGTTGTTTTCTCTATTTTTTCTGTTCTGGGTTGTAGCAGTTATACCGCTAAAACTTATTTTCTTCCTCTAATAGTGATTGGTAGAGCTCCTGTCTTCTTTTTCAAAAAAAAAAACTTTGTGCTTGGCCGTTGTTATTTTCCCACTTTTTTCTGTTCTGGGTTGTAGCAGCTAGAATGCTAAAACTTATTTTCTTCCTCTAATAGTGATCCGTAGAGCTCTCGTTTTCTTTTTCAAATTTTTTTTTTGACAGTTGCATACCTTATTGATCCTAATTTTTTCCAGTTAGCAAAAACCCCATCTAAGAATGTTCCTTCCATAGAGCAAAAATTAGCATGTAAACATATGTAACAAGGACCCAACTATCTGTCCATTATCTAAGGCAAATATTGTATTTTTTGTACAACACATCCATTGGAAAGAATCAAGAAAGCAGAGGAAGGGGCTAGACTCCAGAAAAAACCGGAGCTGGAGTAGAGCAGAGTCAAGGAGAAGTGGTGCACGCGGAACACACCTAGATCTGGAGCGAGGACGATGACGGTGAGCTAGATATGCTGCTCCCTTCCCACTGCCACGCTCCCTCCTGGCCACTGCGTTGCTCCCTTAGTGCCTCCTGCTCCCTTCCTCCATGTTTGTTGCAATGTTACCCGCTTACTCGTGTCGCGCGGACACACACACACACAAACAACTATAGAATAAGAGAGAGAATAGAGGTTAGGGTTTGGTAGGTTAGAGTAGGAAGGAAAATTAGCCTAATGTGTTACATGGCCTGCACACGAGGTGTGAATAGTACAGGCTGAATTCTTTTGAAGACATATATATATAATTTTGACATAAATAATAATATATACATCTAATCTAATACATCTATCATATATCAGATATTTTATAAAAAAAAATAGATGTTCAGCTGAACACTTTTGACCCATGAAGGGTCCATCCATGCGCATGGAGTTGTTTCTTAGCAAGAGCTAGCACTCACCAGCAGCTTCTTTACAACAAATGAACAAATTGATTAAGTGTCAGGCCAGCTATCACACCGATCATAAAAATTGAGCACCAACATAGCAACATAAACAGTTGATTTTTGTGACCGCTGGATGTGTTCTCGATGGTGGGACATGCAAGTCCTACGCATTTGTCTTAGGTTAAAGACGACGGAAACATATTATATTCTTCGGATGGTGAAACTTCTAGTGGAGAATACGTACAGTAGTAATAATTTTTATCTAGTAGCCATGATTTTTGCACTGAATACCCTCTTGTTGCCTGAAATTAAAAAGGAAGTAGCGGTTGCCTTTTTCTTTCCCGTTGGATGTGTGGATGCCAACAGCAGCAATGCGACGTGTAAAAAAGGATGCGGGGGCTCTCGTTGAGGCCCCCACAGAATGATTTATTTTCCAGGTACGTACTACTAGATTTCGAAAGCTCCTTTTCCTCTCGTCTGCGCGCAGTCCCTGCTGCAGCCGCACCCTGGACGTAATCGCATGTGTCATCTCCAACAGCTCGATGATAATCTTCTTCTTTATTTTTTTTTTCTGGTTGAAACGGATAGCTTCTAATTTCTCGAGTAATTCAAGCAAACAAACAGCAAGTCACTCGGTGCCGCAGTGCTGCTTCATCAGTTCAACCGTTGGACCGGAGCGAGATTTTAGTTTCGGTGAGTTGAAAAGCAGCACAGTAACTACGAAGGCCCAAACTATAAGGATCTTTTTACGATGGCTACAGCCCATCATGGCTCCGGCCTACAAAATTGGGCCCTCGTTGCACAAATTTGCACTACGGCTCTTTTTTGTTTTCCCTCAATGCTTACACTAGGTGCGAGGTCTATAACGTACAGAGGCGGCCCAAGTAAGAAGACATCCGTGGCCGCAGTTTCTATCGAAATTACCATGCTTTTGCTTTGTTCCACTCATGTTACCTACCGACCGCCGGCCGAGGCGCGGCCGGCCCGGCGCGGAGCCCGTGCGCCATGCCATGCGCACGCATAGTCGTATGTCGCATGGGCACGTCCCACCCACGCGACGTCCGCCTCCGCCCTTTTTTACCAGCCCAACCCACGCGGGTCCTCTCGTTTTTTCGCCCGCCGGCACACCATTCCCCAGCTGCTGCCTGCCGCGCGCGACGGCGCCGAAAGTTCGCACCGCCCACGTATGCCTGGAAGGCCTAGGCCAGAGCAGCCCAACGCACGCGCGTACGGGCGTTGGCGTTTCATCCCGGTCGCTTACCACGCAACTTCACCACTTCCCCTTCCTCGCACACGGTCGGTCCGACGCGCAAGTGCTGTGCATGTGCTCCGTTTGTCGTCAGGGGAATTCACCCGAGTGTACGTAGTCTACGTCCGACGCGTCTAGCTCCACGCGTGACAGCGTCTCGATCGGCCGCGGGGCTCGCTGCCGTTGGGCTCTGCTCCGAAATGAAATGCACAACCCAACCCAAATACGCCAATCACTCGAAACACAAGTTGTTACACCATATTATCATACGTTTGCTTGACAGTAACACCCAAGAATAGACGAACTATAAAAAGTCTTCTTCAAAATGACATAACTCCGATGCTTCGAACGAGCCAAGAAACCCGTCTGCCAATAAACTAATAGACTTTAGACTACATGGTTGGTCACGGTCAATTGATAATTCGAGTAGGTCCAACGTTTGTTTAGCCTGTGTCATAAATAATGCTCAGAAAAATAGGAATAAATCAGGAACAGAAGACACGAATTTTACGTAAAAATTATTTCAAAAAAATAATAGACGCACGAATGCAATATTACTATATGATAATATATTTACAATGAACCTCTTGCTCTTACCTATGGACTACATAGATATAATTATAGTAGTACATGAAAAACTCCGTGTACGAGTAAAACTATGAGTTGGAGTATCATACTCAAACTCAATTCGTATCACAATCAAACTCAACAATCTCTACCTTGAGACGAATTCCTCCTGTAGCCAAAAGAAAACGCCATCTCCTCGAAATAGATTAACATGAAAACCTTGTGCGCCGAACGTCCACAGGACTACTGAATGATACCAACTAAGTCTGAGCAAAGCTCAAAGGAACTAACTTTGTCATCATATCAGCTGGATTATCATAAATACTTATCTTATTGACTTTAATGTCACCTTGATCTATGACACCTCGAATGTAATGATATCTGATATCAATGTGTTCTGTTCTCTCATGAAACATCTAATCCTTCGTAAGGTAAGTAACGCTTTGACTATTTGTCGGGACCCAAAAATGCAATTCTGGACCCTCTGTATATAACACTCTAGTCCAGGATCACGCCAGTGCACACAGTATCAATATAGATGAATATCGATCCACACAAGACGAAATAATAGAATAAACGAGTAACTTGAATAACAAATAATGGTTTTGACCTTATGGTTGAGTTTACATTTATTAAGCATCGCAGGGCTGACAGTAAATAAATAAGCAGCAGTAGAACAAAAGAAACTTCAGTGAAAACCTATCGACTCGCTACAAACAACCGACTACCTAACGATCAGCAACCTCGTAGAACTCCTCCTTAAAGACAGGCGATGATTCCTCCACTTTAGCTGAATGATTGTAGCAAGAATGAGTACTCCGAGTACTCAACAAGTTGTACCATAGAAATACAATTATAGATGATGGCCTATTACAAATAAATTGGCTTCTACGGTTATTTTGCAGGAAAGAACATTTGCAATTGAATACAAATAATAGGTTAAAAGTGTAATTCAAAACAAATAAACAATACTAATTTAACAATAATTTTCACAAAGGACACAAAGCCTAATCAATTTCTTGCACACAACCATATGACTTAAATCACACATCTGCCCCTTCTTAATTGTTTTATGAAAATCTATCTCTCGTGTGAAATCCCCTATAGTATGTCCATGACCGCGGACACGACTATTCGAATAGATTGATTAACACTCTGTAGAGGTTGTACACTTTACCCACACGATATAAACAGTGTAGCTAGCATTAATCATAACAAAACTTTTCAGAGACTTCATCTCAATAATTGACACTCCCGATGTGTTTTACTGACGGCACCAACGCCCACACAGGAAATCAGCCCGTTGCACATCGTTGGATCTGAAGACGGCGAACCCCTCATAAATATGAATTGCCACAAAGGCAAAAACACACTTCCACCTAGGGGTAAAAACGGATCGGATACGGACGGATAATGGCTCTGCCATATTTGTTTTCATATTTTTTTGGATCCGGATACGAATACGAATACCCCGGATATGAATACGGATATGAATAATATCGAATACGAATACGAATTGAAACGAATACAGTCACGGATATTTTTCAGAACATAAAAACCCCTTAAATTGTATGCCAGAAATTAACGAAAACATATAACTAGTTTATTTGATGCAAACATTCATAAATTGTTCATATTTTCAGCAACCACACAGAACATTGGTACTAGCAAGCTGCATTAACTAGTTCATCACAAACATAACACTTAGTTTACCATATTTAGCTCATAAGTCATAACTCTCAAACTCACAAGTCATCACATATTCACACTTAGTTCATCACATACATAAAACTTAGTTCACACTAATATCGATCAGGCTGAATGGTTAATCTATATGACTGTAATATCCCAAAGTATGTTACTAAAAATAAAATTAATAAATTTATTATTTTATTGTATTTTCCGAGATTTAAAAGAGTTTTCTTGGTTAAAAAGAAAATAATAAAATAAAGACAATTATTTAATTTCCTAGTTTTTATGTCAAAAATAAAATTTATTGATATTTTTGGGATTTTATTGATTTAAAGTGAAAAAGAAAAATAATTAATTTCTTGAATTTTCTCGATTTTAAAAGGTTTTTCCTATTTTTCAAAATTAAAAATAATTTATGTGCAAAAATAAAAACCAACTTTAACTTGTAATTAATTTTATTAAGTTCAAAATAATTCAAGGAATTTATGTGATTTTTTCTAGAATTTTTGAACTCTATTTTCTATTTTCTAAAAGGCTATTTGATTTGTTGCATTTTTGAAATTCGAAATCAATTAAAATCTCCTTTTCTCTTTTGGGCTGAAATCCTCTTTTGGGCCGAAATCTGGATAATCCGTATTCGTATCCGTACCCATTGGATAGCATGCCTACTGTATTCGTTTCCGATCCAAAAATTATCCGAGAAAAATCCGATCCGAGACAATCCGAATCCGTTTCCGTCCAGATCAGTTGGAAACTTTCTGATCTGTTTTCATCCCTACTTCCACCATAGCACACAACTTAACCTATCTGCTTGAGTAATCAACATCAAGACTGTAACTTACTAAACTAGGCCCGTCCCATCAGACATGTGGTCATTCAGTAAGACCTAGTTCAATGGCGCACAAAGTTAAGTTTTTAATTGACCAAGGTGAGACTACCACACTATAACTAAATAATCATTCTTTTCAATTCCCAAGCACTAAGCTCCACCATGTCACACAGTTCATCCACTCGCATCAGTCTAAATCTTTTCTCACCCTGCTGGTTAAGTGCAACACATGCCATCAACGAGTAATAGCACACATCACACAGTTTTATCATAAAGTTCCATAGTCACTTAGTCAATTTTATAATTGCAACTCCATTGAATAAATGACTCGTTGCATGGCTAAGCAATCTACTCGTATCTAACTAAGCCACATTGGTGCTATGATATTACCAACTAAATAATTAACTAAGCTAGGGTGACAAAAGATCACGACGTTACAATAGACAAGGTGGATATAAACAATTCAAATAAATAACTAATCCCAAAGCATTTAAGTAATTACTTAAAGTAAATGTAATAATTGAATCAAAGTAATTTTGGAAAAACTAAGTTCAACATGATCAAAGGTACAACATGTCTTGGAATAGATCTTGGTGCTGGTCTTAGTCTTGGTGAACTCCTCCTTCCTTAAAATCTCCTGAAGTAGCAACGTCTACTCACAAATGAAGCAAATAAACAAAATAAATACAAAACAGAGAGAAAACAAACTCCAAAAATTAAATAAAAATCTCAATAAAATAGAGCTTGAATTTAGATGAATTTAGAAATGTGAATAGGCTCAATTAGAGTTCGTATGAGGAAGAACAGGCTTCTAGAAGATCTAAACCTAAAGAAAAAGAAAAAGGGATACTATTTCTGATTTCCTGAATTATTTCTCTACTGAAAATTCCGGATTATGATGTCAGCCCTGATTTTTGGAATTAAAAGAAATCTGAGAAAAATAGGACAGAGGTTGACATGTGGGCCAACGGTCCATGGACCGGGTTCACAAGACTAGTTCATGGGTCTACGGGCTTATGAGTCTACGGAACAGTGGCTCTGACAAATGGGTCCCACGAGTCAGAGACTCGATCTACCGTGGATTAGATCTATGGGATTTTGGATCTAGGGTTTGGGCTCTGGTGTGCCACACGCGTGCTGATCTGGCGTTGACGTAGCAGACACATGCGCAAAGGGTTGATGTGGCGGCTGACACGGATTGCCACGACGACTAAACGTCGGTGAAGGCTCGGGCACCAAAGACTCTGGCGAACGGCGGCATTTGGCCAGCCGACGAGGGTACCATCGTGTAGAGGATGCAATTGCAGACTTATTAGTGTACTCACTGGTGGACGAGGACGACAGTGGCGGCCGGTGGCGAGGTTTAAGCGGCGAAGAGCTTCGGCTATTGTTGACGATGAGCTTCGATGACATCCTGACGGTGCGGAGGGGTGCTCAAGGTAGCCCTTGCGACGGTGACGATGATGGCGTAGACAACGTCGGTGGGACGTCAACGGCGGTGGCGAAATTTGCAAAAGGCAAGCTTCAGGGAAAAACCCTAAATCTCAAATCATGGTGGCGCTAGGGCTTTGGAGGCCAGGAGAGTTGGGGTTTCGGGATGAGGGTAAAAAGGTGATCCTTATGGTTGCTTTTGTAGGGTGTGGGCATGACCGAGTTGGCATATTGGTGGCGGAGTTCATTTTGGAATCGAGAAGGGACAAGGAATTTGAGTGAGATTCGGAGGAGATAAGAGATCAAAACAGTTGTGGGGAGATCAAGGATTTGAATGGCGAGATCGGCACGGGATTTACGGGTCATTTAGCACGGGCTGGGCTGTGTGAACCTGAAAGGCCGAGCGGTCTGGGTTGGGGAGCGAAGGAAATGGGCCAAACCAAAGGGAATTTAGCCCATTTGATTAACTAAGATTTTAAATAGATTTTCCAATTTAGAAAATACAGTAAATTCAAATGGCAAGTAGAAAATAGCAAATAAACTTAAAAAAATTCTAGAAAAATCTAGAAAATATATTCAAGCACATAGAATCCAAATAAAATAGTTTTGACAATAATTGATGTTGAGATTATTCATATTAAATTGTTTTGATATTGAAAGTCTATATTAAGCTGTAATAAAATTCAAATAAAATCTCTTGGGTGAATTTTCCAGAGACTAAACTAGTCAAAAGATTTTTAAGACTAAAAAAATTGAGATATTACACTACAAAAAAATATTGTAGTGAAAGATGTACTTCCACAAAGCTTAGTAAACGAACCTCTTAGCCAAACGACTTCTTTGCGAGCTTCAGAAATAGTAATATACTTGGCTTCTGTAGTGGACAATGCAACAGTAGCTTGCATGCTTGCTTTCCAGCTAACGACATATCCTCCAATAGTGAACGCATAATTAGTAAGAGATGTTCTCTTATCTAAATCTCCAGCAAAATAAGGGTCCACATAACGAACGATTGCATTTAGTCTTCCCAAACTGTAAACAAGCAACAGATGTGCCTTGCAAGTATACGAAAATCCATTGAACTTCTTTTCCAATGCTCTTTGCCAGGATTAACCATGTATCTACTAACAACGCTCAATGATTGAGATAAATTGGGGCGAGAACATATTGATTTTTTTAATAATCTATTTTTTTATTCAGAATTACAGAAATAATACTACTTTATTTTTTTGACATAAATAATCATCTGTCGTCGTACCGTTGGGTGACTTTGGCTCTGTTGCCCAACGGTTGAGCGACAGGTGTCCAAGTCACTCAACCGTTAAGCTACTAGACGCTTCGGATCCTAGTCGCTCAACGGTTGAGTGACTAGGACTCTTGTCGCTCAATGGTTGAGTGACTAGGACTCTTGTCGCTCGACCCAGTCGCTCAACCGTTGGGTGACAGAGCCAAGTCACCCAACCATTTGGCGACAAGATGGCATATATAGGCGCATGCGCGGGTGCACCTGACATTTCGCCATTGTCGTAGAGAGCAGAGGGAGGAGGTGCGAGGACAGGGAAGGGAAAGAGAAGAGTGGGAGAGAAAGAGATGAGAGGGAGAGGGGGGAAGAGAGGGTCTTCGCATCGACGCCGGTGAGTTTTTGCATTATTTTGTAGATTCACTTTTGAAACCATGGTAGGTTAGCAACCCACATCATGTGTAGGGACATATTGTTAGCAAATGAAATAGTTGTAGGTTAGCTTCTGAAATATTTAGATGCGTAGATGCGGGTGAGTTAAAATTTGTGTTGGGGGAGTAGTATTGATGGTAAAGATTAGGCAATTATCGATTGAACGCATGTTAGCATTGGGTAAACCAGGCATTATCAGTATTGTATTCACGTGAAACCTAATGTTCATCTGTATTTAGTTGCACTTTTTTCCAAATGAACTAACTACTGTAGTATTTTAGTTGTGAAAACAACTTAATTTTATGGAGTGTTGTTGATAACAATTGCTAACATTAGTAAATAAGTTAATATGTGTGAACATGTCATTAAAATGGATTTTGTTTCGAAATAACCTAGTTTTTATTCTGAAATACAGTAATAATACTATAATTTTTTTATTTTACAGGAATAATCATCTGTCGCTCAACCGTTGAGCAACTAGCCCAAATTGCTCAATGGCTGAGCGACACATGGACTTGTCACTCAACGGTTGGTCCAAGTGCACAGGTCGCTCAGCTAGCAGCCAAGCATTGTACACTGTTAGGTGACAAGTGCCCAAGTCACTCAACGGTTGAGTGACAGATGATTATGAGAGACCATGTGGAGGTCGTCCCGTGAGTGATGAGTAATTGACAAAGGTTTTAGGTCACGAGTTTGGTTTGTGTGGTCGGACCATGTCGCTGCGCCGTTCACGCTGCTGCGAAGTCAATCGTATTGTCAGATAATCGAACGACCGGCGTAGTTATGAGCGGTACGATCAGCAGGCGGTTGTACCGATTGGTAAATGGCGTTGAAAAATTCCGAGAAGTTGTTTTTCGAGTTCGTCTTCATTGAAAATCGAACGACCGCAGGATTGGAGCGATGACGACCGAGCGCGTTGATCCGCCGGTAATATGGCGGTTGTACCGATTGTATTGTGAGGTTCGCCATTTTGGTGATTTGAGTTTTGGGATAGGTCATATCCAGTGTGTTCATGCATATGTGTTGCATATTGCATGTTTGAGCTAACGCTGGGTCAAGTTGTGAAGAACTTGTTCCTGCTTTCGTGTTTCTTGTCTCGTGTGGTCGCAGGACGCCGAGCGGAGTCGTGGCGAGACACGGTGGATCGGACTAGGCGCAGTGGCGCCGAGGTCGAACGGTCGATGTGTCAAGACGACGTGGACTCGAGGTGGTTGCGAGGCGGCGAGACAAGGAGCGAAGCTTCCTTTAAGGTGCGTAGGGGCGAATCGAAATTGCAAGGTCGCACAAGCGGGCGGTTCGTTGGACTTAGCGGGCGAACGGGAGGAGACCCGCTAGCCAAGGCTATATAAAGGATTGGAGGGGCTGCATGCCCTCTTGAGCACTTGAAAAGGAATTAGGGTTTTGCTAGAGTCAAAAGAGTCTTTAGTGGTCTGTTTTTGCTTTAGGCTTTAGTGGTTGAGAGTGTTGGTGGAGGCAAGGGTGCTCCCTCGCTTGTTCCCTTTGTAGCTCTCCCATGTGAGTTCTTGGCTTAGGGAGAGGGAGAGGATGGATTGATGAACTTGTAATCATTCCTCTTGTTTTAATGTCCATGCGTATGGGGATGTATCTCTTTGTATTTCGCTTCTTGATTCAATGAATGGAAATCAAGTTTTCTTCTATTCGTGCTCTCTGCTCTTCGCTCTCCTTTTTGTGATTTTTTGGGGCTTTCACAATTCGGGAGTTTTTGCTTGGTTCTTCCTCTTGATCTTGCTTGCTGGGACATGTGAGAACCTATCTAAGGTCATCTAGATCATCATCCACCCACGAGCAAGTCGTTAGATCAAGTTTTGTTTTTTGCCTTGCTTTTGAACCCACCTTCGCTCAAATACAAAAGGATAGGAACCTTGGCATGGATCTCTGAAATCGTTGCTTGGAATAGGTTCCTAATATCTTCGTGAAGGTGTGGTTCAATTTTGGTCAAGTTTGGCCGCCAGAGATCAAAAGTTACGTTGATTTTCGCTTTTGAAACCCGAGCGGATTTTGCTCGCTCCAGACAATCGGATGAACCGGCTTAACATCGCGGTTGTATCGATCGCGTACAACCGCCGCTTGTTCGCGGTTGTAGCCGATCATGCAGACAACCGCCGCTTGTTCGCGGTTGTACCGATTGTCCCGATTTGTTCGTAACTTCCTGCTTTTGTTTGTCGAAATGTGGGGGTGAGGAGTGGATTCAACATAAGACTTCCTCTCGGCTTAATCTTTGATCTTCATAGCTCTCATAGCTATTGGAGTGATTTACAAGTTGAATCCATTCTTTGCGAAAAAGATTAGGTGCTCCTATTCACCCCCTCTAGTCGCCTTTCCGGTCCTTCAATTGGTATCGAGCCGTTAGCTCTTTTCAATAGATCTTAACCGGTCTCAAGAGCCGTGGCGATGGACAAGTACTCACTGCCGCCTGCTGATGGCATCGACACCCTTCCGAAGAGCCGAATGGAGACATACATCCAGCCTGTGGGTATGCCATCCGCGAAAGGTCAAGGTTCGATTCATTGTTCTCGCCGATGAGAACATCAATGCCGGAACATGGTTGATGTTGAGGCGAATGCAAAGGCAAGGAACATCATCATCCGTGGTTTGAGTCGAGTGAGTTTGATCAAGATATCTCACCTGCCGTCCGCCGCCTATGATATCCGGGTGACCTCGACGATACCATGAGGGCACCACCCAGATCAAGACGGTTCGACAGACCGGCTCAAACGAGAATACAACAAATTTGAGATGCTTGTCGGTGAGTCCCTAGATGAGTGCTTCAGACGCTTTCACAAGATCTTGAGCAACCTTCGAGCGGTCGGTCTCACATACCCCGACTCGGACAATGCTCGCCGATGCTCACAAGACTCGATCCGCGGTTTGGGAGATGAAAGTGACCACCATCAAAGACACAACAGACCTCTCGACCTCGACTCTTGACGCTACAGATTGCGCTACAAGACTCACGAGATTGACGTTGTCTCTCGTCGGTCAAGTCACAATGATGGCCTTAGTCACCAATCCCGCTTTCTTCTTCCGGCTTTCTTCCGATTCTTCTTATGGTTTCTCCTTGTCGCTTCTCGTGACATAACCGATGATCGCTAGAGCAACTTATGATGAGCAAATTGCCCTCCTTGCTCAAGATTCTCCCACGCTACAAAGGAGGAGGGACAGAAGAGAGGAGGACTCGTGATTTGCTTCGAGTGTGGTGGCCCCAACCACATTCGGCAAACCGCCCTAAGCCGAGAAGGGCAAGAACGACTACGGCGGTTCGCAAGAACGACTACACCGACAAGAACTGCAACAAGAAGCCTCCACCAGACGCCCAAAGAAGAAGAAGTTCCGCAACTTCGCAAAGCCAAGAAGCTCTTCCACTGGCCCTCACCGCTTTCGACGACCTCGACCTCAGCCGAGGTGGAGGGATGGAGCGACGATGACGGACGGGTGACCAAGAGCCCAAGGATGGCGGCGATGACTTCTCCCAAGATGTGCTTCATGGCCTCGAGGGCGAACTCAATGACAATGAGTCAGATCCGACTCTGACGAGGTAGATCCCACCTCACGAACAAAATCAATCATGCTTTTCTTAAGCTAGGAGGTTTTCATGCTAAAGCTAAGGCTAGGTGTGCCGAGTTAGAGAAGGAAATAGATAGACTGTCACTAGAGATTATTGCTCTTACATCCGCCCTTCTAGTGATGATTGTGATACATGCTCGCTTTGTCAAGTTGATATGGAGAAGTTAAGGACCTCACATGATAGTATGTCCTCCTAACTTGATAGTGTTAAGGTGGAGAATGTTAGTCCGCTTGTCGAAGTTAGAGTTGAGTAGGATGGTCATACCCTACTTATTACCGATGAGACTACTTCTCCCACCTCATGTGAGGGTAAGGACATTGTCGCTAGAGGATCTTATGCCATGCTCCTTGATCTCGCCTCGAGTCTTGTGAAAATTGCAATAACTTGAAGATGAACTTAAACCGGCAGATCATAAAATTGTCAACTACAAGCTTTTTTACTTGAGCCAATTGTTTCATGCTTGAACTGCCCTAAGTTAATCAATAACTTGAGGTCGTTTCCAAACAGCTTTCAAGATATGATTGATCATGAAAGGAAGTTGGCTCGCTTTGCTTCTAAGGACCCCGTTAGCTCACCATGCATTAAGTGTAACAAACTAAAATCGACTTGATTGCTTTGGATGAGAAATGTGAAGCTAACTAAGGACCTTCTAGAGAAGCCACATTGTGCTTGCAATATGATTGTGGAGAAGGGGAGAAGCCTCGTGGTAAGGATAAGACGCTTAGCAACGTGAACCAACCGGCTAGCAAGAGGATCTGTCTTCTTCAGAGTCGGCCGTGCTTGCACAAGCCATTCTTCCCTCTCGCCTTTGGTTCTTCTTTTGCTCCCTTACCTTCTCTGCCTCTTTTTTCCCCCGCTTCTTCTTGCACTCTCTTTCGGGAGTGTCAAGATTTTATGAACACTCTCGAGAGATTTGTAGGAGGCAAGAAGAAGCTCAATCTTATTCTAGACCAATCTAAGATCTGCAGATTTAATCGTGGTCTAGGATATGACTTCTCTGAGGACATGAGGAAGCATCCACCGCCGTGCTCGCACTCCATAGCACTGTGTGTGATCGAGATCGAGCCTGTGACCGAGAAAGTCCATTTCAAGTCACGGGCTATGTCCAGGGATTTCGACAAGAAGGTAATTTCACATGTCGCTTCTACCTCTCGAAGGTGAAGTATCACCGCACCTTCGCCGTAAGGATGGACACACAATGATCGATGCTTCAGCGCGCCAAGATCGCACAGAGACTATGTTGAGTCTCTTAGGCGATTCGTGGTCGGCCCTGCACCTTGAGTGCACCTAAGACCAACACGAGGTCTAGGCTTGTTTCTTCCGATGGGTTTGTGCAAAGATCGAGGACTTGGTTTTTCCGAAGTTTTCGGTTTTCGCCCTCATGTCGCTTTCATCGTGACTTCCGCCGCCCCGAGGGTAGATCTCGCTTTTCCCATCGAGATAGCTACTCATGGCGTGTTCAAGATGTTGTGTGTTCGACTCGCCCTTCAGAAAGGGCCGGATCCAAAGAATGCCTTCGGTCTACTTAGACCTTCGCGCTTTGAGTTACAGAGAGCGAGGGTAGATAGAGGTCACCGTGCTTGACTACTTCATCCGCCGACGTGTTATTCAAGATTGGGTGCCAAAATCATTGTTGATTTATCCCAAGATCGAGACTTTACTGCTTGACTCAGTTCGCGGTAGGGAAGGAGAAGGTTTGGCTTGTAGACTCCGGTTGTTCTCGCTATATGACCGGAGACTCCTGCTGGTTCTCCTCCCTAGCCCGCGCTCCTGTGATGAGACGATCACCTTCGAGACGCTTCGTTCGACACGCCATCGCCAAAGGTACTGTATGCGATAATGCTTTTTTTATTCTTAAGGATGTTGCCTTGGTTAGTAAGTCGTAGTACAATTTGCTTTCGCTTCTCACCATCGATGACGGTTTCGAGGTGAGCTTTAAGAAAACAATTGCAAAATTCTTGACTCTTCTGTAGTCCGGTTTATGGATTTCTCGTTATGGGAGGATCTTTCGTGCTGATTTTTCCGATTCTTCCGTGATCCTCTCCGTGTTTGGTTGCTTCGAGTCCCGCGATCTCTTTTCTCGCATAGGAGACTTGGTCATATTGATTTGACCATTTGACCCGAAAGTTAGCGTACCATGATCTCATTCGTGGTCCGCCAAACTCAAGATGGTCAAAGATCTTGTTTGCACTCCATGCCAAGACGGCAAGAAGATGGTTGCCGCTTCTCATCCTCCCACACAAGCATTATGACCGATGACCGGACACCGCTCCACATGGACACAGCTTGGACCAAATGAAAGTGCAACAAGCAGAGGGAAGTGGTATGTTCTTGTTGTGGTCGATGACTTCTCGAGGTATTCTTGGTGTTTTTCTTAGCCTCAAGGATGAGACATTCTCACATTTCCGAGGTCTTTTTAGTAGGCTTTCTGCTGAGCTCCCGGTGCCTTACGAGCGATCCGCAAAGGACAATGGCACGGAGTTCAAGAATTCCTACTTTGAGAGTTTCTCAGGTGAGACAGTGTAGAGCACCGCCTTCTTTCTCCATACGCCCCTCAAAGAAATGGCGCTAGGAGAGGAAGAACCGCACTTGGTCGAGATGGCCAGACGATGCTTGATGAGTACTCTACACCGAGGAAGTTTTGGGTCAAGCCATTGCACCACAAGGCCATGTTTCAATCGAGTTTTTCTTCTGCACTCCTACACCGCACTTCTTATGAGTCGAGATACTGCTAAAGCCCAGCGCCTCTCATTTTCGTGTGTTTGGTTGCAAGTGCTTTATTTTGAAGTCCGGGAACCTAGATAAGTTCGAGTCACGCCTCGTGATTTCGGATCTTTCTAGGCTACTCGACTTCTTCAAGGGCTTATAGGGTCCTGAATCGCGAGTCTAGCAAAATGGTAGAGACTCGCGAGGTGATTTTGACGAGGCCACCCGGGACTAGGCCAGATATCTCGTGTTCTTAGAGCAGTCCGAGACCATCTTTGTGGATGATGAGGATGATGGAGATGACGGTTGTCTACTCCGATCCCGCCCCTCATCCACCCCTTGAGGTGCCGCCTTCCACCGCACCTCGAGGTGATCACCTTGCCTTCGCTTCCTCCGAGCTAGTGGCTCTGCTCCTACCTCGCCACTCATGAGGTAGAGGCCACTTCTTCATCTCTCCCAGACCTCCTAGACACTTCCAGAGAGTTCATCCTTCAGAGCAGATCATTGAGATCTTTTCGAGCGCAGTTACCCGCCAAAATCTGCTTATCTCAATTCTGCTCCATTCTCGCCTTCATTGCCTCTTTTGAGCCCAAAGATGTTTCTCATGCTTTATCTGATGAGTCTTGGGTCAATGCCATGCATGAGGAGCTAGAAAATTTCGAGAGGAACAAGGTCTGGTCGCTTGTTGAGCCCCCACGAGGCTACAATATCATTGGAACCAAGTGGGTGTTCAAGAACAAGCAGAGTGAGGATGGGGTAATCATCCGAAACAAGGCGAGATTGGTAGCTCAGGGGTTTTCCCAGGTTGAGGGTCTAGACTTTGAGGAGACCTTTGCCCCTGTAGCTCGACTTGAAGCCATTAGAATCCTGCTTGCCTTTGCAGCTTCTAAGGGTTTCAAGCTTTACCAGATGGACGTGAAGAGTGCCTTCCTCAATGGCCTTATTGAGGAGGAAGTCTACGTCCGACAGCCTCCAGGTTTCGAGAACCCCAAATACCCTAACCATGTTTTCAAGCTTTCAAAGCACCAGATGGATTCTAAGCAGTGCTCCCGTGAGCTTGGTATGAGAGGCTTAAGTCCTACTTGATAAGTCATGGTTTTGAGATGGGTAAAGTTGACAAGACCTTGTTCATCCGCCAAGATGGCATCGACCTTCCGCTCGTCTCAGATCTATGTCGATGACATTATCTTTGGCGGCTCTTCCCATACTGTTTCCCGCCTCTGATGTCATGAGCACCGAGTTTGAGATGAGTATGATGGGTGAGTTGACCTTCTTCCTTGGCTTCCAAATCAAGCGCACTCGAGGGTACATTTCTTCATCAAGGAAAGTACACTCGTGACCTCCTCAAGCGCTTCGACATGAGTGATGGTAAGCCTGTGTCGACTCCCATGGCTTCTACAAATTTATCTTGACCCAGATGAGGATGGCGAGCCGCTTGATCAAAAGGAGTTTCGCAAAGATGATTGGCTCCTCTTGTACCTCAACGCCGAGACCGTATATACATTTTTCTCGTGTGTTTGTGCGCTGCTTTGCTTCTCCTCGCTTTCACCGCCAAAGCGGTGAAGCGATCTTTCGGACCGCGAGCTACCATTGACTATGGTATCTCGGTACTCTTCCTCATCCCGCCTTTCCTTGAGAGCCTTCTGATGCGACTTCACGGGTCAGAGGATAGATAGGAAGAGCACTTCGCACCGCCAATTTCTTGGCACTTCTCTTGTTTCCGGTCTTCAAGGAAGCAATTGTGTTGCATACCCACCGCAGAGGCCGAGTATGTTGTCGCAGCCGCTGTCAGAGTCAAGTGCTCGATGGCTTCGACCTCGGGACTTTGGGTTAGTTATCGATGTTGTTCCACTCTTTTGTGATAACACTTCATGCGATTAACATTGCCAAGAACCCAAGCAAAGATTCCCACCAAGCACATCGATATTCGCTTCCACTTCCTTAGAGACCATGTAGAGAAGGGCGATATAGTGCTCCAGCCAGGAGAGTGACCACCAGCTATCGACATTTTCACCAAGCCATTGGATAGTTCGAGGTTTTCACTCATGGGAGAGCTTGGGGTGGTTTGTCCTTATGGACTGTGAGTGAGGGGAGCTTTGGGTTTTATCGCTTTACTATATTATTTATGCTCTTGCTCCTTACTATTGCATTGCATTTTGGGTGCATTTGGGATTAGTCCTCCTAGCATAGATTAGAGTGCTTCTTTTGTCTAGTTGTTTAGATTTCTTCTTATCTTGTGATTCTAGGATGTCGCTTATTAGTCGCCTCTTCTCACTAGGTTGAGCTTACTCACTTCTTATAGGTTCTAGCAAGGGTTGGGCCACCCTTGCAGACAGGAACGGTTTGCTCCATAGTGTGTTAGCCAGCAGCTTGATAGTCCTAGAGTCATATGGGGTAGATGAGAGTCATCTGAGCCATAGTATTCTCTATATCTTATCTATGCTTTAAGGACTGCTCTGCTTTTATGTTTTCTTTGCCGCCTTCTCGATTTATTGTTTTGGTTCAAGGAGTTCATTTGGGAGCTTCGAGCTTAATATTGACATAACTCAACTTGAACTAAAAGTTGCATCTATTGTTGAGGGGAGCCGGATCTTCTCGTGATTTCTAGCATTCTCGCATTGTAATATAACTACATTGAGCCTTGATTATTATCCCGCTATGACATGTTTACAATGCTTTACACCTTGCCATGACTTGTGCTTATTTGCTAGATTTATCATGACTTCATATGTGTAGCCTAGCTTTTGCCATGATAAGTTAATTAAAATTGCTCAACTTAAACTAAAACTTGTCATGTTAGCACTCGAGATTAGTCCTTCTTGAGCTATCCTTTTATGATTCATGCCATGTCAAATAGGTCGGGTAGAGTGATGAATCTATATTGAGCCTTAGAAAGAGCTGTTTTAGTCTCTTGATGATGCATGAGTTAGTACAACTTGTTAAAAGGCAAAAGATCTCTTTTGTGCGAAAAAACCGATCTCACCAATTCTCTCCTATGAGACGGCTTGCCATTGCACTTGGCATGAACTTAGGGGAGTTTTGGGTGACCTAGACTATCTTCTTAAGCTTCTCGCTTGGAGTAGTCGTGATAAGGCTTGAGACCTAGCACATGATAAAACAAAAATCTGGTTGGAAACCACCATGAATTTCAAAAGAAAATATGTTTCATGTGTTCAATGTGCTTAAAGCCACAAAAAGTATCATGTACTTTAACCAATGTTTCAATCTTGAGCATAGCACTCTATTTGGTCTCAATTTAAGCTTCTTAGTTCCGCTTAGCTTATTGACATGGCTCAGATCATCCTTGGATATCTCTAGCGAGACTTTGCTCATTGATGACTTGACTTGCTCACATAATGTACCTCATTTTCAGATTGTCATCTATGTGTTCTAGCTAGCTTATACATATCTTGTCATGATCTAGATAGCCTTTTTATTAAGTTATGGCTTGGTGTATTACATGTTGGTCATTATGGATAATTCTCATGGCTCAAAATGCTTAAATAAACAAACTTCACCATTTTCATCCATTAACATGTCATATTCTCTATTGCATCTTGATGCTTTATTGCCAAAAGGGGAGAATAAAGAAGAAAAGTCTGTTGGGGAACAGCTTTAGAGCTTTGGAGATCAATTTGCTCTTTTAGTTGTTGCTCTAATGTTCCTTTTGTCGACATGGTCATTGTTTCACTCTTCTTCTTGGACCATGTTGATTCTTCAAACTCAAACTCAACTTTGTTTTTTTTGAGTTTGTCAATATACTCATCAAGGGGAGATTGAGAGACCATGTGGAGGTCGCCCTGTGAGTGATGAGTAATTGACAAAGGTTTTAGGTCACGAGTTTGGTTTGTGTGGTCGGACCATGTCGCTATGCGCCGTTCACGCTGCTGCGAAGTCAATCGTATCGTCAGATAATCGAACGACCGGCGTGTTATGAGCGGTACGATCAGCAGGCGGTTGTACCGATTGGTAAATGGCGTTGAAGAATTCCAGAGAAGTTGTTTTTCGAGTTCGGTCTTCATTGAAAATCGAACGACCGCAGTATTGGAGCCAGACGACCGAGAGCGCGTTGATCCGCCGGTAATATGGCGGTTGTACCGATTGTATTGTGAGGTTCGCCATTTTGGTGATTTGAGTTTTGGGATAGGTCATATCCAGTGTGTTCATGCATATGTGTTGCATATTGCATGTTTGAGCTAACGCTGGGTCAAGTTGTGAAGAACTTGTTCCTGCTTTCGTGTTTCTTGTCCGTGTGGCCGCAGGACGCCGAGCGGAGTCGTGGCGAGACACGGTGGATCGGACTAGGCGCAGTGGCGCCGAGGTCGAACGGTCGATGTGTCAAGACGACGTGGACTCGAGGTGGTTGCGAGGCGGCGAGACAAGGAGCGCTGAAGCTTCCCAAGGTGCGTATATAATCGAAATTGCAAGGTCGCACAAGCGGGCAGTTCGTTGACTTAGCGGGCGAACGGGAGGAGACCCGTTAGCCAAGGCTATATAAAGGATTGGAGGGGCTGCATGCCCTCTTGAGCACTTGAAAAGGAATTAGGGTTTTGCTAGAGTCAAAAGAGTCTTTAGTGGTTGCTTTTTGCTTTAGGCTTTAGTGGTTGAGAGTGTTGGTGGAGGCAAGGGTGCTCCCCGCTTGTTCCCTTTGTAGCTCTCCCATGTGAGTTCTTGGCTTAGGGAGAGGGAGAGGATGGATTGATGAACTTGTAATCATTCCTCTTGTTTTAATGTCCATGCGTATGGGGATGTATCTCTTTGTATTTCGCTTCTTGATTCAATGAATGGAAATCAAGTTTTCTTCTATTCGTGCTCTCTCGCTCTTCGCTCTCCCTTTTGTGATTTTTGGGGCTTTCGTCAATTCGGGAGTTTTTGCTTGGTTCTTCCTCTTGATCTTGCTTGCTGGGACATGTGAGAACCTATCTAAGGTCATCTAGATCATCATCCACCCACGAGCAAGTCGTTAGATCAAGTTTTGTTTTTTGTCTTGCTTTTGAACCCACCTTCGCTCAAATACAAAAGGATAGGAACCTTGGCATGGATCTCTGAAATCGTTGCTTGGAATAGGTTCCTAATATCTTCGTGAAGGTGTGGTTCAATTTTGGTCAAGTTTGGCCGCCAGAGATCAAAAGTTACGTTGATTTTCGCTTTGAAACCCGAGCGGATTTTGCCTCGCTCCAGACAATCGGATGAACCGGCTTAACATCGCGGTTGTAGCTCGATCATGTACAACCGCCGCTTGTTCATGGGTTAGGCCGATCATGCAGACAACCGCCGCTTGCTCGCGGTTGTACCGATTGTCCCGATTTGTTCGTAACTTCCTGCTTTTGTTTGTCGAAATGTGGGGTGAGGAGTGGATTCAACATAAGACTTCCTCTGTGGCTTAATCTTTGATCTTCATAGCTCTCATAGCTATTGGAGTGATTTACAAGTTGAATCCATTCTTTGCGAAAAAGATTAGGTGCTCCTATTCACCCCCCCCTCTAGTCGCCTTTCCGGTCCTTCAGATTATTCCTGTAAAATAAAATGTAGTATTATTACTGTATTTTAGAATAAAAACTAGGTTATTTAAAAAAAATCCTTAAAAACGTGTAGTCATTCCATTATTTTTAGTTGGTACACCACACAACTTGCATGATAGTTAACATACCCTACCACTCGAATATGCTGTTTATGCTAGAATGCCTCTAAATTTTACGAATTTCGGGAGGTACACTATTAATAATTTAACCAGTAATTGTGTTGTAATTGCTAACTTCAAATTGATTTGCAGGCATGGCTCGCGACCTTGGTGGTTCGGATTGGCGTTTCACCTCGCCGGATCGCTCATCGACGACAAAGATCATGCCGACCGTCGTGCCCCGCATGTTGAGGGAGGGGGCAGTGGATCGACTTGGGGGTGGTCCGTACGTGGACACCCCGACGGGCTTGGAGACTACATGTGAGACCCCGACGTTTATTCGGCTCATAATACTTAGTCATCCAATTGACCCTAGTATTATCAACCAAATAAACCCGGTCTCGAGAAATGTATACTTCCTTAAATGCAAGATACATACCTCACAACAAAAGAATGTATCAATTCCATACAACACATAGTACATAAGCAACAAACCGAAGTTAATATTAATAAGGATAGGTTATTACAAAAGAGGGCCTTCGCCAAATAACAACAAAACTACAAAGATACACAATGAAGCAAAAGTGCCATAAAGATGGCCCAAAATAAGAGCCAACCAAGGTGCCTTTAGCCCACAAGGCAATCGACCGACCGCCAAGCTAGTCGCTCTCCCAACCACCAAGACAAATATTAAAAGTAAAGCCCTTTGGGCTCTACCTCCTCTGCAACAAAGTTGTTAAGAAAGCAAATGAGTACAATAAATTGTTTATTGTACTCGCAAGACCGACGTAAGATAACGTAACTATAAATTAGCTATATGCAAGCTTTTTTAAGTGGATGAGGCTTTGGACTCATTTTAGCACAAAGCAAGTTTTCATTTGCAATAATATAGTAGATTGAAAGCAATTTGACAAAGCATTTTAATTGTTGAAATAACAACGAGATAAATAACAAGGTAACAACAACAAGAACAACCTCGAAGTGACCAACCCAAGTCACCACAACAATAGCATGAACTCCCGCTCATACCAACCATGTCAAGTTTTAATTAAAGGTTGTAGTCTAGTCTTGAACGACCTTACCAAGCATGTCCATAACCTAGGACGAGGCTATTCAATAGTTTTATCCTGCAGGTGTACCACTGCATCCACACGCCGACCGCCTTTCCATTAGGCACACTACCTTTGGTATGCCGCACGGCTAAGTCCTACGAGACATTTCCAATGGACAATGCTAATTCGAGTCGCACAACCCACGGGAGAAAGAGACATCACACAACCTTCCCGAAGCTAATGCTCCTCCCACATCACACACACATTTTATCTTTAAAAACACACCAACCGAAAGAATTCCCCAATTAACACCGCCTAAAGTACTTAGTCAAGAGGGGTTCCATATGCCCTCGTGTGGTTAGCACGCAAAATCGCTGGCTTAGTGACCCAAGTACTCGGTCCTTAGGGACCCTGCATACCACCACATCCAAAAACCGCACCATCCATCCAATATGCCCAAGTCTAAATCAATCTTTTATTTTCAGTTTTTGATTTTACAATTAATCAAAGCACAAGTGCTGAACATATAGGAGTAATAATCAGTTTTGAGTGATCAAGACCATCGACTAAGTCGATGATCGCCCATTTCTACCGAAAACTAAGCATGTCTAAGCAATTCAAATCGAACTACTAAGTGATAGGAGCTCATCCAACGAGCTCCCACCACAGCAAATAACCTAGGCTCATGGTAGTAGAGGATAAACAATTCCTACAGATTATGCAACTATAGGCTTGCTAGCTTACATTTAACACAAAGTAGCATGCATACATAGAAGTAAAACGATATATTAAGCTTTAAAGTAATGGGACAATGATGGAAATGATCAAACTGCTTGCCTTGCTGTTGCTGTTCAATTTGTTGCGGAGGGTCACTCTCGGGATCACCACAAATGTCGAAACCTAACGGAAAGGCGAGAAAGAACCGATAAGAACGATTTAAAAACAACAAAGACAGCACAACAAACGAACTCCAAATTCTCTGAATTTTCTACAGCAGCAAGAGGGTGATTTTAGGAATATTGCAACAAGAACCAATTGATTTGGATTCTCAATGCAAAAGTTATGAGCAAAACAATTCTGCTCAGCCCCTAAAATACCAAACTGCACTATTCATTAATTTAATTATGAGGCAACATTTTCTAGAACAGAAGTGAAGCTGAAATTTTTACTGTAAAACCAGCACCTCATGAGATGAATAACACAATTGAGTTCATCTCATTTGGAGCTATATTGCACTTTCTATAATTTTTCAAAAACAAGAACTTGAACAAAATTATAATGCACAAGTCCTCATTTTTATAACAGCAACAAGCTCAAAACTAATTTTCACAGTGAGTTCATTATTAGAGGAAACCAACAGAGTTGGTCTCACTCAAAAATAATCTACAGAGCATTAGTTTTGTATTTTACAAGTTAAGCATTGATTTAAGTGTATATTTTAAAGTTGGTTTTAAAATCTAATGGCAAATCTGTGCTCTGGAGTTGAACTCAACTTACAATCATTTTTGGATTAAAGTCAAGTCCAAGACAGAGCCAACATACTTTGAATGACCTCATTTGGATTAAAATGAAAAAGATATGGAATTCTAAAGTTTATACCTTATTCTGCTTATAATTAAGACTTTACCGAATTCCTATGAAAATTCACAAGGACATGGGAGGTCGTGAGCCACAGATCACAGATCTAACGGCTCGCACTCTCTCCCAGAACAACACACACGCCAAGACGTGAGGTCCAGAGGTCCCGACCTCCTAGTAACGCACATGCGCGAGGCGTGGGGAGGTCGTGGGCCGAGATGGGAAATCCAACGGACCACAACATGGAAAGGAGGTCCTGAACGGACCAGATCTAAAGGGGAGGTCCTCAACGGTTGGGATGTCCTCGAGGAGGTCCCACCGAGGTCTCAACGCCCTGCACTTCCGGGGAGGTCTGGGCGGCTACGACAGCAGTGGAGGTCTTGGACGCCCAGATCTCCACGGGAGGTCTGGACGCCCTGCACTCCAAATACAAGACGCTGCTGGATTAGCAGATAAATGCGCCGCTGACCACGAGGAGGTCCGCGCAAGCGGTCTTAAATGCACGCACAAGGGTGGATTAAAGGCGCTTAAGACGCCAATGATCGCGAGATTGAGCAATGATTAGCGCATCAAAGCCGAGGATCTTCGCCCTAAAACGACAACGACGCCGCCGCTAAGGCCCGACAAAATCCCGAGCTCAAAGATTTGGTTCTCGCCGGCGATGTAGGCCTCGCCATGACGACTCCATCGGTACCACCGAGTGCACAATAACGCTGCACACTCGGTGGACCTCCTCTCAACGGCGACGGCGGCTTTTGAACGCCGTGAGCCGGAGAGGGCAAATTGACCAAGACGCCAAACACCGAAAAGCAAAATGAAGCTCCGCGACATTCAAGCTTGTGCAAGAAAGCTCCGCAAAATCATTCAGCGGTGCCAAAGAACTAAGGACTACAGGAGGAGTACCGGAGGTCCTAAGGTGCCGGGAGGTCGTGGAGGTGATGACTGGAGTTGGGGAAGACAATGAAGCTTCACAACTTAAGGCTCCAGCTCCAGCTCTAGCTTTGTCCACCTCTCAAAAAGGCCCAAACAAATTTGGTTAGGGCTTGGTCCCAGAGGAAAGGCACAAATGGAAGCAAGGAGAGGAGAAGAAATTTCAATGACCCTTGCCCACCAAGGAGCTTCAACTCCAACAATGGCGCCAAGGAAGGTTTCAGTGGTTTAGAGTTCCCAAGCCCGGAGAGCGAGCAAGGAACAATGGCGTGTAAAAGAAGACAAAGGCATAGTGGGGGTGGTTTTATCCTTAGGGCAAGGAGGTCTTAGACCACCGGCTAAGCTCATGGTGAGCTTGGCCCATGGCGTGGTCTATGACATCGACAAGATGGTATGTTGACACAAAGGCGTGCTTGAGCCGACTAGAGGCGAAAGTCGACCAGCATTAAATGCGGTCAAGAAAGAGTCATATAACGTATCCCATGCACGCACACGCATTAAATACACCGCTCGAGCTCGCAGCGTGTCGAGGAAGGAGAAGAACAGGGAGGTCTTTACGACCGCTGGATAAGACCATGGGAGGTCCTAACCATCGGATCCCATTTTTGAACCGTTACGCCTAAATGATCGGGAGGAGGTCCCACCACACGATCAAGGATGGGAGGTCGTGGCCTCCGATTTCCTTAATGTGTAAGCGCGAGGGAAAATAGGACAGAGGTCCAAAGCGTTGATCTCCATCCAACGCGCGACCTCCCGTGAGGTCTTAATCGCACGCCAACATAAGACATGAGGGGAGGTCATGGCCTTTGGATTAAAATCCAAGGGCACACAACCAAGGGAGGTCTCGAGGCTTTGCGTGAAGCGGGGAGGTCAAGACCTTTGGATTTTGATCCAACGGTGGTGATCAAAACAGGGAGGTCCCGAGCCTCGCCCACGACACACAAGGGAGGTCATGGCCATTAGATTTAGATCTAAGGGCAACGACCTCACGCGGCGCTGGGAGATCTGGCGCGCATGAGATCAGAGGAGGTCGTGACCGTGATCTTTGATCCAACGGTTACGCACTGATGAGGTGAGGAGGTCTTTGCGGTGTTGACCGCGTGAGGAGGTCTGGCGCCCACGCTGACCCGAGGAGGTCCACGCGGCCCAGAGGACTTCAAGGGGAGGTCCCGGGTGCGTTGAGTTGAGGGGAGGTCGTGGCCTTTGGATTGATCCAACGGCTACGACCTCATCAAGGTGGGGAAGGAGGTCGATGGGGTTGGGCCGACCACTTTGCAAAGTGGCTAGCCCAAGGAACAAAGGTAGGCTTTAAATTTAGTTTTTAACAAATTGAAACTTAGCAGAATTATTTGAGATAGCAAATGAACTCCAAATTTGATGAAATTTTAACTGAGCTTGCTGACAATGAGATTAACCTTGCATAAAATTTCCAGAGGTTATTATGCAATGCATTTTTCTCAGGAAATTCGTTAAGGTTGTTTAAAGGATTGTTTTACCTCCAAAATTTATCAAACTAGTTTTACAACTTGTGATATTTTTCAGAGGGGTCCCACATCAGTTTTAGGACCAAGGAAAATATTTTCCAAATGTTTGGCACAAGATTTAGACAATCTGAAAATGAGTTTGACTTTTGAGTCAACAAGAGCTTTGTGTTTTTGGATTACACAACTCTTGGACAAGAATTACATAAGAGATTAGGGTTTTCAAGATGTGAGAAAAGTTTTAATTTCTACACATATAATTATACTTGAATAACCCTAATTATACAGTTGGGATGTTACAAAATCTCCCCCTTGCAAAAATCTCGCCCCGAGATTTGGCTCACTCTCAGAAAGAAAGATGGATAGTCCGCACGCAGCGATCTTCTCTTTCCCAAGTAGCCTCATCCTCGTAATGGTTTGACCAATCGAACTTTAAGGAACTTGATGGTCTTATTCCTTGTCCTTTGTTCAGACTCATCGAGTACGCGAACAGGGTGCTCGCGATAGGTCAAATCTTCCTAGACATCGAGAGTTTCCAACGGAGCTTCCTCGGTTGGAACACGGAGGCACTTCTTAAGCTGGGACACATGGAAAACATCATGTACCCCCTCAAGTGCAGCTGGCAACTCCAACTTATAGGCAACAGCTCCCTTCTTCTCGATAACACGGTAGGGACCGACATATCGAGGAGCTAACTTGCCCTTGACGCCGAAACGTTGATGGCCCTTCAAAGGAGAGACTTTGAGATAAACAAAGTCATTAGGCTCAAAACGTAACTCACGTCGACGGCGGTCCGCATAGCTCTTTTGCCGAGATTGAGCTGTGCGCAAACGCCACGAATAATAAGCCGGACTTGGCGCCGCCCTCATTGATTGAGTCCGGCCAAAGAGAGGTCTTTCACCGTCTCCCACCAGCTCAACGGGTCCTACACTTTCTCCCGTATAAGGCCTCAAAAGGTGCCATGCCGAGACCGGCCCGAAAGTCGTTGTTATAAGAAAACTTCGCTAATGGCAAGCATTTCTCCCAATGCTTCCCATATGAAAGGACACAAGCACGAAGCATGTCTTCCAAAACTTGGTTGACCCTCTCGGTCCCACCATCGCTTTGGGGATGATATGTCGTGCTAAAGGTAAGACGGGTTCCCATAGCCTCTTGCAAACTATGCCAAAACGAGACGTGAAAAGGATCCACGATCCGACACGATCGTCTTCGCACACCGTGCAAACTCACGATGCGGGCGATGTAGAGCTCGCCAAAAGACCTACCCGGTTCGGCCTTGACGGAAGGAAATGTGCCACCTTAGTCAATCGATCGATGACGACCCAAATGGCATCATTCTTCTTCGGGACGTGGTAGACCGTGATGAAATCCATTCCGATCGAATCCCACTTCCACTCGAGAATTGGCAAAGGTCAAGCGCCCAAACAGACGCCGATGCTCGGCCTTGACACGCGGCGACACACGCCGACTTTAAGAACGAACTTCGCGATCTCCTCTTCATTCGGTCCACCAAAATCTCTGGCGGAGATCTTGATACATCTTTGTGGCCCCGGATGAATGGATAAAGGCGAATCATGGGCTTCATGGAGGATCAAATTCGCAACTCCATGTCCTTTGGAACCACAAGGCGTTGTTCGAACCTCACGACGCCATGCTCATCCTCGAGAAGCACTTGGTCGCTCCGTTCTTGACATTTGCCTTAATGTGGCTCACTCCAACATCCGATCGCCGAGCGGACTTGATCCGATCCACCAAGGTTGGTTGCACAACCAAGGCAATGAGAGAACCACGCTCAACTAAACCCAAGTTGAGACGTCAAACTCTTCCGTAAGAGCGGGTCAAGCTCCTCGACAACAAGGCATGGCAATGCGCTTATGATTAAGCGCATCGGAACGACATTAGCCTTGCCCGGATGGTAGTGTATACCCATGTCATAATCCTTGATCAACTCCAACCATCTCCTTTGCCCGAGGTTCAGTCAGCCGGTGAACAAATACTTAAGGCTCTTGTGATCCGAATACACTTCACAACGACACGATTAGGTAATGTCGCCAAATCTTAAGTGCATGAATCACGTAAGCCAACTCCAAGTCATGAGTAGGGTAGTTGAGTTCATGAGGTCTCAATTGCCTTGATGCATAGGCCACTACCTTGCCTTCTTGCATAAGGACACAACCGAGGCCTCGACGAGAAGCATCGCAAAAGATATCGAAGCTTCGATGGATATCGGGAAGAACAAGAACGGGAGCGTGGTCAAACGCTTTTGAGTATTTGGAAACTTTCTCACACCCAATGACCACACGAACTTCTTGTCCTTCTTGAGCAACTCACATCGGCCATGATCTTGGAGAAGTTCTCGATAAAGCGACGATAATATCCCGCTAAACCGAGAAAACTCCGCACATCGGTGACCAAGCAAAGTTGACTCCATGAAAGAACATCGCTGACCTTGTTAGGATCAACGGCTCGCCTCCCGCCGAAAGAACGTGGCCTAAGAAGGCCACTTCCTTCAACTGAATCGCGACTTGTCAACTTCGCAGACAAATGGTGCTCACGTAGCTTGCCTAACACAAGCTTCAGATGCTCGGCATGTTCCTCATCGTTCTTGGAGTAGATAAGGATATCATCGATGAAGACCACGACAAACTTATCCAAATACTCCATGAATACCGAATTCATGAGATTCATGAACAAGGCAGAGCATTGGTTGTCAATGACATGACGGTGTACTCGCACAAGCCGTAAGCGAGTAGAGAACGCCGTTTTTGGAATATCCTCGGTCGAATACTTAACTCGATGATATCCCACTCTCAAATCAATCTTGGAGAAAACTCGAGCTCCAAATAATTGATCAAGAGATCGCCAATGCGGGCAATGGATACTTGTTCTTCTCATCACTTCATTAAGTGGCGTAATCGACGACATGCGCAAGTACCGCCCTTCTTCTTACGAAGATTGCCGGACAACCCCAAGGAGATGAGCTAGGCGGATGAAACCCTTCTCTTGCAGCTCACTTAACTGCTTCTTCAATTCCACCAACTCGTTCGGTGGCATCCGATAAGGCCTCTTTGAGATAGGGGCGGTACCGGGAGCCAACTCAATGACAAACTCAAGGTCTCGAACGGGTGGCATTCCCTAAGATTCAAGGAAAGACATCAACGGTCACAAACTGCTGGGACTTCGCTAATATCTAGAGCGGCTTCGCTTCAAGCCGAAGAGATGCGGATCTAGCAACTTGGCAAAAGCTTAACCCGCCACGGAGGACTAGATAGAGAGATGAGCTTCCTAGCGCAATCGATTTGCCCCATGTGCTGGGACAACCAATCCATGCCAAGAATCACATCAAGACTCGCTGAATGGAGAAGGATAAGGTTTGCTAAGAAACCTACCCCTTCGATCTCGATAGGAACATCCCTACACTCGGATTCAGCTCTCAACTCCGAACCAGGAGAGCGAATGAGTAGCGGGACCGACAATGGAGAGAAAAGAAGCTCTCCAATAGCAGCAAAAGACTCAGAAACAAAGGAATGAGATGCTCTCGAATCAAACAAGACAAAGAGCGAGGTGAGAGTTAACGAAAGTGTACCTAGCACGACGCCGGGTACCTCCCGAGCCTCCTCTCGCAGTGGACGGCGTTGACGCGACCACTACCCACGCCTTGGGTAGCCGGACAATCTTCGGTCCCGAGATGCACCACCTCTCGCCCGCGTCCTCCATTAGGACGAGGGGCCGCCTCGCCTTCTTAGGGCATTGGTTCGCATAATGCCCCTTCGTTGCATGAGAAACATGTGACCCGGCACCGGGTTATGGGGGCGCTCTGCGACTCGCAGTGCACGGATCGAGACACGGCTCGCGATTAACGAGGAACAGGGGTAACCTCGGGGTGCCAAGAATGAGACCGGTACTTCGACCGCCAAGCGGGACGGAAGAATCGCCCTCGATGACTTATGGGCCCCACTTGCGCTATGGAGTCCATAAGCTCTCGAGCCGCATGCTCGCGATTTATGGCCTTGTCGACCAAGGTCTCAAAATCAGAAAGTCGACAATGGATAGCTTGTCCTTCACTCCTCGCATAAGCCACGCTGAACTTGGCTCGCTTAGCCATATCGGTGGCCACGCCCTCGTGAGCATAACGAGCTAGATGGTTGAACTCGAGACATACTCCATGATCGAAGCTCGCCTTGCTTGAGCGCGAGAAACTCCCCTTCTTGATCTCCATCAAGCCGGCAGGATGTGAGCCCGACGGAAAGCAAGACTGAAACTCCTCCCAAGTGACGGTGTGGTTCATGGGCTGCATGGCGAGAAAGCTCTCCCACCATGACAAAGCCGCACCCTCCACCGGTGCGCGATGCGAATAGCGCCTTCTCGTGCTCTCGCATCACATGATCTGGCTTACGCCCACAAGACGGCAAATCGTCTGCATCCAAAGGGTCCTCGGGCACCGAAAAGGTAGGAGGCTGAGTTCGAAGAAACTCCGCGAGTCCTCCACGCTGCCGATGGGTGTTCCTTGCCTGCATCCTCAAGCTCCATAAGTGTAGTGCAGTGTTGCTGCGCGATGACGCCCAAGAGAACTCTCTCACATCCGCGCGGTGCGCCGATCTGAAGAAGAACCTCGGCCATGGTCGGAGGAGGAGGAAGCTCCTCGTCCGGACCAAATGCTGCCTTGGCCGCTACGAAAAGGCCCGCCATCTCGTTACAAGAAATTTCGGTTAGCAACTAAACTCGAAAATCAAAGCCTTAAAGAGAAGCAAGAGCGATCGACTAGGGGAATGGAATATCACCCTAACGAAAGCCAAAACCGCAAGTAAATTAACTTTAGAAGCTTCTAAAAGACTCTAAAAACAGCCAAGAAGCACCAAAAGCAGGGCTCAACTTCTCAACTCAACTAACCCGTATTGAATGAACGAGTAATTGATCGAGAAGATTAAAAATCAGATTGTAAGATGAGATCTAAAACTATTAGAGAGCTAGGTTAATGCAGCGAAATAAGTGTTAGATACTTAGCTAACTAGTATCACATCTTACCCTTTTATTCCCACAAGTTTTAGTTGATTAACCTCTCATTTTCTACCCTATTTAGAACCTTTGAGCTTGTTGTCCGAAATTGACGCTTGCTGTCCAGATTTTGCATCCAAGCTTCCAAATAAAATTGTCCATTCCGAAGCTTCAAAACCTTGTAGATGGGCAGCTAACACTTCAATTTGCCAAACTCATTGGTTCCCCAAAACCCCATTAATCGATAACAACTATTTTGTAGAAGGAAGAGAGGAAAACAACTTTTAAAACTCAATTAGAGTGAGATGAGAAGAGAAAGCTAAGATAGATAAGGAGTAAAATCTGAGAATTTCCTTAAGCTTTCAAAACTCATTTGACACTTTGAAATTAGGTTTTCAAAATATCCTAAAGGCGACCAACATACTTTGAATGACCTTATTTGGATTAAAAATGAAAAAGATATGGAATTCTAAAGTTTATACCTTATTCTGTTTATAATTAAGACTTTACTGGAATTCCTAAGAAAATTCACAAGGACATGGGAGGTCGTGAGCCACAGATCACAGATCTAACGGCTCAGACCTCCCCGGAGAACAACACACACGCGCACGTGAGGTCCAGAGGTCCTGGACCTCCTAGTAACGCACATGCGCGAGGTGTGGGGAGGTCGTGGCCGTAGATGGGAAATCCAACGGACCACAACATGGAAAGGAGGTCCGGAACGGACCAGATCTAAAGGGGGAGGTCCTCAACGGTTGGGATGTCCTCGAGGAGGTCCCAGCGGAGGTCCTCAACGTCACAGACCTCCAGGGGAGGTCTGGGCGGCTACGATTGCGCAAGGGAGGTCTTGGACGCTCCAGATCTCCACGGGGGAGGTCTGGACGCCCTGCACCCAGCAGCACGCACGCTGCTGGACAAGCAGCATAAATGCGCGGGACCACGAGGAGGTCCGCGCAAGCGGTCTTAAATGCACGCACAAGGGTGGATTAAAGGCGCTTAAGATGCCAATGATCGCGAGATTGAGCAATGATTAGCGCATCAAAGCCGAGGATCTCGTCCTAAAACGACAACGACGCCGCCGCTAAGGCCCGACAAAAATCCCGAGCTCAAAGATTTGGTTCTCGCCGGCGATGTAGGCCTCGCCACGACCTCAATGGTACCACCGAGTGCACAATAACGTTGCACACTCGGTGGACCTCCTCTCAACGGCGACGGCAGCTTTTGAACGCCATGAGCCGGAGAGGGCAAATTGACCAAAGACGGCCAAACACCGAAAAGCAAAATGAAGCTCACATGACATTCAAGCTTGTGCCAAGAAAGCTCCGCAAAATCATTCAAGCGGGTGCCAGCAACTAAGGACTACAGGAGGAGTACCTGGAGGTCCTAAGGTGCTGGGGAGGTCGTGGAGGTGATGACTGGAGTTGGGGAAGACAATGAAGCTTCACAGCCCAAGGCTCCAGCTCCAGCTCTAGCTTTGTCCACCTCTGAAAAAGGCCCAAACAAATTTGGTTAGGGCTTGGTCCCAGAGGAAAGGCACAAATGGAAGCAAGGAGAGGGAGAAGAAATCTCCAGCGACCCTTGCCCACCAAGGAGCTTCAACTCCAACAATGGCGGCCAAGGAAGGTTTCAGTGGTTTAGAGTTCCCAAGCCCGGGAGAGCGAGCAAGGAACAATGGCGTGTAAAAGAAGACAAAGGCATAGTGGGGGTGGTTTTATCCTTAGGGCAAAGGAGGTCTTAGACCACTGGCTAAGCTCATGGTGAGCTTGGCCCATGGCGTGGTCTATGACACTGGACAAGATGGTATGTTGACACAGTGGCAGGCTTGAGCTGACTAGAGGCGAAAAAGTCGACTGCATTAAATGCGGGTCAGCAAAGAGCTGTTATAACGTATCCCATGCACAGACACGCATTAAATACACTGCTCAGAGCTCGCAGGCGTGTCAGAGGAAGGAGAAGAACAGGGGAGGTCTTTACGACCGTTGGATAAGACCATGGGGAGGTCCTAACCATCAGATCCCATTTTTGAACCGTTACGCCTAAATGACTGGGAGGAGGTCCCAGCCACACGATCAAGGATGGGGAGGTCGTGGCCCTCCGATTTCCTTAATGTGTAAGCGCACGAGGGAAAATAGGACAGGAGGTCCAAAGCGTTGGATCTCCATCCAACGGTGCGGACCTCCTGTGAGGTCTTAACCGCACGCGAACATAAGACATGAGGGGGATGTCATGGCCTTTGGATTAAAATCTAAGGGCACACAACCAAGGGAGGTCTGAGGCTTTGCGTGAAGCGCGGGGGAGGTCAAGACCTTTGGATTTTGATCCAACGGTGGTGATCAAAACAGGGGAGGTCCTGAGCCTCGCACGACACACAAGGGAGGTCATGGCCATTAGATTTAGATCTAAGGGCAACGACCTCACGTGCGCGGGGAGATCTGATGCGCATGAGACCAGGAGGAGGTCGTGACCGTGGATCTTTGATCCAACGGTTACGACCTGATGAGGTGAGGAGGTCTTTGCGGTGTTGACCGCGGAGGAGGTCTGGCGCCCACGTTGACCCGAGGAGGTCCACGCGGTCCGTGAGGACTTCAAGGAGGTCCTGGGTGCGTTGGTTGAGGGGAGGTCGTGGCCTTTGGATTGGATCCAACGGCTACGACCTCATCAAGGTGGGGAAGGAGGTCGATGGGGTTGGGCTGACCACTTTGCAAAGTGGCTAGCCCAAGGAACGATGTAGGCTTTTAAATTTAGTTTTTAACAGTTGAAACTTAGCAGAATTATTTGAGATAGCAAATGAACTCCAAATTTGATGAAATTTTAACTGGAGCTTGCTGACAATGAGGTTAACCTTGCATAAAATTTCCAGAGGTTATTATGCAATGCATTTTTCTCAGGAAATTCGTTAAGGTTGTTTAAAGGATTGTTTTACCTCCAAAATTTATCAAACTAGTTTTACAACTTGTGATATTTTTCAGAGGGGTCCCACATCAGTTTTAGGACCAAGGAAAATATTTTCCAAATGTTTGGCACAAGATTTAGACAACTGGAAAATGAGTTTGACTTTTGAGTCAACAAGAGCTTTGTGTTTTTGGATTACACAACTCTTGGACAAGAATTACATAAGAGATTAGGGGTTTTCAAGATGTGAGAAAAAGTTTTAATTTCTACACATATAATTATACTTGAATAACCCTAATTATACAGTTGGGATGTTACACTACACCCACGCTGGATAAACATGTTTGTGTACAAACTGTGTCATTTCTTTGTATCATATGTCTGCTATGTACTTACTTCTTCGTGCTTTGCAGGCTGAGCACTGTCGGCCTTCTACCTCTCGCGCGGATGGTGGAGGCCACCGATGAGGACGGTGCTCCGGTTGAGGACGACGAGGAGGTCCATGCTGGCCGGGAGCGGTCACGGTGGTTCCCGTTCGACCAGTTGTTGCTGACAGCTCTGGTGGACCGTTGGTGGCCCGAGACACACACCTTCCACCTCCTATTCGGGGAGATGGCCCCCACTCTCTAAGACATCGTCTTTGTTGCTCGATGCGCGCTTATCGAGGACCCTTGCCTCCCTATGACGCCAGCTTGCCCTCATCGGCGCGACGCCTGGCCGGCGTGTTTGAGGGGTTCTCCGACCGAGGCCATGCCTGCCTTCTTCGTATTCTCGACCCAATAGTGGCATGGGCCTCCCCTGCGGTGGCTTTCGTAGTTCTGGGTACATATGCTATCCATTTTTCATATTAAGCAATGCAATGCATTATGCTTGCTATATGACAGGCTTACTAATTATTCGTTTGTGCATAGGTTGAACAGATGGCCGTAGAGCCCTGTGAGCACCCGGATTTATTAAGCTCATAATACTTAGTCATCCAATTGACCCTAGTATTATCAACCAAATAAACCCAGTCTCGAGAGATGTATACTCCCCAGAATGCAGTATACATACCTCACAACAAAAGAATGTATCAATTCCATACAACACATAGTACATAAGCAACAAACCAGAAGTTAATATTAATAAGGAATAGGTTATTACAAAAGAGGGGCCTTCTGGCCAAATAACAACAAGTACTACTAAGATAACAACGGAAGCAAAAGTGCCATAAAGATGGCTATAACACAAAGCCAATCAGTGTTCCTTAACCCCTAGGCATCTGACCGGACCGCCAAGCTAGTCGTCGAAGAAGCTGCAACACATAGCACAAAAGTGAGGCTCTTGGAGCTCACCTCCTTCCTCTGCAACAAAAGCCACAAAAATACCACAACCACGGGCAGATGAGTACATAAAGTACTCCGCAAGACTTACGTGTAAGATAACAGGCCTATAACATATGCTACATGCAAGCTTTATGTAAGTGGAGGTTGTATGTCTCATTTAGCATAAAGCAACATTTATTTGCAATAAGGTAATACATTTAAAGGCAAGTTATCAAATCTGTTTTTAACATTCAAATACCAAGTTTAACAACGATAATAACAATAAGTAGATGACAACAACAATCCTGGAAGTGACTAACCCAATAGTCACCACAACAATAGCATGAACTCCCCGTTCATACCAACCATGTCAAGTTTTAATTAAAGGTTGTAGTCTAATTCTTACGGGAAATAACCAAGCGTGTCCATAACCTAGGACGAGGCTATTCGAATAGTTTTATCCCTGCAGGGGTGTACCAATGTACCCACACGTCAGACCGCCTTTCCTTTAAGCATACTACCTTTGGTATGCCGGCACGGCTAAGTCCTACGAGACATTTCCAATGGACGGTGCTAATTCACTCGACCAAGACAACCCACGGGATAAGGACCCAATGGACAGCCTAACCGGTCCGCCAACGCTCCATTCCCACACCACACACACACACATTTTATCTTTAAAACACACCAACCGAAAGCGACCCCAATTAGCACCGCCCAAAGTACTTAGCCAAGAGAGGTCCCATATCCCCTCGTGTGGTTAGCACGCATAATTGCTTGGATCAATGGCGCAAGAATTCGGTCCTTGTTGACTCAGCATACCACCACATCCAAAACCACACCATCCATCCAATATGCCCAAGTCTAAATCAATCTTTTGTTTTCAGTTTTTGATTTTACAAATTAATCAAAGCACAAGTGCTGGACATATAGGAGTAATAATCAGTTTTGAGTGATCAAGACCATCGACTAAGCCGATGATCGCCCATTACTACCGATAACTAAGCATGGCTAAGCAATGTTAACGTAAACTACTAAGTGATAAGAGCTCATCCAACGAGCTCAAACCACAGCAAATAACTTAGGCTCATGGGTAGTAGAGGATAAACAATTCCTACAGATTATGCAACTATAGGATTGCTAGCGATATTTTAACACAAAGTAGCATGCATACATATAAGTGAAACAAAATATTAAGCTTTAAAGTAATGGGACAATGATGGAAATGATCAAACTGCTTGCCTTGCTGTTGCTGGTCAAATTGTTGCTGAGGATCGCCACGGGTTCAAAGTACTAAATCGACACCTAATCGGAAAGACGAAAACAATCGATAAGAACGATGAAAACGATAAAGACAGCACAGCAAACGAACTCCAAACACTCTGAATTTTCTACAGCCGCAAGAGGGTGATTTTTAGGAAATTTTGCAACAAGAACCAATAGATTTGGATTCTCAATGCAAAAGTTATGAGCAAAACAAACCTGCTCAGCCCTAAAAATACCAAACTGCACTATTCACTAATTTAATTATGAGGCAACATTTTCTAGAAAAGTGGTGACACTGAAATTTTTACAGCAAAACCAGCACCTCATGAGATGAATAACACAATTGAGTTCATCTCATTTGGAGCTAGATTGCACTTTCTACCATTTTTCAAAAACAAGAACTTGAACAAAATTATAATGCACAAGAATTCTTTTCTACAATAGCAACAAGATCAAAGCTAATTTTCACAGTAAGTTCGCTAATAGGGGAAGCCAACAAAGTTGGATTCACTCAAAAATAATCTACAGAGCATTAGTTATGTATTTTACAAGTTAGACATTATTTTGAGTGTACTTTTAAAGTTAGTTTTAAAACCTAAAGGCAAAACTGTGCTCTGGAGCTGAACTCAACTTACAATCATTTTTAGATTAAAGTCAAGTCCAAGACAGAGCTAACACAATTTGAATGACCTCAATTGGATTTAAAATGAAAAAGATATGGAATTCTAAAGTTTATACCTTATTTCAGTTTATAATTAAGAGTTCACTGGAATTTCTAAAACCCACAAGGACATGGGAGGACGTGAGCCACAGATATCAGATCTAACGGCTCAAGACCTCCCAGGAGAACAACGCACCCGCGCACTCGAGGTCCAGAGGTCCTGGACCTCCTAGCAACGCACATGCGCGAGGTGAGGGGAGGTCGTGGCCGTAGATGGGGAATCCAACGGACCACAACGATGGGGGGAGGTCCGGGACGGACCAGATCTAACGAGGGAGGTCCTCAACGGTCGGGATGACCTCGAGGAGGTCCCAGCGGAGGTCCTAACGCCGCAGCACCTCCGTGGAGGTCCAGACGGCCACGATAAGCGCAAGGGAGGTCTTGGGCGCTCGCATCTCCTCGGAGGAGGTCATGGACGTCCCAGAGCTCACGACCACGTGCTTGCGCGCACGCACGTGCTTGGACAAGAGATTAATGCGCGCGGGACAACGAGGAGGTCCGCGCGCGGGAGGTCTTAAATGCGCAACACGGGAGGATTAAATGCGCTTAAGACACGCCAAGAATTTCGATGATTTGAGCACTTGATAAGTGCATTAACTCGGCGGATCTCTGCCCTAAAACGACAATGACGCCGCCGTTTTTGTCCGACAAGGACCCGGTTCAAAGACATGGTCATTGCCGGCGATGATGACACTCGCCGACGACAACCAAAGACATCCCGTGTGCGCAATAGTGTTGCGCACACCATGGGCTCACTCTCGGGCGACGACGGCGCTTAAACGCCGGGAGCCGAGAGGACAAAGATGACCAAAGACGGCCAAAATCCAAAATGCAAAAGGAAGCTCACATGACATTCAGCGTGCGCTCAATGAAAGCTCCGCAACAAAGATACATCGGGTGCCAAAGATCTAAGGGACTATCAGGAGGAGTACATGGAGGTCCCGAGGTGCTGAGGAAGTGGAGGAAGGTGAAGACCGGAGTTGGAGAAGATTGGGCTGCTCCACGGCCAAAGCTCCAGCTCCAAGCTTCCCTTTGTCCTCCTCTGAAAAATGCCCAACAAAATAAGTTAGGGTTGACTTCGGGAGGTTTTGGGAGCACAATTGGAGAAGAGGTTGAGCGAGAGAGCCATCGGGCGCCAGTGCCACCGAGGGCTCCAAGCTTCCAACAATGGCGGCCAAGAGTGGAGATCTGAGGAGAGGAAAGCTCAAATGACACGGTGCAAGCCTAAGCTTAGAAGTGTGCCAAAGAAGCCAAGGGAGGAACCCAAGGGGGGTTTTATACTTAGGACACAGGAGGTCATGGACCCCGGGTTAGGCTCACGGTGAGCTTGGCCCAAGGCACGGTCTAGGGTTTGGGCACGATGTAAAGTTGATAGGGGGACAGCCTTGTGCGATCGGAGGGTGGAAAGCCGAGCAAGAATTAATGCGGTCGACAAGGGAGTGGTTGAAGGTACGCATGATGTGTTGGGCATTAACTCCCTTCCAGAGCTCAGCAGCGCGCCCGAGGAAGGAGAAGAACAGGAGGTCCTGATGACCGTTGGATAAGACTTCGGGAGGTCTGGCCCTCCGATGTGGTTTTGAACCGTTCGCCTAAATGATCGGGAGGAGGTCCCAGCCACACGATCAAGGATGGGAGGTCATGGCCTCACGATTTCCTTAATGCGTCGCACATGGGAAAATGAGACAGAGGTCCAAAGCGTTGGATCTCCATCCAGCAGTCTTGGACCTCTGTGAGGTCTTAACCGCACATGAACTTAAGAACATGAGGGGAGGTCATGGCCTTTGGATTTAAATCCAAGGGTTACGACCTCACGTCTTGGAGGTCGGATCAAGCGAGGAAAGGAGGAGGTCGTGATCGTAGATTTTAATCTAACGGTGCACAACACGAGATGGGGAGGTTGTGGCGCTTAAAACGCAGGAGGTTGTGGGTCGTTGGATGTAAATCCAATGGCGCACAACAATTAAAAGTGGGAGGTCTGAGTGCGATGATTTGCGGCGGAGGTCGTGGCCTTTGGATCTGAATCCAACGGCTCTGACCTCAACCGCGGCAAAAGGGAGGTCTGATAGTTAGGTTGAGAGGAGGAGGTCGCGACCATGGATTTTTGATCCAATGGCTGTGACCTCATGTAGGTGGGATGTGGACTTTGAGGTTTGATAACAAGGGGAGGTCAGAGCCGTGGGATTTGATCCAGCGGCCAAGACCTAATGAGGTGGGGAGGTCCTGGCGGTGTTAACCGCGGAGGAGGTCGTGGCGGTTGGATGTTAATCCAACGGCTGCGACCTGACCAAGGTGGAGAGGAGGTCTGCTGAAGTGCAGACATGGTTGGGCTGGACCAGCTTTGCAAAGTGGCTAGCCCAAGGAACAGTGTAAGCTTTTAAGTTTAGTTTTCAACTGCTGAGACTTAGCAGAATTGTTTGGGATAGCAATCCAACTCCAAAATTCATGAAATTTTAACAGGAGCTTGTTGAAAATGAGATTAACCTTACCTAAAATTTCCAGAGGTTATTATGCAATGCATTTTTCTCAGGAAATTCATTAAGGCTGTTTAAGGATTTGTTTTACCTCCACAATTTATCAAACAAGCTTTATAACTCATGATGTTTTTCAGAGGGGTCCCACATCAACTTTAGGAGCAAGGAAAAATATTTCCAAATGTTTGGCACAAGATTTAGACAATTGGAAAATGAGTTTGACTTTTGGTCAACAAGAGCTTGTGTTTTTGGATTACACAACTCTTGGACTAGAATCACAGGAGAGATTAGGGGTTTTCAAGATGTGAGAAAAAGTTTTAATTTCTACACATATAATTATACTTGAACAAACCCTGTTTATACAGTTGGGATGTTACAAGCCCACTGACAGCCAGGTGTCGTGGCAGCTCGAGGCATTCTTGTTGTGGCTCTTAGGCTGGTTACTGTTTACCAGCATTCACGGTGACTCCGTTGACGCCTGCCTCCTGGGGTACGCAAGGGCCATCGCCGACGGGGAGGAGGTGCAAATCAGCTGGGGATCTGCCGTACTTGCCGCGACGTACCGCGGCATGTGCGAGGCGTGCTGTCGGACGAGGCCGCCCTCTATCCTCATAGGCTACCCCCTCCAGTCCGTACCTCACGGACATGTACCATGGCGGCGCGGTAGACCGGCCAACCGCAGGGTCCCTTTGGTGCCGTAGACGGGTACGTACTTTTGTCTATCTTTATTTCAGTCATATTACGGGTCATCCCTTATAACCAATGTCCCAGCTTGTAGGCACAGTTTGCACACTTGTAGGTCACACGTGTACGAGCACTTCGTCGAGTAGCTCGACCACCTCACTGCTGACGATGTCCGTTGGGATCCATACTCTGATCAGGAGATGGAGGACCGTGCTCCCGCCAGGCTGTCCTCACTGTGTTGGCACGACCGCACATACTGGCTGATGAGGAAGAAGCTCATCTCTGGCGTGTTCATCGAGGACTACGCGGTGCACAGGCTGATATGCCAATTCGGCCTCCTCTAGGTTATTCCTATTCCAGTTGGGATGCGGGTGCCCGACTCGACCCACACATGAGTTAGACACAACACATGTTCGTATATTTTTTCCAGTTGTGCTACGATGACTTCTAATTGAAGTGGTACATTTTGCAGGCATAGCAGGAGAGGTGGCTGCAGGACGAACTGGGTAGTGAAGATGGAGTCGTGGCTAGCGCAGTGGGCGGATGCCCTCTAGAACTGTGTGCAGGAGGGCTCCCTATACGACCCCAGCGTGTATGATGAGTACCTACACTGGTATGCTACGCAGACATGCACCAGGCTGGTGCATGTCATCGACCCTCCCCCACTCACGTACCAGCACTGATCGACGTGCACCTTATGCACTTCGCACGGAACGTGCACCTCACGGTACGTACTCTCGTGGTTCAACATGTTCGAGTAAGGTCACGTCAATTACAAGTTTGACACTTTTGTGTACTCCTTGCAGACAGACATCAATATCACGATGGCGAGGGAGTCTTGGTCGATCCTGTATAGGCTCGCCCACAGTGCGGTGGTGACGCAGGACGAGATGGCGTAGTTTGCCCGTTGGGTCTACAGTGGGACGAGGCATGCAGTGACCCTGACGTCATGCAGGACACTCCAGGAGGTGGCCACGTCGGCGCATACGCCGAGGCAGGCAGGTCCTGCAGCCCAATCAAGAGGCTCAGGAGGGGCACGTTCACGTGCCCCGTCTGCACCAGGATAAGCTGGAGTGTTAGACTAGACACGTGCCCCACCTCCGCCTGGGCAGGCTGGAGGTTCAGACTGGACACGTGGCTACCCAACCCTGCCTCTGCTGGGACAGGACGGAGTGTCCAGGTGGGCACATGGGTACGCACCACCACCGCCACCACCACTGCCATCGTTCCTGGACACCTACCCGATAGCGTCAGGGTAGTATCCTTTCTTCCCCAACCTGTATGGACAGTACGGCGGGTATGACCCTTTCTCGCGCGCCATGGCTCAGGACGAAGGTACGTTTCCTCTCTTCAGGTTTGTGATCATCGATATATTGTAGGGACTAAAATTATTTGTCCTACAGGTTTCACGCTCCAAGCAGGAGTTCAGCTCTCCCTGCACGATGACGCCCATGAGGCTGTGGACGCCTTCTTCGCGGATTACCCCGGGGAGATCTGGGGAGAAGCTGAGCCCGCACCCATTGAGGTTCTTTCTGGGTTTTAGCTTAGCGGGCCCCTAGTGGGCACGCAATCACAGGTGGAGTCGACAGGACTCCTGAGTGGCTTTCCCTGTCTGGGCCCTGGCCTCGGCACCCAGCACTTCGAAAGCCCAAGCGGGGCCGTACTAGTGGGCGCGGACCAGGTGTGGGACGTGGCGACGACGGAGGAGGTGCTGCGAGTGACCCGTAGGGGGTCTTCGTTGTGCTCTGTGTACTTGTATAATGTGTCTATGTATTCTAGTTCGTAATTACTATGACATGGTTATCTATGCATTCCCTCTTGCATTGTACTATAAGTTATGGTATTACTTACCAATCGTTCGTACCCTAGTCGTTGAACCGCTGGACGACTTGTCAGCAAAAAGTGGCCCACTACTAGCTGGCAAGTCGTTCAACGGTTTAGCGACTAGTCGACGTGTCGCTAAACCGTTGGGCCAGTACTTGCTACCAAGTCGTCCAACGGTTGAGCGACTAGTTGACGTGTTGCTCAACCGTTGGTCCACTAGTTGCTGCCAAGTCGTTCAATGGTTGAGCGACTAGACATTTGTATAGAAAGCTAGACCTAGTCCAGTCACGATTTCTTTCGCCATTTCTTTTGGCAGACAACGAGAGCAGATCGGGAGAGGAGAAAAGGGGAGGGATAGAAGGATAGGGGTAGTGAAGAGGGGGAGAAGGTAGGGAGAGGGAGGAGAGGAGATTAGGAGAGGGAGAAGCAGAGGAGCTCGAGAGAGGGAGAAAAGGGGAGGAGAGGAGCTTGGGAGAGGTAGAGAAGGGGAGGAGAGGAGCTCGGGAGAGGGGGATAAGGGAGGAGAGGAGCTTGGGACGTGAAGGAGAAAGACGAAGGAAGCTCGTTGATAAGAAGAGAAGGTCTTTGCGTGAAGGTAATAGTCTTGTCTATTCTTGTTCTCGGCCGAATGTAGGCGACATGTAGCTACTTGTTAGTTTAGCACGTATTTGGTGAATGTATGTTGAGAAATCATTGGTTGCAATGTTTGAAATATTTGAAGTGATAAATCAGTTATGTCGGAGCCCACAAGATTGAAAGTGCATTACAGTGTTGGTACGGTTCGTGAAGGTCCATACGGTGTTGACCTAAGTGGTTTTCCGCAAGTCAGTATGGTACACCCGGATGTGGAGAATGCTCAAATCGGAGATGTCCTACACTGGCTCATTAGAAGCTTCTCCTTGGACCCCGAGGTATGCAGTGTCATTGTACATGGGCTTTAGAGTCGGTTTGCCACACACATTCGGTGGGAGTTGACCAGACTGATGCGCATGGTTGCATAGAAGAGATTTCTGGAAGGCTGCCGGCGCCGTGGCTACAAGTACGTGCTACTCGTGCAAGCATGTCCGAAGGAGTCGTCGGAGGCCCTGCCGACGGTTATTGTCGGGTTGGTGGGAGCAGCTCGGGCACGCAGCGCGTGGTTCATGAAGAAGACGTGGTGGCTGATGTTGCCGAGGCAGAAGAGAACGAGGTGACTGATGTTGTGAAGGCAGAAGAGGACGCGGTGACCCATGTTGCCGAGGCAGAAGAGGAATATTGCGAACCGCACGCTCAGCCTAGTGCACAAGTGGATGCAGGGGAGCATGTCGACAGCATGGTGTGTTAGATGGAGATCGATGATTCGACAGCTCAGGCGGAGGAGGAAGCTTTAGAAGAGGATGGTGATGACTCTTCTGAAGAGGATGAAGGTCCCGTCCCGCATGAATGGAATAGGGTGGACGTTGAGGGTCTTACTGTGAACGACGAGCATGAGTCACTGTGGGAGTACCATGGTACAGAGGTTTGGCTTCATGCAATGTTTGTTGATAAGGGATCATTGCAGGATGCGATTAAGCTGTGGGCCTTGTCCATGCAGCGGACATTTCGGGCCCTCAAATCCAGCCAGGAGCAGTACACCATGTTCTACGAGCAGGCTGGGTGTCCTTGGCGTGTGCACACATGTAGACCCAAGTACGAGACTCATTGGATTGTCTCCAAGGTGGAGGCGCACTCCTGCTTGCTCAGTAGTGTTTTACCGTATTGTTGCAACCTAACGTCTACTATCGTGTTGTTATCATTGTGCCATTTCTCCAAAGTTCTCCACCTGTATGAATTTCTTGGCGCATTGCAATATCACTTACCTTCGTACTTACGAATCATTGCTACCTCTATCATCCTCACAAAATTCTTCAGAAATTTAGCGCACTACAACAACATACGACGATCACAAAATGTTATTGTGAGTCTGACAAATTTCGTACCCTTGAGATTATACGAAAATCACAAACGGACAAACCAACCTTGTCACCACCCTTTTATTTTTCAAAAAAATAACAACCTAAAAACATGATTTGCTAAATGTATTACCTACAAAATTTGACATTTATTCCTACACAATTATTCCAATCGAATTAATAAAATAGTAAAGTTATTACTTCAAATCGCCCAATGGTTCGGCGACTTTCTATGAGTCTCTCAACCATTGGGCGACTAAGTGAAGTCACTCAACTAGAGGGCGACTAAACCCTTATCACTCTGTCGTTGGACGACTTTTCCTAGTTGCCCAACGGAACGACGACTGATGATTATTTCTGTCAAAAAAATAAAGTAGTATTATTTCTGTAATTCTGAATAAAAAAATAGATTATTAAAAAAAAATCAGAACGTACCATAGCATACATAAGTGAACCAATTGCTTTGGCATACGGAACTCTAGACATGTACTCAACTTCATCATATGATTATGGACATGATGCTGAATAAAGTGAAATGTACATCTAACGGGGTATTCAGCGGTTTGGATTTATATATGTTGAAATGATGAAGAACTTTATCAATATACCATTTCTTACTTAGGTGTAATTTTCCAAACCATTCATCTCTGGCAGTTTCCGTACCAAGAATCTTCTATTCAATTTCACCGCTCAATTGTGCCTTCAACTTTGAAATTTTTGCCATGTCTTTTGCAGCAATTAACATATCATCAACATATATGAGGAATTAAATAGCTGAATATTAACCATTTTAAATAAATACAGTTATCATAATCGAATATTTTGAATCTTGATAGATCATGAAAGAGTCAAATATCTTGTACCACTGTCTAGGTGATTGCTTCAGACCATAAAGAGATTTCTTTAACTTGTAAGCATAATTCTCCTTTCCTAGAAAGACAAAACCTTTCGGTTGCTCTATATAAATGTCTTCCTCCGATTCCCCATGTAAGAACGTAGTTTTCACATCTAATTGTTCAAGCTCATAATCATGATAGGCACTATGTTGAGTAAAGTACGAATGGAACTATATTTCACAACTAGGGAAAAGACATATATGAAATCAATACCTGGAATTTGGCTGTATCCTTTAGTAATGAGCCTTGGCTTGTACCTAACCTCTTCGGTTGGTGAAATATCTTCTTTTTTCTTGAAGATCCATTTGCAGCGAATAGGCTTCTTATCAATTGGCAACTTGACCAGCTCCCAAGTGTCATTCTTCTCAAGAGATTGTAGTCATCCATCTCTTTGAATCATCAGAAGAGATAGCCTTAGAATAAGTGGAATGTTTTGCAGTACCTTCAATTTCTTCTGCCACATTCAAAGCATAAGCATCTTCATCTTCTGTAATCAATCTCTTGGGAGCTTGAATATTCCTTTTAGGTTTGTCGGCTGCAATGGAATGTTGTGGTGGTTGAAAGACAACTGGAACATCCTGTATGTTTTCCTTTTCGGCTTCTGGTGTAGCTCTTGAATTAATATCATGCTTCACCTGCATGCTTGATTTTTGTGGCTTTTCAACGTGAACATCAATAGATGGTTTATCATGCAACATAGCAGATTCATCAAAGTAACACTTATGCTAATAACCTTCTTTCTAGTTTCATGATTCCATAAATTATACCCTTTCACACCAGGTTTATAACTAAGAAAAATGCACTCAGAAGCTTTAGGCTCTAATTTACCATTGTTAACATGAGCATAAGTAGGACAACCAAATATTCTAATATTCAAATAATCTGTTGGAGAACCGGACCATACCTCAATTATAGTCTTCTTATCAATTGCCAGTTTGGGTGATCGATTGATCAAATAACAAGTAGTAGACACGGCTTCAACCCAATAACTCCTAGATAAGTCGGAGTTAGATAACATGCAATGTACCTTATCCATAATGGTTCTGTTCAAGCGTTCGAACACACCATTTTGCTGAGGAGTACCTAGGACACTGTATTGTCTCATAATGCCCTCTGATCTGTGTAAAGCTTTAAATTCTATAAAACAGAACTCCAAACCATTATCAATACGCAGCTTCTTGACATGTTTGCTAGTTTTCTTTTCAATCATAATCTCCCACTCCTTGAATGTCTTGAACACATCCGATTTGTGCTTCACGAAATATGGCCAAAATTTTCTTGAATAATCATGAATGATGGTCAACATGTAGCCGACACCTCCAAGGGATGAAATGCAGGATTCTCTGCAAATCAGAGTGAACATAATCCAATATACCTTTTGTAGAATGAGTTGTTATGTTGAACTTGACCCTCTTCTACTTGCGGAAGACATAATGTTAATAAAACTTCAACTTGTCGATGCTTTGACCATCAAGGAGTCTTCTTTTGCATAACTCCATCATGCCAATTTTACTCATATGCTAGAGATTAGTAGCATCAAAATAGGAAGATTTATTCAAGACAACAACAACATTACCTAAAATTATAGTGCCTTGCAGATAATATAAGTTAGCAGCTTTCATATTACCTTTCATCACAGCAAGAGAGCAATTGTAGATCTTCATAACTCCACCTCCACCTGAATACTTGTACCCTTTAGCATCAAGAGTACTCGGCGAGATAAGATTTCTCTTCAAACTTGGAATATGTCGAACATCCGACAAAGTTCTGATGGTGCCATCAAACATCTTCATCTGGATAGAACCACTGCCTATAATCACGCATGGGGAATTATCATACATCAACAGAGAACCACTTGGTGTTGCTTCATAATTCAAGAACAGATCTCGGTTCGGACTCATGTGGAAAGTGTAAGACGTATCAAGAATCCACTCATCACCGGTTTTAGAATTATCGGCAAAGGCAACGAGAACATCTCCATCAAAATCTTGCTTAGTAACAATGGTGGCTTTAGCACCATCTTCTTGTTGATCCTTCTTGAAATTGTTATTCCTTTAATCATTTTTCTTTACCTACCAGCACTCAGATATGCCATGTCCATTTTTTCTTGTAATACTTGCACGACTTGTACCTACCTCTGTATTTCGATCTGCTTTTGTAATTTCTACTCGAGCTTTTGCCTCTTGAATCTCCATTTGAACTCCTCTCCTATTATCTTCCATGGACAACCAGTCCTTCTGCATGTGGCCTTGAACCTTCGTTCGAAAGCATGAATTTTGTCGGGACCCCAGATCTTCGGATCCAAGCCCTCCGTGTATTCTGAACTAGTCCCATGATCGGTAGCTAGCTCGCACAGTTGCAACATCGATGAAATCATATCCATACAATGAAATATCTAAGAAGCAGACAAATTAATATTACTTACTAGCAAGAAGACCTTATGGTCAAGTTTTACAGAGTTTGCCACGCAGGTCTTAACAATAACAGAGTAAACTTGCAGTGAAATGAAATAAACTCGTGGTAGCTATCTGACATGTCCATATGCAATCGAGTGGAGAACACATCCTAGTTCGCACGGTCTTTAAGGAACTTCTTCTCATAGAACTTTGTGTTCTCTGGGTCTTCTTTAGTGACTGATCAACAAATGACACGAAGCCATGAGTACTTCAAGTACTCAGCAAGTCATAGGAAAATGTATGCAAATAGTATTCATGCAAGGCTTGAACAAGGATAGCTTTATGACTATTTTGCAGAAAGCAGTATTGACAGTAAATACAGTAAATAGATTAAAAACATAATTTAAAAGGTTAAATATAGAAGTAAACAAGTTCTTTAAAACAACTAGTGAACAACCCTATTCACTTCCCAACCATCAACCAGATCTAACCAATCGAATCCCAACCAAACCATTCCAACATTTTTGAGAAAATCTACCCCCCCCGGTGTGAAATCACTAGGCATTGTCCATAACTGGGGATACGGCTATTCGAATAGTTTTTAATACTCTGTAGAGGTTATATAACTTGACCCACGAGAGATAATCATCTTGATAAAAACACACGTTTCCTTAGACATATGAATCAAGGAGAGACTATCACAGGGCTTTTACAAAGCTCTGTTTTGATCCAGTTCTGCTCGCTAAGAATTCGCCATTCTAGGCCTCCTCTTGTGCCACTCATCAACCCAAACAAAACCAAATCAAAACATTGTTAATTAGTTGGTCAGGTCTACCCCAAAAATAGACTTGTGGTTGTAAGGTATGGCCTAGATCAATGGCACACAAAGTTAAGTCCATAGTAACTACTCAGACGAGGCAACAACATACCAAAATCATCACCTTTACTGCACGATCAATCACTTGAGTATGAAATCATTTTTAGTTCAACCCGACCAATTGGCAACCCTTGCCATGGCACAACAAATTTTAATAATAGTGGTCGCGCCACAATTCCATATTTCATTAAGTCAAATTTAACATTATAGATCATGTGATTGTGATCCCATCGCGACTAATCATGGCTAACCATAACGATACCCAAGTTGGTATCACAATAATGTCCAACTAAAATTAACCCAACCTATTGTGTCCAATGATATATGTCATTCACAATAATTCAAGGAGGCATAACGACAATTGGGTAATTAACTATTCCCAAAAGCAATTATTATAAAAATAGCAATGCATATTGATATAAAACAATATAATTTTATAAAATGGGTACAATATGATCAAAGGTCTACAACTTGTCTTCGTCGAAGGTTTGAGATGCTTCGGCGGACGGCTCTAGGAATTCTTCAAAAACACCAGAATCTACACGCGCAAAAAGAGCCGAATAAATACAACATCCAAAAATAATCAAATTAGTACAGATAGAAAGATATTGAATTTAGAAATGAGAATCAAAGGAAGCGGAGTTCGTATGAGGGAGAACAAAAATCCGGAAGTTTGCACTCGCATGAAACGGTAGAAATTAGTTGGAGAGAGAAAAATAGTCGTAGCTTACTAGCGGCTCGGGAAATAAAATGGTGGCGCCGATGAGGGAAAGGGAGGGGCGGTCGGTGAACTAGCAAAATCCCAGGAGCAAGGCAGACCCAATGGTGGTGGTGGCGTCGCCGACGGGGGTCTGGCACTGCAGCGGTGCGTAAAACGTCGACGAGGCACAAGGAGGCGACAGTGCTCCATTGACGTTTCGGCAAGGGGAAAGAGAGCACCATGTAGAACGTGGAGAGATGAGCTCAAGGAGGGGTCAAAGGCAGTGAGGAATGGTCGATGGTGCTGGGAACGACGGTGGAAGGCAGTTCAGCCGGCGACGGGAGAATCGCGTTCCGGGCTAGGAGAAAGCGAGGGAGGGGATGAAACTCTAGCGATGGAAGGAGGTGACCAAGAGGCACCTCGTGACGTGGTTGACGACACAAAATGATGGTCAAAGAGTGAGGAACGGGGAAGGTGGTGCATGGCTGGCGGCAAGGAGATAGTGGCGTCGGTGAACTATTGATGCAATGAGGGAGATAGAGGGAGCACGGCGTAGAACGTAGCGAGATGAACTCAATGGAGTAGGTGATGTTGCTAGGGGATCAACGACAGCAGTGGAATGCGAGGAGGAAGGTGGTTCGGCTAGCGACGGGAAAACCTCGATTGTAGAGAAAAGAGGGTGAGAGAGCGGGGAGAACTTGGGGAGGTGGAGGAGGTGACCGAGCCGCACCTCGTGACGTGGGTGGCGTGGCAAGAAGATGGCCAGAGAGGGAGCTTGAGGGAGGAGGTGGCACATAGCCAGTTCCTTTTTTTTAGGAGAAGAAGAATGGAGCTCACGGTGGGTTGCTTCGGTTTGGGAAAGAAGAAAGGGAGGAGGGGGAGAGAGGAAGGGAAGGGGAAGGAAGAGAGTTGTGCTGCTCGGTTTTATAGAGAGGGGGAGGGGAGGCAAGGCTACACGGGCGTGGGCTATCTTTGGGGCCTAGACGCGCCTGTGGCGTCTGGCCAAGGCAAAAGTAGCAGAGGGGGGAAGGGGTCCGGCAATGGAATCCTGTGCCGTGAGCAAGAGGGAATCAAGGGCCGGGGTGGCCGATGCAAATGGTGGCGAGAGAAATGGCGCAGGAGCTCAATGGGAAGAAACAAAACGTTCTAAAGGTTGAAGAAAGGCAGGAGAAGAGAGAAAAGAAAAAAGAGAAAAAGAAAGAAAAAGAAGGAAAATAAAATAAACTTGAAAAACCCGAGAAAATTTTATAAAATACTTTGGAACTGAATAGATCAAATAAAATACTTTTGGATTTAATTGAAGTTTATTTTAATCATTTAAAATGTTTTTTAATCTGAAATTTAATTGAAGCTTTATTAAATTCAATAAAATGCAAAAACTCCAAAAGAATTCCCCACTTTAAATTAAATAATTTAAATTAAAATTTACAACAAATAAAATAAATTTAGGGAAAAGCAGAAAAGAAATAAAATAAATCAAAGGTTGCAAGAAACAACAAGGAACTAGGAGAAAATCCAAGAAACCCAAAAAATCAAATAAAATAATTTTTATTTAAGTGTAGTTGGATTTACTGTAACATCCCAATTTTCTGAGCCTTTTTAAAAAATTTCAAAATAAAAAGAACCATTTGGTTTTGTTGAAGTTCTAAAGCTTAACTTGAGATTTTGAAATTTAAAAGCGTTTAAATGACTAAAACAAGCTTCAACTAATCCAAGAGTTTGGTTTGTTTTGAGTTTGTTGGAGTTCTCTGGAGTTCTTTGGTGTTGAAATCCCTTTTCTCTGTTTGTTCCATTTTCTCCTTGGCCCAGCCCTCCTCCCTTTGGGTTTAGACCTCCCTTGTGGTTTAGACCTCCATTTGGGTTTAGACCTGCCTCTCGGTTTAGACATCCCTTGTGGTTTAGACCTTCCCTTTCGTTTGGACCTCTCTTTAGGTCCAGACCTTCCTTTTCGTTTGGACCTCCCCTTAGGTCCAGACCTACCTTTCGTTTGGACTCCCCTTCAGTCTAGACCTTCCATTTCATTTGGACCTCCCCCTTTGACCGCGGCCTCCCCCTTTGACCATGACCTCCCTCTGTGGCTGTGACCTAACCCTTTGGCCGCGACCTCCCTCTCTGGCCGCGGCCTCCCCCTTTGACCGCGACCTCCCTCTGTGGCCACGACCTCCCCCTTTGACCGTGACCTCCCTCTGTGGCCGCGACCTCCCCCTTTGACCGCGACCACCCCTTGGGTCACGACCACTCTCTTGGTCTTTTTGCAAAGACCACCCTCTTGATCTTTTTGCAAAGACCACCCTCTTGATCTTTTTGCAAAGACCACCCCTTGGGTCACAAACACCCCTTGGGCCGCGGCCTCCTCTCTGGTCACGACCATCCCTTCAGTTGGACCACCCTACAAAGTTTTGACTGGCCCCACCTGTCAGCTCTGTTCACCTTCTCCTTCCTCCCATTGCATCACTGCTGACGCAAAGGTCCTTGAGTATTAAATGCTGTTATGTCGCATTAAATGCTGCTGCTTTTTGCAGTACCTGCTCCCCTCTTGTCTCCTCCCAGACCTGCCCCCATTTCCTCCTTCACCTACCCTTGACCTCGTGTGCTTCTGAGTTTCTCAGCAGCTCTTCCCGTTCTCCCCGACTATAAAAGCCTGAGCAGCCCTCTTTCATCTCCTTTAGCCTCACTCAACTCTCTTGCTCTCGTCTAGCTTCACCTTGCTTGAAGTTTCGCCACCGTCCGCTGGAGCCTGCGCCGTCGCATCCTCCTCAGGACCTCCCTCGACCTCAGTTGGACCTCCTCCAGAGAGCTCGTTCCTATTTCATCTATTTCAGTGCCTTTTCTTTTGGTTCTAGTTTGGTAGTTTTGGCTTTTGTTTGGATTCGTTGTATTTATTTGGTTCTTTTGACACGTGTAGATTCCAGCGTCTCTGAAGAGTTCTTGGACCCGGCGACCTCTACCGAAGCATCTCAGCTCTTCAGCGAAGGCAAGTCGTAGACCTTTGATCATATCGAACCCAGTTTACAAAATTACTTTGTTTTATACCAACATGTATGGCTATTTGTAAAAAAAATTGGTTTTGGGAAAATAGCTATATACCTACTCGATAGTATGGCTCCTTGAATAATTGTACTCGACATGTTGACATGTACCCTTTGGACACCATAGGTTGGGTAATCTTAGTTGGACATCTTTGAGATACCAACATGGGTGCGTATATTGCTTAGCCCTGCTCTTAGTTGTGACGCCTCTCGATCACATGATTCAATGATGATAAACTTGACTAAATGACATGGAATTGTGGTGCGATACCATTGATGTGCAACTGTGGTGCGAGATCACAGTTGTGTCATTTGTGGTGTGATGCCGCTGTTAATAAAATTTGTTGTGCCATGATCAGGGTGGTCATTTGGCCGGGTTGAACCCAAAAATAATTTTTGCTCAGACGAGTGGTTGGTGGCAAAGGCGGAATGCACGAGGCAAAGTGCGGGAGGCACTGAGGTGCACGAGGCACATGGGAATGCAGAAAGCCTCGCCTGAGCAACAACTAAGGACTTAACCTTGTAAGCTATTGATCCGGGCCATACCGTGCAACCACATGTCCAGGATGGAGTGGACCTGGCCCACTAATTGGCGATGTTTTGATTTGGTTCTGTTGTGGCTATCGAATTGGCGCAAGAGGGGGCCAGGAATGGCGAAACCTTAGCGAGCAGAACTGAGTAAAAAACAGAGCTTCGTAAAGGCATTGTCACGTGCTCTAGACTGCTTACCAAAGGTAGTGAGCAGGGGCATCAACGAGTGCCCGACCAACTAGAGAAGTCGTGTCTTGTGGGTAAAGCTGTACGACCTCTGCAGAGTATAAATCTATTCGAATAGCCGTGTCCCCAGTTATGGACATGCTTGGTGATTTCACGCAAGGGGTAGACTTTCTCAATACTTGTTGGTCTTGGTTGGTTTCGAGTGGTCTAGGTAGTGACCAGGGTGGTCACGAGTGGTCCGGGAAGTGATCAGGGTGATCACGAGTCATTTTAAAAGAACCTTGATTACTTATGTAATAATCTTTCAACTTGTGCTTTGCAATCTACTTACTATATTTCCGTTCAATATTGCTTTCTGCAAAGTAACCATAAAGACTTCCTTGTCAAGCCTTGCATGAATACTATTTGCATACTTTTCTCTACGGCTTGCTGAGTACATTTAAAGTACTTATGGCTTTGTGCTCTCTGGTTAATCAGCAGCTGAAGACCACCTAGGGACCTCTGACCTCTTCGAAGACTAGGCGAGCTAGGGGACGTCCTCCACTCGATTGCCTTTGAGCATGTCGAGCGGTTTCCATGTGTGTTTTGTGTTCCGCTGTGTTGTAGCCCTGTGTGGCAGACCTCTGTAACAACCTTAACCATAAGGTCTTCTGCTGTTATTGTTGTTAATTTGTCTGCTTCATCTTTAGTTTATTGTATGGCTGTGATCTCATCGTGCCGGAACCGTGCGGACCAGCTACTGATCTTGGGACTAGTCCAGAATGCACAGTGGGTCCCGGTGGTTGTTTACCCGGGGCATGACATTTACTCACATTAAATTATTTTTATTTCTGAAATTTCAAATTAAGCTTTAATAATTCATGAAAAATCAAATGGTTCTTTTTATTTTGAAAATTTCAAAAAGGCCCGAAAATTAGGATGTTACAAGTTTCATCTTTTCTTTTGCATGCAGTGAGTGTTTCATAGACTTCATTAAGTGTAAGAGTATCTCGGCTATATATAATAGTATATCTGAACGTAGAGTATGAACTTGACAGGGAGCATAAAAGAATAAGACCCAAATCATCATCATCATATTTTACCTCCATGGACTCGAGATCCGATACTACTTCTTTGAATGCTATCAGGTGGTTTAATAATGACCCACCTTCTGTCATCTTGTGCGTATAAAGCTTCTGCTTCAAATGCATCTTACTGGCCATATCTTTATTCATGCTAATCTGCACTAGTTTCAACCATAATGCTGTGGCGGTCTTCTTTTTCAAAATCTCATGTAGAGTATTATTTGATAGATGAAGATGAATTTCAGATAAAGCCTTATGATCTTTTCTTTTCTTCTCCCCAAGAGACCATGCAACGGGCATTGTGTCGTTCCCCAATAAAGCGTCATCCAAATCAAGTTGTGCAAGAACAGCTCGCATCTTGACTTTCCATTGAGAAAACCTCGTGTCTCGATCCAGCAGCAGAAGATCATACTTCAATCTCGCCATGTGGAAGAAACCTTAGTTTTGGTGGTACAATACTCGGGTTTGATGCTGGACAACTTTTTTGCTATTTTTTCTCATCTCTGCTCTGGTCACATGCGCAATAGCTTTTGTAGATGGTTGACAGGCCAAGTACTCTACGTGACTCTGGTTCGGACAAGGACTTGGCTTCGGACTCAGCATGAAGGAGCGTCAGACCTGCGCTTTGAATTCGATAATTTTCCAAGACTTTGAGACCACGACAAGACGTCGTAACGATGTTGGCCAGATGCTGTCTGTGCTCTGATACTACTTGTGGTAAATAATGCACAGAAAATAGAAACGAGAGACACAAATTTTACGTGGAAAACTCTTTTGGGAAGAACCACGGGCGCACGAAGGGAATATCACTATATGAGGAGATATTGATACTAAAGCTCTTGCTCTTCCCTATGGACTATAGGGATATATTTATAGTGATATATGAAAGACTCCGTGTAGGAGTAGAACTATGAGTTAAAGTAGAAAACTCAATTCGTATCACGCTCAAACTCAACATCCATAACTCAAAAGGCTAACCAAACTTTGCAGCGTACCCTAAAAATGAATACGATGACAAGGTCAGCGAAGAATGCGACATGTTGTGCCAGATAATCATCAATCGAAGTCTGAAGTATGCAGCACTTTTTTTTTTATCTAACCAAAATGAGCCTCCAATTGTTTCCTACCTACATGGAGATTGGGGCACCCTCTGCAACATGTGTGTGCTAGATAATCATCGACACATACATAGGCGGGGGCCTCGCTCTTCTTTAGGTATCTAACGCTCCCACCTCTACTGGCTGCAGATTCATCGTTGCCCAGTTAAATCATCTCCTGCAATTGTACCACTATGATCAAGAGTGTGGTTGCCCCTTCGTGTTGTTGCCTTCGTTGCCACCACCTCATTGTTCCCACGTGTCTTTCGTTCTTTACTGACAACTGCAACCGACCCTACGCAACCAAACCCAATTCCCTTCCTTGTTGCTGATCACCCTAGCTGCCTCGCGGCCTCGCCCGTCGCCAAGCCAACGGCACACCCTCACCTTCACATCGTTCCATCACCACCCGCTGCTTAGTCGAAGAGCTTGGTGAACCTAAAAGCCTAGCTATCCTAACAAGTTGTCTCACTACTCATTGATGAGGTGTGTCATTTTTCCCGATTTGGGAACATTCGTACTCACTGTTTATTGTTTTGCCAAAAAATAAAAACACGTACACAATGGCTATCGAGCGTATACTTGTTGACACATGAGGGGAAAACTCACCTTTCTCATTATTCCCTACATATCCCAACAAGCATAATAGTCTCTTGTCAAATGCCAACGAAGTAACGGTCCTAAAATCATGTGTACCACTACAATTTCTTTGTTGACATTTAATCAGAATATCCTAAACCCTGCTCAACAGTATTGTATATTCGGGGTTGTGTTGCCGACAATCAAACACTCAACTCGCAAGAATATAAAAGTAGAACAAGAGACACAAGATGTAGTCCAAGCTTTCTCTTAACTTTATTGCTCTTTTGCCTGTAGGCTTGTGTGTACAATGTGCATGCAATCACTGATATAGGGGGAGGTGGGGTGCCTTCATGATAAAATAAACCATATGGTACTAAACTATTCGCTAATGGGCCTCGTCGGCTGCCCCTAATAGGCCTTTGTTTAGGTAAAGTGTCCACACAATTGGGCCTTCGTAAACATGTGATATACAATACTCCCCCTTGGAAACTTTGCCAACGCTATGCTTATGCCTCATTAAAAACTTCTTTTGAAAACCCAATGGAAAAATGGTAAGAAGAGAAGAGTATATAACTCGTTTTCTTGCCATTGGACTTATTGTCTCATTAAAAACCTTCAATTGAGAAAACCCATTGGGACAAAACTCAACTAAGAGAAAAATAGTACAACATCTTTTCATCCCAATGATGAACACATATCTCCCCCTGAGGACAACAACCCCTTGTGTCTTTTCATACCAATACCATGGACATGTTTTGCAAAAGTTGGTCATGGTAACGCAAGATTCTTATTTATTTGGATTTTTTGTATTTCTATATTCCCATTCTCGAGTTGCTCATATGGGTAGAAATGCTTTGGGAGTATATGCTCTGTCATATGCATTTTGACATAGCTATTCTTCATTTGTGCAACTCAAGCGGCATTATACTCATAAAGGTCTGTGGGAGTCCTTTCCACCTCACACCATAAGACTCTTGGATATGATGAATCAATCTTCTAAGCCATATACACTCACAAGTTATTTCATATAGAGAAATAATCTCTGAATGATTTGTCGATGTAGCAATGATCGACTATTTTATAGATCTCCAAGAGATAGCTATACTTTCGCTTAGAAATACATATCCAGTTTGTGATATGGCATTACAAGAATAAGAAAGATAGCCAGCGTCTGAGTAACCCATTAGTTTTACATCTTCACCCTTGGGATAAAAGAGCCCAAGATCACTTGTACCTTGTAGGTACCCGAGGATTCCTTTAATCCTGTTCGAGTGCCTCTTCGTAGGTTTAGAACTATATCTTGCCAAACAATTTACTGCAAATGCAATATCAGGCCTAGTATAATTGGCAAGTTTATAACAAGGCTCCAATATCACTTAATTATGGAGTTTCAGGCCCTAATATATCCTTATTTTCTTGTCTAGGTTTATATGGATCGCTCTCCACTTCCAACGACCTAACGATCATGGGTGTACCTAGTGGATGAGATTTATCAAGATAGAATCTCTCCAACACTTTCTTGGTGTAGATGGTTTGATGCAAAAATATGCCATCAGGCAAATTCTTATTTGGTTTCACTCAAATATTTCATCTCAAATTTCATCTTTAAGTATGAGCTTGCTTCGAGAATGTCCTATGTGTTTCCAATTATGTTCAAGTCATCCACATATATCGATATGATGCAAAATCCACTCATGGACTTCTATATGAAGACACATAGACAAACCTCATTGTTTGCATATCCCTTTTGCAAAAGAAATTCACTCGGTCGGTTGTACCACATACGACCTCATTGTTTCAACCCATATAGTGACCTTTGCAACTTGACACTATACATGCTGCGATGTTCATTCTCGCTCATATGTGAGCCTTTCAATTTGTCTGAAGGATCAATTGACCCATACATATATGCAGTCACAATATCCATAAGTTTCATTTTCAGATTTATTTGTGCTGCCATACCTATCAAGTAACGAAATGTTGTGCCATCCATTACAAGAGAGTAAATTTTATTAAAATCGATGTTCGGTCTCTACGTGAACCCATGTGCTACTAATCTTGCTTTGTACCTCATCACTTGGTTATGTTCATTTTTCTTTCTTTTGAATACCCACTTGTGTCCAACAGGAATAATATCATGAGGTGCCTTGACCACTGGTCCGAAGACTTTTCTCTTGTTTAGTGAGTTTAGTTCATTCTTGATTGCTTCATTCTGTTTGTCCTAGTCATGATGATTCTTGCACTTCGCAATGATCTTCGGTTTCAGATCCAAATTTTCAATATGGAAAGCAATCTTAGCCATGAAGCAGCTGCTATTAGCACATACTTGTCTATAAAAGACTTCTCCCATTTCTAGATAGTTTGTGGCAAACTTTTTATCCAATTCGATTGACACTTTGTTTAAATCAATTTGCTCTCCAATATTTCCCAATATGGCAAAGTTTGAGTGTTTCGTTGCCATAGTGTCAGCGGGTGCATTCTCCCATGCACTAGGCGCCTCCCACTATACGTATATGACACAACCGAATTTATGCAGATGGGAAATACTTGGTTGTTTCCCACGCACTAACTGGAAATGTGAAAACTTATGGTATGTAGATGACCAGAGATGTATTAATGTTGATGCATATAATATTGTGTGTCCCCAACACGTAGTTAGCATATTTGATTTCATTAACAAGGGTCTAGCGATCATCTTGATTAATAACTCAGTAAGTCCATTCCGAGTATGAACATGCAGGACTGAATGTTCCATAGTTATGCCTAAGACCATGCAATAATCGTTAAATGCTTTTGAGGTAAACTCTCTGGCATTATCCATTCGTATGGACTGGATCCTATGATTTGGGAATTTGGCTCTTAGCGTAATCATCTGTGAAATCAGCTTGGCAAATACATGATTCCTAGTGGATAATAGACATACATGTGTCCACTGAGTGGATATGTTTATTAGTACCATAAAGTACCTGAATGCCCCCGACATGGGCTCTATAGGTCCACATATATCACCCAAAATCCTCTTAAGGAAATCAGGCAATTCATCCTTCATCTTATGATATGAGTACGAGGGTCTCATAATGTAACATCCCAAATTTAGAGTTCATTTGAAGCCTTTGAAAATAAAAATAACCATTTGAATTTTCTTGTTTAAGTCAAAGCTTAATTTAAATTTTTAGAAAATAAAGCGATTTAATGTGATTAATCTAAACTTCAATTAAATTAAAAACTATTTTATTTGGGTTCCTTGAGTTCCAAAGTATTTTTTTGAATTTTCTAGGAATTTTTGGAGTTTATTTTCTATTTCTTTGAGCTCGGTTTGCTTTAATCCTTTTTTTGAAATTCGGAAATTCCCTTTTCTAGATTTTTCTTTTGGGCTGAAATATTTTTCTCTTTCGGCCCATTTATGCTTTTCCCTCACCCGGCCTGTTACTTCATTTTTCACGCGTCAAGTCCAGCCGCCAGCCTCCTTATCTCCTTCTCTCTCTAACCCGCGGGCTCCACCACGTCAGCGCCCATCTTCTTCCTCCCCGCTCCGGTTTCCTTCGCCCGCCCGTGTCTGGTTCTGACATGATCTCGCTGCCATGCTTCATCCAAATACTCCCATGCCCAACATTTATAAGTGCGCCGCCCATGTCAAAATTTGTGCCTCGTCCTCCTTGTCCAAAGCCATAAGCCGCCGCTCTGATTCCGTCGCCGTGTTTGCCAGATTTTCGCCGAGATGCCGCCGACCACTGAAGGACTTCATCACCCATTTCACCATCGTCTGTGCTCCTTATTCCACACTGTAGCCACCATTGGAGTCACCTTGTCACGTTCTATGTGGTGCTTGCCTTCTCTTTGTGCAAGTGTCCCCTAATCGGCGCCTCTACCTTCGATCTCACTATCGGTGAGTTTCTTCATCGTCCCGTGTGCATCATCCCGTGTTCTAAGCCTTCCTTTTCCAATCCCTTCCCACCTTTTGTTCTCTCTACCACCGAGGTGCCCCGCCGCCATCGCCCTTCGTCTTCACCTCCTGCCGTCATCACGCCGCTGCTTCTGTCATCCTTCAGCCACCCCATCTGTCCCCTTGAGTTTCCCGTGTCGCCGACGTCGTCATGCTCTTCTTTGTTTCCTCAAGCGCCTCTGTTTCGCCATCACTGCCGCACACCCGTGAGTCTCCTCCGCTGCTGTCATCGCCCCTGCCGCCTCGTCGATGCCCTCGCCGCGCTACTACCACCCAAAGAACCCCCGTGTCGCCACTGTTCGCAAGACGCCGCCAGTGCCTCCTCTATTTCTCTTTCTTACATGTGGGCCCCGCAGGTCATCCACTCACATCTTGTGCACCCGGTCCACCGTAGACCTAAGCCCTCTCATGTGGACTTGGTTTATAAACCAGGGCCCACTCGTCAGCCTCTCTAGCCTTTTTTGAACTTTCTTTTAATTCAGAAATTTGGAAAATCAGCACGGCCCCACTTGTGAGTATCAATTTCTTTTTCTTTTTCCTTTTGTTTTTCAGTCGAGAGAATATTCCAGGAAAATCTTCTGAGAGTCTGTTCTCCTTCATCTGAACTCTGATTCAGTCCATTCAAGTTTCTAAATTCATCCAAACTCTCCTTCGTTCAAGAGTTGGTTTTGCTATTTTTTGATTTTATTTAGATTTATTTGTGCTTCGCTTGGTGTTCCATCTCATTTAGACGATCTGTTTCAAGGATAGGAGCAGAAGCAAGTTTTGAAGATCGAAGTGTGGTAACTGAGTAGAGCCAAGGAAAGTTATAGACCTGTGATCATATTGACTTATGATTTCAAAATTATATTGTTTTATATCAAATTGCATGCTATCTTTATATCAACTCCTTTTGGGAATAGCTAATCACCTATTTGTCATTATGCCTCCATTGATTATTTGAATACCATGATTCATTTGTCACCATAGGATGGTCAATATTAGTTGGACATAGTTGTATCACCAACATGTGTTATCGTAGAGATGCTTAGTCATGCTTAGTTACGATAGGCTCAGGATCACATGTTCAATATTGATAATTTGGCTTAATGATATATGGAATTGTGATGCGATGCCACTGTTTTCCAACTATGGTGTGATGTCACTATTGTACCAATTGTGGTGCGATGCCGCTATTATAAAATTTTATGCCATGGCAGGGATTGTCATTGGTTTGGTTGAACAAAATGATTTATGCCCGGACGAGTGATTGTGTAGTAAAGGGGGTGCGACTTAAGTGATCATCATAACGCTTTTACAAAGCTCCTTCTTAACCCAATTTTGCTCGCTAAGGTTTCAACACTGAATGTCTTTCTGACCAGATAGGGCCCCCTCTTGCGCCATCGTGAGTATACGTCTATCCCGCAACTCGCACTTCCAAGACAGAACCAAAATTATGATATTGCTAATTAGTTAGCCAAGTCCCACCTACACAGGACATGTGGTTGTACGGTTAAGGCCCAGTTCAATAGTGCACAAGATTAAGTCCTTGACCAGTTACTCAGGCGATCTTTCCACAACCCACAACGTGTTAAATCCACACCCTCAATCCAGCAACCACTCGCTCGAGCGAAAACCATTTTGTTTAACTAAGACCAATGACATACCCTATCATGGTATACAAATTTTAACAAGGGTGGCTAACCACCACGATTCCATATATCATTAAGTCAAGATTAATCATTATGACACATGTGATAATGAACCCATCGTAACTAAGCTTGACTAAGCATTTGTACGCTACCCATGTTGGTGATACAAATATGTCCAACTAAAATTAACCATTCTATGGTGACAAAGGATTCATGGCATTCAAATATTCAATAGAGACATAATGATAACAGGTGATAGCTAATCCCAAAACAATTTGTATAAAGATTGCATGCAATTGTATAAAACAATATACTTTTGAAATCATAGATTCAATATGATCAAAGGATTATGGCTTGCCTTGGAATAAATCCTGGGATTGATCTTGATCTTGGTGCACTCCTCCTTGCTCAAAATTCTCCAAAGAATCAACGTCGTCTACTCGCAAACAAAGAAAATAAACCAAATAAATACAAAACAGAGATAAAAACTCCAAAAATTAAATAAAAACTCACATAAATAGAGCTCAAATTTATATGAATTTAGAAATTTGAATGGGCTTGATCGGAGTTCGGATGAAGAAGATATGGGCTCTAGAAGATTGAAATCACATGAAATCATGAAAATCATAATTTATGGATTTACTGGAATTGTTTTTCTAAAGAAAAACAATTGATTGTGTCATGTTGATGTCATCACTGGATTTTCAGCCGAAACAAATAAAAGAAAGTTGAATTTGACTTGCGGGTCCCACTGGCATGCCACATGGCAGATGACACGGATGCTGACGAGGGCGCCACATAAGCCAAGAGATGACGTGGCTCATGACTTGTAGCGTGGGGTGGCCAGAGGAGAAAAACAGAGAGAGACAAAGGAAGGAGACATGGCTGACGACTTGACCTCCTCGGTGATGGCGAAATTGACGAAGAAGGGGGCGCTCGAAGTAGATGAAAGAAAGCACCGGGACGGCATTGACCAAGGGATCACAGAAGATGACCAGGGGCGACAACATGGTGATAGAGAAACGATGCAAAGGGTAAGGATCAAATGGGAATAGGTTAAGGCACAAGGTGACGCGTTTGGGAGAACTTGGTACTCATTGAGAAGGAAGATCGAGTTAGGGTGGCGTGGCCGGTTGGATGACGAAGATGAAAACAACAGTTGGGTGCCCCTTAGATGAAAATGATGTGAGCACGACAAAGAGCGTGAAATTGCAGTATCAGCGAAGGTGACGGCTTGGGAAAAGATGCTCGGACGGCGACGAACTTCGACGATGAAGTGGCTTGAAGACCCTCGGTTCTTCCACCAAATCCAACAAAGTGATGACGAGATCAGAACTGATAGCTTAGGATTTTGGGGAAGGGACTTGGGGCGAAGGGATTGACGCATGGGCCCGGCTTTATATAGGGTTGGAATGGAGGGATTTGCATCGTAGATGGTGGCGCCAAGAAAACAAACTAGGAATAGATCCTTGGAGTCCCAGAGGTACATGGTGATGACTGTAACACCCTGGCTATTCGGAAGCCAAGATGTCACCTAAATCATCTAACATACAACCATAATGCGGAAGAATTTGAATAATATCATCTAATGACATAAAGAGATCACTATTTAATAGAACCATGGCATGAAAATAGTCTGAATTCAAGCAAGTATATCAAAGGGTGATCGAAGATCACAAGCAATACTTAATCAACCATAACATAGAGAGGGTTATCAACCACATCTAAATTTATTTATTATAGTTCATCAATTAATGAATGAAGGCTAGAACCAAGTCCTATTATTGAATTGAAATATGGTGAAGTGAACGAATAGTGCATGTCTACTCCCTCCCAATAGAGCCATCATCAACGATCACCTAAAATAAACAAACAAAGCAAGAATGAGTCCGAGACTCAGCAAGTACAGTGAATAATTGAACATACAACAATTATGAACAAGGCAACATCTTTTAAGAATATGAACATAACACCGAATGAATATATGAATGAATGAAATGAATGGATTGAATGAAAGGAATGGACTGCACACGTGCTTATACCGGTATAGCTAGTGACACACCCGTTGGTGTTCACCTAAGCCCGCATTTAACAAAATGCGGGGATCCAAATCCCGTATGAAGAACGTTACATACGGGTGTCCAAATCTGCCCACATTGGAATGGTGGGTCTTACGTGCCCATACTGGAATTGATGGGTCTTATAATCCACTCCCATGGAAGGAACATGAAAATGGATGCATGTATTGAAATATGAATTATGAAAGACATCATGTCTACACATGGAATTAACACATAAGAAAGGAACATAAACTTTGAATATTCTCATGGATCACAGAAAAGCACAATACAAACATCAAGCATCCAGCATTCACTAATCATAAGAACATCAAAGTACTTGCCTTTCGCGTTGCGACGCGTTAGTCAATGAAGATGCCTCCAAACCCGAAGCCTCTCCGCCTACACAAGTAAGTACTCGAAATAATAATAACATGGTATATGACACTACCAGTAACGTTCTACAACACCTTCCCAATCACCCAAGAAATCGCCATAATCCCTATTCTGAAAACAGGCAACACAACCACATAATCGAATCTGGACAGCAGAACGGAAATAACCATAACTATTGACCTAGGACTCGGAACGAGGTGAGACCAGTTCCTAACAAAACTTAACGAACATATCTACAACATTCTAGTTGGCGAGATAACCCAATTCGGCCAAAAAAATGCTAACAGGCAGTTGAATTTAAAAGACAGATTCTGTCCAGACGAATCGGACGGCAGTAAAGAACAGATCACAACTTTTGATCTACAACTCCGATTAGGGCATTCTTTATCATTATGGAAAGGTTATGAAATTTTATAAAACAATCTAGTTGGGTAGAAACCCTGAATTTGCCTCTAACATAAACATAACTTAAAAGACAAATTAACAGATCAATCTCGTCAGAATTCTGGGCAGCAAGATTGAAACTATCATAACTTTTGATCTGTATGTCGGAATTAGGTGTTTTTGGCGGATACGGAAAGCTAAAAACATTATCTAATTATCCCTAGGAGATGGAAATCTCAAACTCTATCTCTAAGAACCTGAAATCGACCATGCAAGGTACTGAACAGAATTGAACGTCTACTGGCAGCAAAACGATCCAACCCAAATCATCGAATTCGCCTCTAATCAACAACAAACAGCGGGGAAAACACTTAGTTACCCATGTAGGCCCGCGAGAAGATGATGATCAAGCCTCAAAGATGATCCTCTCCTCTTCTTCTCCTCTCTTCCTCTTCTTTTCTCCTTGGCTGGCGGCACCCGAAGGGTTCTTCTCCCTCCCTCCTTCTTCTTCTTGGACAGCAGCAAGGGAGGGGTTGGCTACTGTAGCGGCAGCGCTACTGTAGCAGGTGGTGTGGTACTGTAGCTGCAGTAGCCCTAGGGTTTTGGCTGCCCCTAATGGGCCAAGGCTATGGGCCTTTGGCCCAAGATTTAATCCTCCTTCAAGAGAAATTTTTGAAATCCCTTTTTAATTCCTGATAAAACAGTTGAAATTCAAATATTGTTCTAAAGATTGAACGGGGTATTACAATGACATGGCTAAGCGATGGGACCATCGGGCAGAGAAAGAAAAAGGAAAGGAGGAGTGGACCGGGTGGGCTTTGGTGGATGAGGAAAAGGGGTGGTGGGCCGAAAAGAAAAAAAAGAATTGGGCCAGAAATAAGGGAAAGGTGGGCCAAGAAAAAGAAATTGAGCCCGAAGGAATTTCATAAAAGAAAATGATTTCTGAATTAAGGAGATTGGATTTAACAAAACTGAGCTCAAATAAATAACAAATAAATCCCAAAAATTCCATAAAATTCTATGGAACACCAGGAACTCAAATAAAATAATTTTTAATTTAATTGAAGTTTAGATTAATCACATTAAATCCTTTTGATTTATGAAAATTCAGATTAAGCTTCAACCTTAACAAGAAAATTCAAATGGTTATTTTTATTTTTAACAATTAAAAAATAGGCAAAATTTTGGGATGTTACATGGACAATGCTTAGGGATTTCACACGAGAGGTAGAGTTTTTATAAAAATATGTCGGAGTGTGAATGAGAAGTTCACTAGGTGAATATAATGTTCGCTCGATGGATGAGATGTTAACTTGGTGGTTTGGTTGGGAAATGAATGGGAAGTTCACTAGTTTTTTTAAATAAATTGCTTACTCTATTTACTTATTGTCTTTTAAATTACGCTTTGCAATATATTTACTATATTTGCCATTATACTAATTTCTGCAAAAGAACCATATGGCTATTTTGTTGTTCATGCCTTGCATGAATATTAATTGCATACTATTCCCTACGACTTGCTGAGTACTTTATGCACTACTACAGAAATGCTAATACTGGACGCCTGATCACAGACGGTTCATCGAAACCGCCTCAGATAAACACAATCTCGAGCGCTTTTGTTTACCCACCATCCGTGTTATTCTCGCGCTAAAAATCGCTCGTGAAGATGTCATATCACGACGGTTCATGTTTGGAACCGTCATGAAGTATCACGACAGTTCACCAAAACCGCTCGTGATATTACCCAATATCACGAGCGGTTTTTGGTCGAACCGCTCAGGATACTTCACGACGGTTCCAACATGAACCGTCGTGATATTACCCAATATCACGAGCGGTTTTTGTTAAAAATCGTCCGTGATAATTAACTCATCACGCATATATAGCTCCCCGGCCAACAGAGTCTTCTTGATCTCCATCTCTGGCGCTACGATAGGTCCATCGCCGTTTCGTGCCTGGTTTGAGTATCGCCTCACCTCACTGAGCCGGCCTAGTCCATTTCAGCTATATATTGTCGCCGAGGAGCTTGCCGTCGTCGCCTCTGTTCACTGATCGACGACCAGCCGCCTTGGACCTTCCCCGACTTTCATTGACACCCTCCTCGTGATCGAGGTGAGATACTGGAGCATAAGCATCCTTTAATTTGAGTAGTTTCAGGCATTTACGCCGAAATCACTAGTTTCAGGCGCCTCCACGGGACATCACCGTCAGTTCGCCTCAGGCGACCTTAGGGCCGAGCCACGACTATTATAGCAATGCGATGTCACCCCTAAGCCCAGTTTGAGCTTCAAATCCTACTGTTTTTAATCATTTAGTTAATAAACTAATGAGTCTATGACATGTGGGACCGCCATAGATTTTGTAAATAAAATCATGAAATAAAAAATGAGTCACTAACAAGTAGGGCCCACATGTAAGTTAATAAAATCCGAAAAAATGTAAAAATGAAAAAAGCGTAATTAAGCCTCAGAAAATACGCTTTGAAAGTCATCACCCTTTATTTATTTTCGTGGTTTTCAATACGAACCGTGTGATGGACCGAAGTCGGATGTACACCGAGAACCGTGTGAGTGAAGAGTACATTAATGGCGTGTCTGCTTTTACAAGAGCCGCCGAGGAGGATATGTTGAATAAGGGGTGGAATATATGTCTTGTCCATGCATTGATCGCGAGAATCAAGATGTTTAGCAACCGAGCGCAGATCGAAGCACACTTGATTCAAGGGTTTCAAAAAGGGTTATACATGTTGGACCATCCACGGTGAAGAGCATATTATACAGAAGTCAACGATATGCATATTATACTGAAGTCAACGATATGCCACCAATGATGTCGATTGTGGTTTCGATTCGGATAGGTCCGCACGATGACAATCTAGATCGAGATGCTTCATGATGCGAAGGAACCGTGATGAGAGGAGTATGTTCAATTCCGGGCGTGATGGAGGACTTAGAGAAACTTTTGTTCCCGGGCTGCAAGTCGGAATACACAAGGTTGTCATCCGTGCTTAAACTGCTGAAATTGAAGGCAAGCAACGGTTGGTCCGACAAGAGTTTCACGGAGCTGTTAGGTCTCTTAGCGGACATGCTTCCGGAGGGAAACGAGTTGCCCAAAACCACCTACAAAGCCAAGAAGGTTCTTTGTCCATTGGGAATGGAAGTAGAAAGAATACATGCATGTCCGAACGACTGTATCCTCTACCGTAACGAGTATACAAACATGCATGTATGTCCGGTATGCAACGTGTTGTAGGTGTAAAAACCAAACACGAGTGAGGGGGTGGACGTCGGCCGTCTAACGGGCCCTCGTCCACGAGAGTAAGAAATGACACAAGGATTTATACAGGTTCGGGGGTCCGAGAGGACCGCCCTACTCCTGTCGGTGAGCCAACGGGGGGTTACCTCCGTAGAGGGAGCCCCCGAGGGCTCACCCATTTGAACATGTTTCTTTATTGCTCAAAAGAGCCATCCCCTTGAAAGGAGGGATACATGGGGTATTTATAGGCTCCCAAGCCTGTACAAATGACCAAAATACCCTTTTGGGGATTCCTACCCTATAACACAAGCAAGGGGTATTATAGTCTTTCATGAGTACAATAGCATTTCTCGGGTCTGTATGCGTGTCTTCTGAGAGGCGGGCCCCGTTAGTATGATAGATGAATTATTCTTACAACACTAGCCCCCTTGTCCCTTGACGTTCCGTGAGGAACGCCAAAAGGGGCAGTCTTCGATTGTGCTTTTCATGCAGAGGTTGACATTTTAGAGAGTATTGGTAAATTTGAACTGTGGTTGTGTCCGGAAATGCGCTCCGAAAATGCCATATTATACTTAACTTGGTTGTCGGTTCGGCACTTTGGAGAATATCAAGTACTAAAAATTGTTGGCACATAGTCACAACCTTGACCAGCCATTGGATTCTCAAAATTTCCTTTTGGATGAGGGCCAGCTATCCCTGTATTTCTGTTTTGATACAGATCTATGTGCCTTGCTTTTTTCCCTTTTCACGAAGCTTGTCACGTGATGTCCAGTACAACTCCACCGAGTGCCTCCTTTATCTTCATTGGGGAGCCCATTATTCTCTTGTTTGTCTCTCTCTCCCCCATTTCTTCTCCAACTGAAAGTGACTCCATGGGGCTCTTGGTCTTTGCCCTTCTCCCTACTCCTCTCTGACGTGGGCGCTGCCTCCCGGCCACCACCACCAAGGCTTGGCTTTGCTTGCGCCTCTCCTCAAGACAGCTGGGCGGCGCCACTCGCCAGTCCCTTGTCCCGGTTGCTCCTGCAGGCGCCTCCATTCACTGGCTCGCCGGTCCCGTGTCTCGGCTGTTCCTCCTGGCGCCATCTCTCTTCTTCTCGGCAGCGGCCCTGGCCGCTCTCTCGACCGCCATTGTAGTGCACCATTGCTCGCTCCTGCTGACTGCTTCCCGGCCTTCCATGGCGCCACCACCGTTCCCACCCGTCGGTCGCCGCCCGCCTTAGGAGTTGTCGGCCAGCCGGCCCATTGCCGCCGCCAAGACCGACATCGCAGCTCGGTCTCGCCGCCGCTGCGCCCGGTTGTGGTTCGGTGGATGGACACCGCCACGAAACAAAGCGACGGAGGGTAGTCACCGATCATCGGCACGCCACGAGTCCGGAGGAGCCGAGGCTTTGGGGTGTCGTTGATGGCAGCGCCGACGTGGGCCGATTGAGCAGCTCTGCGTCTTTGGAGATTGTCAAGACGCCGCTATTGGGACAACATGTAAAGGACGCCGCCGCATTGCGTGCCCCAACCTCATCGACTTATCGCCGCTTTCGGCCGCGATCGCCTGGGTGGTAGCAGGCGTCTGCCGCCTCTCAATCGGCAAGAGCACGGTGCTTAACATACCTCGAATCCTTAACACGGTGTTGCAATATAGTTTATGTTATTTGGATGCAATGTTGTTAAGTTGTGATGAAATGATGCAGGAGGGTGTACAAGGTGGACACCGGAAGCTCCAGATCTGGAACACCTCTCGCCGCATGGCGTTTAGTGGAGCTGGGCATTGTCATTTCGGTCTTTGCGATATCTGCGAGGTGAAGGATTTTGTGATGAAGATTGAGTTCTGTGGTGACTTCGACGCGCTCCAACCGCTTCCTTGAGGTTGATTTCGTCGACTTTTTCAATAGCCATCCCAAGCTCTACAAGTTTGAGATTCATGGTGCTATGTTTGCTGCTCTGTGCCAGAAAAATAGCCTAAAAAACGTGAGTTGCTTGGCATGTCTACTGGTGTATTGCAACATTGTACCAAAGATTGGCATGCCGTGTGGAGCTGTGGCCATACGGCTAAGTATTCAATCAGGCGACTTATTCCTGTTGTGAGGTTTGCTGATGACTTGAAGGCGGCCACTGTTGATGTTCATGTATTGGGTTCCTTTGATTTGAATATTTTGAACTACTGAGATATTTCTATGTGCCCTTAAGCATCTGTGTTTGCTTGTTGATGATGAACAATAAGGCTCGGGCATGAGGGCACGCGAGGGTGTGGGCGTAGGCGCGAGAGGGCTCAAGCACACAAGTCATGGGCGTGAGGCCGCCACGAGGGCGCGTGAGGGTTTGGCGAAGGCCTCGAGCGCGAGGGTTTTGCGAAGGCCTCGATCGCGAGGGTTTTGCGAAGGCCTCGGGCGCGAGGGTTTTGCGAAGGCCTCGGGCGCGAGGGTTTTGCGAAGTCCTCGGGCGCGAGGGTTTTGAGAAGGCCTCGATCGTGAGAGTTTTGCGAAGGCCTCGGGCGCAAGGATTTGGCAAAGGCCTCGGGCACACGAGGGCTTCGGGTGTGAGGGCACGCGCGAAGGCACGCAAGGGCACGCGAGGGTGCGTGAGGGCTTCAAGCATGAGAGCATGTGCGATGGCCCGATGTCGACGAAGGCGCGGCGACGGCCCTCGGTGGTTACACAAATGTCAGCGGTGGTGCGAGGCCGGGCTCGTCTTGAGCAGGTGGTAGGATTACTCAACACTAGCCCCCGCCCTTGGGTGCCTGCAAGGACGCCCGAGGGGCAAAGAAGAGTGCTAAGATCTTGTATCTTGTTGATGAATATGCTTGGCCAAAGACTTGGCCAAATTCCACAGCGACGGAATGCAGCACTCGAGACTTTGCCAAATTCTCGACTCAAGTCAACATGAGGCACGAGAGCTAAGGAATATGCTAAGGGCACCCGTGACTTAGCCAATTTTGGCTTGGTGGGTACGTGGGTGCCCAAAGACTTGTACTCCATATCGCTACGAAAGTGCTCCACGTGAGGGCAAAAGCAAATTGACGCTTCCGCTGGCCCTTTGTGTGGGGTGGTTTTGTTGCTCCATCCTCAAGATGAAGTATCGAATCCGAGGCACCCCACCGAGGCACAACGCCAGGTAGGGGTGCATCCGAACGGCATGTGCAGCAAAGTCATGGACGAAGACCGCCCACCGGGCACGCCTTTCTAGGCGGGCGGCGCATCGGCGCTAAGCATGTCTAGACGAAGTCGTGGACGCAGAGCCGTCGAGCCGAGGCATAGCCTCTGAGGCGGGTAGTGCGTCGAAGTGAAGCCCATGTAAGCGAAGTTGCGAACGCGAGGCCGCCGAGCCAAGGCATAGCCTTCGAGGCTGGCGGTGCGTTGAAGCGAAGCCTATGTAGGCGAAGTCTTGGACGCGAGGCCGCCGAGCTGAGGCATAGCCTTCGAGGCCGACGGTGTGTCGAAGCGAAGCCTATGTAGGCGAAATCTTGAACGCGAGGCCGCCGAGCCGCGGCATAGCCTTCGAGGCCGGCGGTGCGTCGAAGCGAAGCATAAGTAGGCGAAGTCTTAGACGCGAGGCCACCGAGCCGACGCATAGCCTTCGAGGCCGGCGGTGTGTCGAAGGGAAGCCTAAGCAGGCGAAGTGTTGGACACGAGGCCGCCGAGCCGAGGCATAGCCTTCGAGGCCGGTCGGTCAGGCCGGGCCTAAGTAGGCGAAGTCTTAGACGCGAGGCCGCCGAGCCGAGGCATAGCCTTCGAGGTCTGGCGGTAAGTCGAAGGAAGCCTAAGCGGTAGTGTTGGATGCGAGGCCGAGCCGAGGCATAGCCTTCGGCCGGGCAAGGCCGCCGGGCCTAAGTAGGCGAAGTCTTAGACGCGAGGCCGCCGAGCCGAGGCATAGCCTTCGAGGCCAACGGTGTGTTGAAGTGAAGCCCATGTAGGCGAAGTTCGAACGCGAGGTCAGCCGAGCCGAGGCATAGCCTTCGAGGCCGGCGGTCGTCGGCCGGCCTATGTAGGCGAAGTCTTGACGCGAGGTCACGAGTGAGGCATAGCCTTCGAGGCCGGCGGTGTGTCAGTGAAGCCCATGTAGGCGGTTGTGAACGCGAGGTCGCCGAGCCGAGGCATAGCCTTCGAGGCTGGTCAGTCGTCAAGGCGGGCCTATGTAGGCGAAGTCTTGACGCGAGGCCGCCGAGCCGAGGCATAGCTTCGAGGCCGACGGCAAGGCCGGCGAAGCTTCACGAGGCTAAATCTTGATGCGAGGTCAGCCGAGCCGAGGCATAGCCTTCGAGGCCGGCGGTGCGTCGAAGCGAAGCCTAAGTAGGCGAAGTCTTAGACGCGAGGCCGCCGAGCCGAGGCATAACCTTCGAGGTCGGCGGTGCGTCGAAGGGAAGCCTAAGCAGGCGAAGTGTTGGACGCGAAGGCCGCCGAGCCGAGGCATGGCCTTCGAGGCAGGTGGCGCATCGAAGTGAGGCCTATGTAGGCGAAGTCTGGGACGCAAGGCCGCCGAACCGAGGCATAGCCTTCGTGGCGAGCGGCGTGTCGGAGCGAAGCCTACGTAAACGAAGTCGCAGACGAGGGGCCGTTGAGCCGAGGCATAGCCTTTGAGGTGGGCGACGCGTCATAGTGAAGCCTTTGTAGGTGAAGTCTTGGACGCGAGGTCACCGAGCCGAGGCATAGCCTTCGAGGCAGACGGCGTGTTGGACAGAAGCTCGCGTAGGCGAAGTTGTCCTCCTCTTGCTCTGTAGCTTGATGAGAGTTATCGAAGTAGAACTCCTCAGAATCGTCGCAGCTCGAGCTAGAAACGTTGGAGTGGCAGGTAGATAACACGAGCGTCTCTGCGGGAAAGAGAGAATAATCAACACTTATTTCTTGTAGCAAGATAACATTCATTTGACATGAGCATTGATCGAAGTCATTGCCGAGGGACTAGTAGAGTCCCATCACTTTCGATACTAAGATCTCCGAGGTGATAGCCTTATGCGAGCATGATGGTCCTTGATCAATATTCGAGCCAAGTTGACGGTACATGGTTCGAGCTGCCAATGAGACTGAGTCATGGACATATTGAAGGGGTGCCCACGAGGCTAAGTCGTGGGGCACCGAATGACCCACAGGGGTGGTAGCCCCCCAGTGGACTTGGAGGCACTCATGAGGCTAACTCATGTGTACCTAGAAGGTGTGCCCACATCACTAAGTCACAGGCACACCGGAGGGGCGTCCACGAGGCTAAGTCGTGGGGTACCGAATGGCCACTAGAGGTTGTAGCCCTCAGTGGACTTGGAGGTGCCCATGAGGCTAACTCATGGGCACCTTGGATGTGTGCCCTCAACAGTAAGTCACGGGCACACCGGTGACGCCCACTAGGCTAAGTCGTGGGCGCCGAACTATGAGGGCGATGGAGCCTTTTTACCCCGTAGGTGGGTTTTTTGTGGTGATTGGGAATGCATGAGAATGGTTAACCCTTGCGAAGCAATGGAGCTAGGCATGCGGGGACCCAGAGGTCGTTCGGCGCGTGACCTGGAGTCTAAGGGGGACGAGTCCTCATCACATCCATCAACTTGGTACTGGACCAAAGTTGTCGCTCATGCCCTAGGTCTAGTAGGACACGAGCCGCTATGGTGGAGGCGACGGACGCCCAAGCCATCATGGACTTTTGTTAGGGGAGACCGCGGAGGTCGTACGCCCTATGCACCACGAGGGTGGTCGCTCATGCCCTAGGGCCAGTAGGACACGAGCCGCCATGGTGGAGGCGACGGACGTCCAAGCCACCATGGACTTTTGTTAGGGGAGACCGCGGAGGTCGTAGGCCCTACGCATCACGAGGGTGGTCGCACATGCCCTAGGGCTAGTAGGACACTTACCGCCATGGTGAAGGCGACGAACGCCCAAGCCACCATGGACTTTTGCTAGGGGAGACCGCAGAGGTCGTACGCCCTACGCACCACGAGGGTGAAATCCCTTGGAGGGAAAGTGTCTTGAGAGCCCATACGAGATTTATATGTCGAGACTGTCCCCTAACAGTAGCGCGTTAGGGGGTAGCCCTCGTAGCGAGCCTTCATCGCTCGCGCCGCATGGACGTCATGCGTCCCGGGGGTGATGGTTGGCCTTAGAATCCTTAGCCTTCTGGCTGCGAGGGTGTCTTGAACTGCTTGCCCTTGGCTGGGCCTCGCATCGACCTGCACAAGGAAGGAGGACGCGCGTGGGAGCCCCAGGGCATGTAGGACGTTGCCATCCCGAGGTGAATGGCCCTGATCTCCGACGAGGGTGCTCGGCTGGGGCTCCTCCAAAGAGTGGATGGGTCGTCCACGAGATCACCGCCCTTCGGAGCCGGAGGAGGTTTCATGGACTTAGAGTATTTTTTGGTAGGAGACATAGCCTTTCATCGATTAGCTACGTCCCCACGGTCGGCGCCAATGTTGTAGGTGTAAAAACCAAACACGAGTGAGGGGGTGGACGTCGGTACATCTAATCGGCCCTCATCCACGAGAGTAAGAAATGACACGAGGATTTATATGTGTTCGGGGTCCGAGAGGACCGCCTACTCTGCCGGTGAGCCAACGGGGTTACCTCAGAGTAGGGGAGCCCCGAGGCTCACCCGTTTGAACATGTTTCTTTATTGCTCAAGAGAGCCATCCCCTTGAAAGGAGGGATACATGGGGTATTTATAGGCTCCCAAGCCTGTACAAATGACCAAAATACCCTTTTGGGGATTCCTACCCTATAACACAAGCGAGGGGTATTATAGTCTTTCATGAGTACAATAGCATTTCTCGGGTCTGTATGCGTGTCTTCTGAGAGGCGGGCCCCGTCAGTATGATAGATGAATTATTCTTACAACACAACGCATCCCGATACAAGCGTAAGAAGCAATCAGATGACGACGAGGGAATCGAGGTGAAGAAAGGACCTCCTGCTAAGGTGGCGTGGTATCTTCTGTAATTCCCGTTTGAAGCGGTTTTTTATAACCCAAAGAATGCAAAACTGCTAGATTGGCACTCGAGAGGAGCGTAAGAATGACAGAAAGTTAAGACACCTCGCTAATTCCGCCCGCAGGTAGAAACATCGATAGGAGGTTTGCGATTTCAAAAGGAACCGAGGAATATAAGGTTTGGATTGAGTACAGATGGAATGAATCCTTCCTAGAACATGAGCAAATGACATAACACTTGGCCCGTGACGCTCTGTATCTTCAACCTTCCTCCTTGGTTGTGTATGAAGCGGAAGTATATTTTGTTGTCGATACTTATCCAAGGGCCGAAGCAACCTAGGAATGATATTGATGTGTACCTAGCACCATTGATGGAAGATCTAAAAATACCGTGGATTGAAGGGCAATGTATGTGATACGTATAAACGAGAGAACATCACTTTACGCTCCTTGTTGTTCTACACCATAAATGATTATCCCGCCTTGCTAATCTATCGGGCCGAGTACAAAAGGGCCAAAGCCATACTCCTCACCGCTTAGATGATACCGAGAGTGTGTGGTGAATCACTCACGCAAAACCGTGTACATGTGTCATCGTAGGTTCCTTGAGGGCTCACCCATACCGCAGATGAAGAAACAATTGACGGAGAGAAGGAGGACAGTTCAGCTCCAAGGCATTTAAGCGAAAAGAGGTCTATGATATGGTTAAGGATTTAGATGTTGTGCTTGGAAAGGGATGTAAATCGAGGACAAGTAAGAAGAACATGTGGAAGAAGAGATCAATATTTTGGGACTTACCTTATTGGGAGCACCTAGAAGTTCGCCATCGCATCGACGCCATGCACGAGAGAAGAATGTACGTGATGCCTTGATTGGTCTCTTCTTGAACATTCGTGACAAAACAAAGAATGGTGTCAACGCACGGCTTGACTTGGTTGATATGGACATCAAACTGAGTTAGCACCAACAAGGATCGATAAAGACGAACGTACCTTCCCCGCTTGTTACACTCTGTCCAAGGCGAGAGAACCGAACTGCGGTTGCTTGCATGGTGTGAAAGTTCCGTCCCGTTACTCCGCCAACATGAAGAAACTTGTTTCGATAAAAGATTTGAAGTTAATTGGCATGAAGTCTCATGATTGTCATGTGTTGATGACACAAATGCTCCTGTTGCAATTAGAAGTATTTTGCCGATCAAGGTCCGAGACAATCATGAGGCTGTGTTATTTCTTTAACACAATTGCTCGAAGGTCATCGATCCCGAAGGACTAGATGCTCGCAGACGAGGTGGTGACGACTCTATGTGATCTTGAGATGTATTTCCTCCGCTGCTTTTTCGATATCATGGTCCATCTCATTGTTCATATTGTGAGGGAGATAAAGATGTGCGGGCCCGTGTTCCTACGTAGCATGTACCCGCTCGAGAGGTTCATGGGAATTCTCAAGTCATATGTACGGAATCGATCTCGCCAAAGGGCAAGATCGTCGAAGGTTATGCAATCGAAGAGGTCATTGAGTTCGCCGATTACATGGCTCAGGTCGAACCGATAGGTGTGCCTCGATATCGCCATGAGGGGAGGCTCGAGGGTATCGGGACCATCGGAAGGAAAGCAATCACTCCAAATATGGATGCGTATGCTCAAGCCCATTTCACGGTCTTGCAACACATGACCAAGTGTCCCAGATATCGACCAAAGACAAGGACGTGCTTGACAATGTAATCCGTGCGGCCGGATGTTTGGATCACAAGACAACACAATAGACGGTTCAACCAATGGTTGAAGGAGCGACTTGCTAGGAGCTCGTCAAGTGATATGCTGACATGGTTGGCAAAAGGGCCAATATTTACAGTTGTAACATGGCGAGGATACGACATAAATGGGTACACATTCTATATGCAGGCTCAGGATATAAAAAGCACTAACCAGGACAGCGGTGTCCGCATAGATGCATTCAGTACCGATGGGCTGAGGAGCTCCTACTATGGGCAAATAGAGGAGATATGGGAGCTCGACTACGTGCTTTTCAAGATCCCCCTATTTCGGTGCCGTTGGGACCATCTCCCACAGGTGAAGGTCGACAAGTACGGCGTCACCACCGTGGACCTCGAACGTGTCGGATACAAAGATGAACCATTCGTACTGGCTAACCAAGTTGTTCAAGTCTTCTATGTTACCGACCCGGTAAATAAGAAGCGCCACGTAGTTCTTCATGAAAAAACGAGGATTGTCGGAGTTGAGAATGTAGTGGACGAGGAAGAATACAATCAATTTGACGAGTTGCCTCCTTTCGGAAACGGCATAAGGGTCGAAAAAGAAGAACGTGACGAAACTAGCTACATACGCGTCGATCATCATGAAGGGCTAATTTTTAAAGATTAATTGAACAATGTGTGTATATGTATGTACGTTATGATGAATGGTTAATTTTAGTTCATTTGAGTTAATTAATTGATTTGTACTGTGAAATGGATGTGAATGTTTTTCAAATGAATGTGAATTGGATGTATATACATGTACTTGTTGTCTTTTTCGCTTGTTTCAGAGGGCATGGCTAGCATTTCCTGAGGCTAGCCAATAAACAGATCTAGATATTAACCAATACAAAATAATATCACAGACGGTTTGAACTACAAACCGTCTTACATGTATATCACGCATGCTTGTTTATTAAAACCGCTCAGGATACATGTATATCACGAGCAGTTGTTTATTAAAACTATTCATGATACATCACATATCACGAGCGGTTCTAAGTTAGAATCATCTCAGTGATAGTGTATATCCTGAGCGCTTCTAATTTAGAACCGTCTGTGATGTCCATCCTTATTTATTTTCGGACTCTAGCTAGGGTTTGCCGCGCCCGCCACTCTCAAACGATTTTCTCAACTCCTCTCGCTCCCTCCTCCCCGAGCCTGTCGCTGCTGTCCTCGACGCCGCCTCCTCGAGCCCTGCGACTCCTCCCGATCCTGCTCGACGCCTCCTCCTCCTCTAGCCCCGCGCGCCTCCCCGAGCCCGCCGAGCCTCCTCCTCTGACCAGTGCGCCCCCCGAGCCCACCGAGCCTCCTGCCCGAGCCCGCCGCTCCTCCTCCTCCCGAGCCCGGCGCCCCCTTCGACGCCTCCCGCTTTGCTCATCGTCTTCTCCTGCTCGTCCTTCTCCTCGCCTTAAAGGTAACTAATGCCGAAGTTGTTGAATTCCCCACGCCTTTCCCTAACTATTTCTATCAATAATCTGTCATGGTCCTCATGATAATTGTACTTATTTTAGGAATTTGTATTTGTTCTAGTCAGTTATTCATATGGTATTTGTTTTGATACTGCAACTAGAATATATTGCAATGTGGTGTGGTGGGCTTGAGATGAATGCTCTATGATGATAATAGTCTTGTACTGAATTTTTTTTGATAATCGGGTTTGTACTTGAGCTCTAATTGGAATGCTTACTCTACATCTGATAGCAATATCAAAATGTTAAATCTTAGCTTTATGCTGATTTCATTTGTTCACATGATGTTCTATTTCTTGTGAAGATGTCTTCCGCTCATTCTGAGTCATCGCCGCCTCATGTGTCTGATGATGCACCATCCTCTGGAACAATATCCAACCGCGGTAGAAGAAGAGGAATATTGAAAAGGCCCACGGGCCGATTTACCATCACGGAGGTCGATCAGTCTGGGACCCCTATCAATCCTCGCCGAGTAGCGTCCGCATTCCGGAGAACGATCGGAATAGTTGCACGGGAACGGGTCAAGATCACCTACGATTCGTGGAAGGTGGTGCCCGACCATCGAAAAAGCGCAGGCCGCGGATATTCTCGCATCGTTCGAGTTCCCAATAGAACACCTGGACTCCGTGCGACGACACGCGTTGCTACATGCGTACAAAGTGTGGAAGAACTTCAAGAGCACGCTTGTCAAGAACTTCGTGGAGAAGGATTTGAAGCCGCCCTTCCACAAGTATCTATTCTTGGAAGAGTCCTGGGCCGAGTTTGTGGCGAAGAAGACGACAGATGAATTTAAGAGTGAAAGTGCGACGCACACGGCCCTCCAGGCAAAAAACAAGCACCCCCACAAACTCGGCACCGCTGGGTATGCGGGTAAAGCCTCGATATGGAGGGATCAGGAACAGCAGGCAAGCTGTTCGAATGTCTCCCTGCTATTTCCCGAGATCACTGATGTGCGCTCCCGACAGTGGTTATTTGTGAGGTTATGTATTGGGCCTACGGGGGAAGCGTACTTTTCAAACCCTGAAGACCAGGAAGTGTCCCAGCGCCTGGTAAGATATCGAACTACCTAGTTTGTAATTACTCCATAACTTCATAGGAAGTGAAATGACATGTCGGGCTATTGTAGATAACGCTGAGTGCACAATCTTCCCAAGGCTCATTCCAGGCAGACAGGGAGAAAGATATACTCTCTGCGGCCCTAGGAAACAGTGAGCATCCGGGTCACACGAGAGGCGCTGGTGTTTTTGTTACATGGGAACAATGGTTCCAAGCGGACTCTGGATTGTACCGAGTAGGAAGAGAGCCAAAGCCGAGCATGATGCAAAGCTACGAGAGGATCTTCATGCATCCCTCAGAGATGAGCTCACTGAAAAAATCAGACAGGAGGTCACTGAAAAAATCAGACAGGAGGTCACTCAATCCTTCAGATTGGAGATTCGTGCATCCGAGCAAAAGCAGATAGAGACCTTTGAGGAAAGGATTAGGGGATTGCAACTCCCAAGTCAGTTGGAAGCCCCTGCCCCTACTGTACTGCTAGCCACCCCCACAAACATCCGAGTAGCTGCGCGTCCAACCCTAACCCTACCACAATAGGTGATGACAGATTTTCCGTCGATGACATCCAGGTAATAATTATTATCTCTGGAATGCTCAATCCATTGATAGGCCTGTTGGAGTAGCTAATTTTGTATCGTTATGTACGTAGGTGGCTACGAAGTGCAAGCTCCAAGTGAGATATGTCTCTGTTGCCCTAGATGTTGCTTGGGGCCAGGTGTATCCATCCGGTATCGGAGCTTTGGTGCACGGTGCAAATCTAGCGCCGGGTTTCGCAAAAGTGAATGTGGACGGTGTTTGTGCCAATTTCGAGGCCGTCCCGCTGAAAATTCCCCCAAACGATGAGGTCATGACTCTAGGGCAAGCCGTTGGAACATTCATCTAGTGGCCCAAGGAGGACATCTGCCTGGAGCTACCTGCTCCGGTGTCAACTTCACGGGAATGTCCTGCAACGGCATCAAGTCCACGGACTGGACCGCACCGGCTACTCAGACCGACACGGCAAGGGCCCGCCAGCATCACATGCATCTACACCTCGTGCTCACCGACTCTTGTGAAGTCGACCTATACAAAGCGAGGCAAGCAAGGGCAAGGGCAAATCGAAGACGATCGAGTCCTCTCCGATATCCCTTCTTGTCGTTGGCTTAAATTCAAGCTAGGCAAGCCGTTGCTTGAGAAGTTAGACACCCTACCCTAGGACCGGATTGCACGGAATTGCATACATGGTACATGGAATACCCAACAAGCCGGTTGATCAACGACGCCGGGTTTCACCGCAAGTTCAAGGAGGATCATTTTAACCACGTGTATCAAGACGATGTCTTCACGGTGACCTTCGACGACTTGTTCTATCTCTTCAACCTCGACGAGCTCGACGTCTCACTCATACAATGCTGGACACTACAATCACGGTCAATGTTCGTGTAATATCGATAAATGTTATATATAACTCCTAGCTTTTGTATAATAGATACATGATCGTGAAGTCGAAAGAAGGAAATCACCGTAGGTTTCCTTGACCCACACATTGTCTCCGAGCAAAGCATCACGGCGAATGCAACATTCATCGAGAATTACGTTATAGATTTTTTATGGCTCGCGCAACAAGGAATTCATACTTTTGCCCTACAACCGTAAGTAAGTAGTGTTGCACTCTGGCTATACTTGTTGATTTGTACTTTATAAGCAACACTAACTTAGGTTTAATGACCATGCCGACATACCCGTAGGTACCATCGGATTCTAATTGTAATTATACCAAAACGAAAATACGTAATATACCTAGATTCCCTACAGAGGGCCACTCACAACTTCACAACTATCTGGAATTTAATCATCAGGTAAACACATTTCCTCCATAGAAACTCTATTGTAGTCTTTCCTTCCTTTGCAATGGCTAAGGCTAACTTCTTGGAGTCACGTAGGGTGTTCGACGTGTTACATGCTAGAGGATGGAATATCAAGGAAGGACGCTGTCACATGATCAAAAATTCCCGGTACTTGCTAGCTAGTACACATTAATCCTATATAACACTTCAGTAGCAATGCCTCTCGAACTAACCAATTCTATTTTTGGTGCCACCGCTACCAAGAAATCACCGGCCACAATGTCTCAGGGATACTATGTTTGCCACAACATGCAACTACTCATCGATTCCACGATCACCAATGATCCTCGGGTTTGTCAATCTTTCAACAATTATTTCATATATACTTACCAATTTATATAAGCCCTAATTTAACCTTCCTATCGACAAGTTGCACCATCGATTTAAACATATTGGAACAGAGCGAGCTCATAAAAGTTCGATCATACCTTGCGCCATTCCCTAATGCAGACGGTCATAAATCCAAATGGGAGTTTCCACAAAGTAGATTGAACTTGATTGGGATAGATTGAACATAATGGTACATGTGTGTAAATTAATGTACATTAATGGTTAAAGTTAATTGATTTGTGAATTGGATGTGCTTGTTTCGAAATGAATGCAATTTTGATGTGCTTCAAATGAATGCTAATTGGATGTGCTTGTTTCAGAGGGCATGGCTAGCATTTCTGAGGCTAGCCAATAAATGTAATTAGATTTAGCAATGCAAAGACTACCACAGACGGCATCAGATGAAATCGTGCGTGATAGTCGACTACCCGCACGGCCTGAGATGAAACCGCTCAGTGATAGTCGCATCATCACGCACGGTTTCATCTACTGCATCGTCAGGTAGTAATCGATCATCACTGCACGGTTTCATCTACGCATCGCTCGCAGGTAGTCGACTATCATCACGCACGGTTTCATCTATAGACATGCGTCGTTAGTAGTATTATTATGCACGGTTCAAACCGCCTGTGATGACCTCATGCTTTACTGACCTATAAACTCAGACGGCTCACAGAACCGTCTGTGATGGCGTTTTTGAACCGTCTGTGAAGGCCTTTTCGGTAGTAGTGATGTACGCACGGCTTTAAAGTTCGCTGCTCAGTTGTAGAAAGTCAAGTTGTTCAAGAATTCTACGAAGGGGAGTTCTTTGAAGGCTTTGCAAATTAGGATGTGTTCTCCACTCGATTGTCTGTGGGCATGGTGAATGGCGTTTCCAAGTTTCCCGTTTCGCTGTAAGAGTTTATTTATTTCTTTAGCCCTGCGTGGCAAGTTAAGTAAATGTTGACCAGATTGTCCAGTTATTGTTATTATTTGTTATTTCGAGATCTTTTTAGTTAAATCGATTAATGGATGGTATTTCATCGATGTTTCACTATGTGAGCTAGCTACTTATCTAGGACTAGTTCAGAATACCCAGATGGTTTCAGATGTGTAAATTCGAGTCCCAACATGTAATCAACTTGCGTTTCACATAGGCCTCACACACAAAATGTTCTAGATCAGGGATGTCTTTGGACTTTAAGTTGTGGCTAGAAGAATGCTATAATATCCGATGATCATATTACCTGTAGGATGACTTGAACGTTCATGCCACGTTCTAAATTGTTGTAGGTCTTTCACCCGAACATTCATCTCATCATATGCTTCATCACATCTAATAAACGTGTAGTATAATCCGGAGGAAAATGTGAAAAGCTTTTCTATAGAGTTCATGTAGATTCTAGGAATAATAATGCATTCTCAATGGTAATTTTCGTTCTCATGGGTAAAACTACCATAGCTCTTCTAGACCCTTCAATATCACCACAAATGCCAGCTTTCATCACAATATTGCCAGTCTTCGAACTAAAGAGTCTGTAAATACTTCATTTCCCAAAGGACTGAGTTTGTGGTACAACTGTCCACAAGACAAAGTTCATATTCCCCCTCTATTGATCGTACTTCAACAATTCTATAAGGAGGAGATAAATAATCTGCATGAATTCTACACATTGCATACGCATAAATGCAAATATAAAACATGCACACAAACTAAAAGCACTTTATTCAACTCATGAACTAAAGATTACAACGATTTCCTAATAGTAATATTGCTAATTAATTCATGATTGAACAAAATTTGGTGTCTTATGCAATAACACCATCCTAAACACATCATGTGTTGACTTCTAAATTTTTAAGGGGATAGATATTGGGAGTGCATCATTTCTAATTTATTTTGTTATCATAACGGTCCTTGCTGCTATTAGTCTCGATTGCAGTTTCATGATCAGGAGAGACCTTGGTGTTCCTCCTCCTCCTGCGATTATTTTTCTTGTGACCTCTACGCCCATCTGACCATCCAGTTAGTACTATGGGAGAAAGCTACCCTATTCAATTGACATAGATGTAAGTCTCTTGCTATTTTCTTCTCAAGTAGAGAACTGAGCAAAACACAACATTTCTTAATCTGCCTTTCCCTTAGGATAGATCCTACGAAATAATCCTCTGCAAGTAGAGCTGAAATAGTTCGTTCTATCAGATCTTGTTCTGATATATTCATGCCCAACATTTTATACAGGGTGCTCAATCTTCACGACTTAGAATCTAAGATACACCGTAAAACCCAACGAATCGACGGGGCTAATCGATGCTAATGCAACGACCTACGATGCAAGAACTCGCTGAACCACACTTATGGTTGAATCCACTTGACCACGAACAAGTGGGGATGGTCTGCTTGCAATTCAATCAATAACAAGCAAGAAAATCAATGGGGGGGAATAGCACAATTCCAAGGTGCGACCGGCGGCTTGCACAATCCCTAGAATGATGTAATATGAAATATGATTTTTCCTTCAAAATTTGTGGTGCTACAGTGCAGTGCCCATCCCTAGAGTATTATGGACATGTCGGACACTCGCCCCCACGCATGGGCTAAGCCCAACCAACATCTAGTTGGCCCAAGTGGCCAATTTGGCTTCTAAGCCCAATCTGAAGCTAAATTGTTTTAAAATGTGAAAAGGAGTTCTAATATAGATACATAGCCCAACTAGGGCCTATTATAACTCATGGAATACAAACACATCATGTAAAACCAAGTGGATGCCTCAAACGAGCTATAAATCACAATTAAGCCTTTTAGGCTCTTTTGGCCCAATTTGAGGAGTGGAACTTGGATGCTTGTGCTTCTAGAGCATGGGCTTGGTGTTGGACTCCTGTTGGCCCATGTGAGGTGTGGGAGTGGCTCCCTTGACCGCATGGGCCTTCCCCCTTTGGCTTGGCTTGGGCTTGGGCTAGGGGTTTCCTTCGACTGGCTTGTGCTCCTCCACCTTTGGCTTCATGGTTTGAGGACAAGTGGGATTCGGCTTGATCTTTCTCCTTGGTTTGTCCGCATGGCTTGATGGTGCATGGGCTTGCACTCTCTTGGCTCTCTTTCTTCACTCTTGGGCCTGCCTCCCTCTCCTCCCTCTGGCCCGCACTATTTCTAAGGCGTCTAGCATACCTATATTCACACAAGCAAAGCCGTAGTCACATTGTTTCAAGCAAACTATAGTGACAATGAACGTTAAGTTTAGGTTTAACCTTGTGATAGTGTTTGGACTCTAATGTATAGGTATGTATGTGATGAAGCTAGGACAATCCTCATTAACATTTGTAGAATGTTAACATTGGTAACAAGATCTATGCTAAATTATTCAATGGTTGCAAAGTCTTGCATCATTAGATTCATCCATGTGTTGAAAGCATCAGTACGGAGATGATCTCCTTGTATTGCATCAAAGCGTCCCTTTAGAGCTTCCTAGAGATCACTGGGTTCTCTAATAGCAAAGAGCTCTACACGCAACTCAACACATAAGTTGCTCCTTAAGTAAGGGAGAACCCATGTTTTAGTTGCAGCAGATGCATATCCCTCTTTGCTAAGGGTGGATTGCAATTCCCGAGCTGCAAGATGATCTTTAGCAACAATCATAGTTCAGCTTTGGGAACTCCCCTATGGTATGGCTTTGTACATACCTTCCATGCTGTCTACAATGCTATGTAGCAACATACACATAATTACCATAAGGTAATCAATACATACAACATGTACGACATAAGTCAAAACACATGTTACAACAAGAAATCAATTTACTACAATAGTAAATAACAATCCATGAATTTCCAAAAAAATTTATGTAATTTTCTACTAATTTTCTAGGCATATATTGAATTTCTATACACTAAAATAGTAGAAAAACAAAAAGGTCTTAAACTTGATAACCAGAAAACTTATGAGGTTTATTTTGTACTTTTCCACTGAGTAGAAGCCCTAGAACATCAATATGAAATTTCTAGGGTTTAAATCAAAAGGATATATTTTTAATAAACCAAAGACTTCTGCGTAATTATACAAAACCCTGAGCGCTTTTCTATAAAAATACCATGATTGGTCGGATCCCATCCCGATCATGCCTTTTGGGCCAACTTTCATAGCCCAATGGACCCACGACCTATCTACCCGGAGACTAGGGTTTCCCAAAACCATAGCCGGTCCTGTCCGCGTCATGTGCAGACATGCACGTGCAGAGGCAAGCGGCGGCGGCGGTGGTGCTTGTGGCAACGGTGTAGCAGGATGTAGCGGCGGTGACCACGGGCGGTACGGTGGCAATGGTGATGGTTCTCTGTGGTCACCTTTGTCCACAGCGCAAAGACAACGGTGGTGCCCCGTGGTGGCCCACGCTCATGCTTGGTCCCGGGACGAAGCGGCGATGGTGTGCACTCGAGCCCCATCTCATCCTCGCCATGGACAAAGGTGGCAGCGGCGGTAGTTTTCACTCTGTCCTCACTGTGGATAGAGCCGGAGGCTCTTGCTTCACCCATCGGTGCTGCAAATGTGGCAGTGACGACCCAGAGGCGACATTGACTGTGCATGCGGAGTCATGCCCTTGCCGGCTGGTAGGGATGGCACGCAAGTGTGCATGTTGTCATCTTCGATGGTAACAACCGGTGGTGCGTGCACGGAGGCGCATGACTGTAGGTCTGGGGCGATCGACGAAGCACGCGGAGGCATGCCCGTTTTGATCTCAGCAATGACCGATGGCATGTATATGGAGGTGCACGGCTGTTCGGCTTGGTTGGTCGGCGGTGTGCCGTGGTGGCAGCACGGTCTAGCAGGGCGATTGGGGGGCATGCCACGTAGGCAACGCCTAGTCATTCTTGGCGATGGTGCGCGTGAGGCATACGCGGAGGCGTACGGCCGATCAACCGGGGGAAGGGCGCTGTTGGTGCACACACGGAGGCATGCACCCAGTTGCTCGACGATGGGAGAGGGAGTGGCGACATAGGGTAGAACTAGAACCAATGTACAAACAAAAACATCACCACAAAACTTGAATTGACAAGCTAAATAAAATACATACTCGGTTGCATTAGCGAGAGCGTTATCGTGCTGATAAGGTATTGTATATTCAGAGTCGCATTGTCGACGATCAAGCACTCAACTCATAAGAATATAAAAGTAGACCATGAGACACAAGATGTAGTCCCAAGCTTTCTCTCAACTTTACTGCTGGTTTGCCCGTAGGTTTATGTGTACAATGTGCGACCCCTACCCCTCCTTATATAGAGGGAGATGAGTGCCTTCATGATAGAATGAGCCAATGGGACTAACTGTTGGAATTTTCCCTAGATTATTCGCTCTGTTACTGCTTCAGTCGTGAAATACAGAGAAAAAAATGCTTGGTCCTTTTGCGTGGAACCCGTTGGTCGCTATCTTCGATGTGACTGGCTCGTAGCAGTTACTGTCCTCGACGTGACCCGCTCGTAGCAGTGTCTTTGCCCTCGAAGCAGCATCTTCTGCTCTCTAGACCTTCACGTGAAGCCATGCCCTTGCCTGAAACAGCAGCGCCCTGCCTTGGTGCTTTTCTTCCTGCTGGAGAGAACAAAGAAATGTGGAGACAAATGAAATTCAGAGAGCACAATCGATTTCTTTTCGGTAGCACCTAAAACTTTGCTCCTCTTTTTTTATTTCTGTGTATATTTATAGTCAGAACTTTACAGAGTGAGAATCGGTATATGTTGGACTGAAAAGGCGACTAGGGGGGTGAATAGGAGCACGCTGACTTTTTCACTTTGATCAGATTCAACACAAATTTCACTCCAATAGCTATGGAAACTATGATGATCAATATACCAGTACAGCAGAAGGCTAGTATTGAATCCAATCCAAAATCCCCAAAGCAAAAGACCAAAAGAGCTCAAACCCTAATGGGCGGTCAGACCGACGTGTATTCTTGGCTGGGACCGAGGCAAAATCGTGGCTTCGACACGGGGTGGTCGACCGCATTGTAAAATCTGTCGACCGACGATCTGAGCAAAGGAAACAACTCGAAAAATCAAACTCAAATCGGTCTAACTTTTGATCTATGCGGCCAAACTCCACGAAACTTGAGACACACCTTCTAAAAGATATTAGGAACCTATTCCAATCAAGGATCGCATAGATCCATGACAAAGTTCCTACCTTTTTCAGATTGAATGAAGTGTGCTCCAAAACCGAGCCAAATATAAAATATGATCTAAAGACTTGCTCGTGGGTGATTGATGATCAAGATGATCCTAGATGGGTTCCCATATGTCACAGCAAGTTAGATCAAGGCAAGAAACCAAGTAAAAACTCACGGATCAAAGAAAGACTCAAAATCACCAAATAGAGAGAAAGAAAGCAAGTAGACTCATTTTTGATAGAACTTTCTTTGGATTGATTTGATATGGTATTGGTTTATAACCACTCCATCAATGGAGGACAAAGACTCAATACATGAGCATGAAATCAAATCCAACTCTCTAGAACCCTAACCTCCACTAATCCTCTCCCTAAGTAAACTAGGGTTTCAAAACAATGAAAGGGTTGGAGGGGGTGCAGCCACCTCCCTCCTCTATTTATAGTGGAGGCTTAGACCTTCTAGAAGCATTAACCCTAATGGGCTCCCGTTAAGGCCCACACACAAACGGGTCACATACGCACGTATTTTAAAGCGCCGTCTTCATCTCCTCTTGACCTAATCCTCTTCATCATGCGTCGTCTTGTGCCGTGGGTTGGCAAAAGGTCACCAAGGCAGTATTTGGTAAAATTACCAAAATACCCCTTCTCGTTCTTTTTGCAAAGACCGAGTCCCATCTCCGTGAAGCACTTCCATGCTTCGCCACGTGTAGGTTGATCCAATGGCTCTCATCATGTCAGCAAGTCTCTCCTATCCGGCTCCTACCAAAACCACCATGGCACTTGCACCGACCCCCGCGTCGCTTTATCCAACCCGTCGCACCGAACTGCCCGTTTGGTCACCTTTGTCCCTCTTGCGCCATGCTTGACTCCATTTATTTCACCTAGCATCCCCGATCGTTCTAGACCTCAGCTCTCCAAGCTTAGTCTTGATCATCCTCGCCGTTGACCGTCATTGATCTCCAAGCAACCTACACAACAATAGACAAAGAAATAGATTTCGGGAACAAGTTCTTCACAACTTGACCCACGTTAGTCAAAATATGTATCATGCAACACATATGCATTGAAACCCATGAACTTGACCTAACCCAACACTCATCGCCACTTTTGGCCAATGAACAGTAGCAAAATCGGTCAGACCGCGTCTTCAATGCCGGTCTAACCGTAGGGCGGTCTGACCGCGCCCCCAATGCCGGTCTGACCGCTCCTGACTTGACAGCATTCCAAACTTTGACGAAAACTCGTGATTCGACAAACCTTTAACAACATTGCCAATTGTAACATCATCCTAAGATTGTGCACATATCCCCATGATATCCACAGTATACAATACTCCATCTCACACTCCGACTCATAAAAAAAACTACTAAAAACAAGATTAATTCCATCAATCACCCTCTTAATCTTGTTTCTTCACCTTGATCACACCAATCTTCTCTCTCATCTCCAAGAACTTAATCCGCCCTAGCGACTTCATCAAAATATCAGCAAGTTGATCTTCTATTTTGATGTGATCAACTATTATCTTTCCTTCTTCGACACATTCCCGAATGAAGTGATAACGAGTATCTATGTGCTTGCTTCTATCATGGTAGACTAGATTCTTGCTCAATGATATCGCCGACTTGTTATCAACCTTGAGCACAAACCTGCTCACCTCCTTCTATGTAAGATCACCAAGTAGCCGTCCCAGCCAAATCCCTTGACATGCTGTAGTAGTAGCAGCAATATATTCCGCTTCACATGAAGAAAGTGCCACTACTTTCTGCTTTTGTGACTGCCAACTCACCATGCTTTTCCTAAGCAAGAAAAGTACACTAGTTGTACTCTTTCTGCTATCAATATCTCCAGCCATGTCACTATCACTATAGCCGACCAACTAAATTTCTTCTCCTTCACCTCTTTCATAGTAACAGCCAAACTCTAGAGTACCACACACATATTTCAGTATGTTCTTAACTGCTTCCGTGTGCTCACTTGTAGGAGACTCCATAAAGTGACTCACATACCCAACATCATAAGCAATATCAGGTCTAGTATGCACTAAATATCTCAGACTTCCAACGATGCTCTGTTGGATGTGGCATCAACTGCCGGACTGTTACTAACTTTACTTAGCTTCAAGCGAGCCTCCATTGGGACTTGTCAGGGATTGCAATTTTCCATACCACACTTCTCAAGAATCTTCTCCGCATATGCTAATTGGGTTAGTGTGATCCCTTTTCCAGATTGTTTCACCTCTATCCCAAGGTATTAGCTCAAAAGGCCCAAATGTGTCATCTTGAATAGACTCATCATCTCCTCCTTAAATCTTGCAATCTCCTGTGTGTGTACCTGTTACAATTAGATTATCCACATATACACCCACAATTAATCTTGACGAACCTGTCCCTCTTTTGTACACAGCATGCTAGGATTGGCTTTTTTCAAAACCAAGTGACAAAAGACCACGATCCAGCTTTATGTTCCAAGCCTGAGGTGCCTGTCGAAGCCCATACAATGCCTATTTTAATCTCAATGCTTTATGAGGGTTTGCATCATCAACGAAACCAGGTGGCTATGCAACATAGACTTTCTCCTCTAAGTCTCCATTAAGAAATGTCAATTTAACATCCATATGATGCACTTGCCACCCTTCATGAGCCGCTAAAGCAATGAGAAGTCTTACTGTCTCCAATCGGGTAACTAGAATGAACACCTCCTCAAAATCCACCCCTTGCTTCTGTACATACCCTTTCGCCTTAAGCCGTGCTTTGTGCTTCACGATTGCACCACTAGGATCTCTTTTCACCTTATAGACCCACTTCAGCCTGATAACCCAAAAACTGCTTGGCAAGTGTGTGAGTTTCCAACTATCATTTTCCACAATGGAGTTGATCTCCTCTTGCATGGCTTGTTGCCACTGCAAGTGCTGATTTGCTTCCTCAAAATTTTCAGGTTCTTCTACTGAGCCAAAATACAACTCTTCTTTTGTTTCAATGAGATTAGTCTGATCATAAATCTTGGACAAGCTTCTAAATTTTGGAGTCTTATCTGTACTAACTCCTACTGGAAATTCTTCCGCTTGAAGCAAAGTGCCTATTCCAGGTGGGACCCGACCGTGGGAGGTAGTACCATCTACACCAGTCCACAACCCCTGCTATTGATGAGGCCCACTGCTTTGACCTTCTGAGCCGAGTTCTCCTCGCTGTCGCATGCGGATCTGTTTGGTCGATGGGACCCAAGCGAGAACCAAGCGAGCCATTGCCTTGGCCTCTGTGCTTTGTGCTCGCCAATTTGCCGTTGCCTTGGCCTCTGTCAGCATTTGCGCCAGCTGCTACGCTTGTATTTGTGCGGGGGCCGTGCGTATGTGACATGCCGCCTGGTCCTCTAGAACTGTTACCCCCGTGCCAGCATTTGCGCTTGCATGCCCGTGGGGTCCACCGCATTGACTAGCTACTCCTCTGTCTGCTGAGCTTTCTATGTCAACTACGTGCGCACTGCCCCTGCTTGTGTGTGGGCTCCACTGCCCCCTTCTGCGCCAGGGAGATCAAGAATTTTTTCGGGCAGCCCTTCGTGGGAACCAACGGTTGCGTCTGCATCTTCGCTAAACATGAAAAAAGAGAAACAACTTTGTTTATTTTGTTCCATACCTGGCTCGATTCCCCAGTTCCACTTCCCAACTTCTTTAAAAACAACATCCCTGCTGACCTGAATTTTTTCTGTTTCAGGCTCAAACAGGCGATGGGCCTTGCAGCCTGGTTCCACTCCTAGATAGATCATCTGCCTACTCTGGTCATCAAGCTTCTTGGTGTAGGTGTTCACCTTTGCATGTACAATGCAACCAAACACTCATAGGTGCGCCAGACTTGGCTTCTTTCCTGACCATGCTTCATATGGGGTGACTTCATCCAGCGCCTTCGTTGTAGCTCTATTGAGGATATAGACTACATGTCATACCGCTTCACCCCAAAATCTTCCTAGGAGGGACTTTGTCTTCAAAAAACTGCGTGCCATTGCCATCACTGTTCGATTTTGTCACTCTACAACTCCGTTTTGCTGTGGTGAGTACGAAGCTATGAAATAGCGCTTGATCCCCTTTGCTTCGCCTCAAATTCCTTGGACAAGAATTCCCCTCCATGGTCTGATCTGATGACCTTTACTTTGTGATAAGATTCATTCTTAACTTGCGCTACAAATTTCTGGAGTGCCACTTTTGCATCTCCCTTCTTCTTTAGCATGTACACCAACATCGCCTTGAAATAATCATCCACCAAAAGAAAGAAATATCGATTACATGCGTTAGTCTGGGGTGTGATCGAGCCACGTAAATCAATGTGAACTAGTTCCAGCGAGCGTGATGCCCTGTCCTTTGCTTGCACCGAAAACGGGTTCCTTTCTTGCTTCACCACCAGACACCCTTCACAAATCTGTGAGGGGTGGTTGATCTAAGGTAGCCCGGTCACCATCTCTTTATCAGCCATCCGTTTCAAGGAATGAAAGTTCATATGCCCAGGTCTTGCATGCCATAACCACTCTGGCTCCTCCAGGCTGCTCTTTAGATAAATTGGCTTACAAGTTTTCAGGGAAACTTTGTACAACCGATTCGGGAATCTTTTTACCTTCATCAACAGATCAGCGTTTTTTGTCATAGACACACAAGAACTCATCCTGCAGCTCCACCCTGCACCCTTCTTCTGCCAGCTGCTTGAGACTGAGTATGTTGTTACACAGACTTGGTATAAAATAAATTTCAAGCAGCAACTTCTGATCGTCATTCTTGCATTGTAGCAGTATTGTTCTTTTGCCTCTTATCTGCACCGTGGAGCTGTTGCCAAACTTGACTTTGCTTGTAATCTTCTCGTTGAGCTCATAGAACATGGAGCGATCTTTCGTCATGTGATTGCTTGCTCTATTGTCTAAGTACCACAGATCTGTGTGACCGTGGTTGCCTTCCTCCGTGCGTAGTTTAGGAACTACATTCTCCTCGTTCAACATCACCATGACCGACGCCTTTTTGACACATAAGGAGAGAAGTAGAGTCAGCTCGTCGTCATGATCTTCACAGGCTCAGGTGAGGTTTACCTCCTTCACATGGTCAACTCCCTCGTGCATCTTCGGAAGTGTCACCTATGCTTCACGTGACGTCTCTTTCCCGATGAGCTGGTGCATCATCGAATTTGGCACCGCTTGATAGATCGCAACAAGCGCCGTTTGATCTATCTTGTCATCTTCCTCCATCTTCCCTTTCGGATCGATTGCGCCCCAAACACCTTGGGCACGTAAGTTCGCCTTCATCTTCATTGCCCACACTAGGTAATTGTCGGCCGTCAGGAGAGGATACTGGAGGGAGATCAGCCCATCCTAGGTTTTCACCTTCTCGCCCATGATCTTTAGGCACCACCAAGTTCAACAAGCTCTGATACCAATTGTTGGAAATTTTCCTTGATTCTTCGCTCTGTTACTGCTTCGGCCGTGAGATACATAGAAAAAACGCTTGGTCCTTTTGCGTGGGACCTGCTGGTCGCTGTCTTCGACATGACCGGCTTGTAGCAGTCGCTGTCCTCGACGTGACCCACTCGTAGAAGCGTCTTTGCCTTCGAAGCAGTGTCTTCTGCTCTCTGGACCTTCATGTGAAGCTGCGCCCCTGCTTAGAACAGCAGCGCCTTGCCTTAGTGCTTTTCTTCTTGCTGGAGAGAACAAAGAAACGTTGAGACAAACGAAATCTAGAGAACACAATCGATTTCTTTTCGGGAGCACCTAAAACAATGCTCCTCTTTTTTTTTGTTGTATATTTATAGTCAGAACTTTATAGCGTTAGAATCGGTATACAATACTCCATCTCACAGTCCGACTCGTAAACTACTAAAAACAAGATTAACTCCAACACTAACTACGCTAATGAGTCTCGTGGGTTGGCTGCCCCTAATAGACATTTGTTTAGGTAAAATGTGTTAGAATTAATCTCGTTTTTAGAAGTTGAGTCCGTTTCTGATTTCTGTCTTGGAAAGTTGTGAGTCCAAGTAGATATTGAGTCGGATGTTGAGTCTGAGTAGTAGTAGTATATTGAGCCTTTATAAGGACCAACAGTCATGCATTGTAAGGGTTAAGAGTTTGAGGAGTTGAATTAAAGAGAAGGAAAATTTCTAACAAGTGGTATCAGAGCCATGACAAAGGATGGTTGACCCTGGAGTAGCTTGGTGGCATGGCGACACTAAGCACATGCCAATGGAGCGGCGGCACAGGCGCTCAAGCTGACGCAAGAGCGGCCAAGCACTGCGGAGCGGTGGGCTCCGTAGCGCCTGGCAGAGTCTTGTGAGCGGCGCTTCAACAAAGCGCCTGACAGGCTGCAGAGGGACGGCGAGTCCCATGTAGATGAAGGGTGCGACGTGCACGAAGTTGGCGCAGGTGGCGCAGCAGGTAAAGCCTCGAGAGGTCTAGACGGCGCGCAGCAAGGGGTACATGTCGCTGCAGGGGGCGGTGAGTCCCACGCGCATGAAGGGCGCGTCATACATGAAGCTGACGCAGGAGGGAGAGGCGGTGTAGCCTCAGCTAAGATGTACGCGGGGAAGTGGACAGACTTGGTCTGAGAGAGAAGAACGGGAGGCTCAGGTAATGATGAAGCCCAAGCGGTCGTGGGAGCAGGTGCTCTGGCCCAGGCGGGCGTGCAAGGAAGGACGAGTTCAGTCCAGGTGCGAGACGCGGCAAGCGTTGGATTGTGCATGGCTCAGGATGGAGCAAGTACAGGCGGTAGGGCGGTATCGGCCCAAGAAGTAAGAGCACACAGGAGTCCAGGTAAAAGAGGAAGACTTGGAAGTTCAGATGAGAGAGAAGATCAGCATGATCAAAGTGAAGAAACTGTTGGGTCACGGGGTAGGCTACGATAGCTACAAACAAAAATTTCTACCACGCGAACCAGGATGCCAAGCAAGTAGATGATCACAGATCGTTACCAACAGACGCGCAGAGCAGCGGAAGAAGGATTGGAGCAGTCTGGTCCAACGAAGAGTGCTCTTACACATGTAGTAAACCATGCTGATCTCAGGTCTAAGGATTATACATCATCATTGCTTGAGACCAACTAATGACACATAGATTCATAACAATCTCAATAGTGTCTCAAGGTGGGTCTTATCCAACATCATGTTCTCTAACATGTGTCCATATTATCGGTTTGATATCCCCATATCTATGACTCGTGAAACATAGTCATCAACCAATACATATGCTAGTCTATTCATATGTGTCCTCATATGTTTACGACCAGGGATCGTGTAAGAATAATTATCGCAGAAATATAGAGTTTCACAACCAAGTCACATACTTGATAATAAATATTAACAATATTATTCTAGGAACAAGATAACACATTATCCAATGTCATGAATATAATGAAATATAATCATTTCTATGATTGCCTCTAGGGCATATTTCCAACAGTCTCCCACTTGCACTAGAGTCAATCATTTTAGGTATCTAATACCGATAGCTCTTGTGTGTGCCTCATGCTTTGGTGTGTGAGAGGCTTTGTCAGCGGATCGAAACATTTAAATCTGTTATGAACTTTGCATATCTTAACATCTCCTCTATCCACCAATTCGCGGATAAGATGATAACGCTTTGAGTATGTGTTTGGACTTCGGATGGGATCTAGGCTCCTTAGCTTGAGCAATGGCTCCATTGTTGTCACAATAGAGATCCATTGGGCTCGAGGCACTCGTAACCATTCCCAATTCAGCAATGAAATTCCTTATCCAAACACCTTCTTTTGCGACTTGAAGCGCAATGTACTCAACCTCTGTCGTGGAATCAAGAACCGCCTCTTGCTTGGAACTTTTCCACTCACGCTTCCTCCATTCAAAATGAATACAAAACCAGATTATGAATGATAATCATCTTTGTCGGTTTGAAAGCTTGCATCGGTGTAACCATTTACAACGAGCTCTTCATCACCGCCATAAACTAGAACACATCCTTAGTCCTTCTTAAGTACTTAAGAATGTTTTTCACTACCGTCCAAAGGACATTCATTTGGGATCGACTTTATCTGCCGTAACACTTAGAGCATATGATACATCTGGTCGTGTACATATCATGGCGTACATGATAGATCCAATGGCAGAAGCATATGGAATATCACTCATTTTGTCTCGCTCATCGCTGGTCGAGGACACTGATTCTTGCTAAGATTAATGCCATGAGCCATGGGCAAGAATCCTCTCTTGGAATTTTGCATGTTGAACCGATTCAACACTTTGTCTATGTACATTTCTTGGCTTAATCCAATTAGCCTCTTAGATCTATCCCTATAGATCCTTATTCCCAAGATATATGCTGCATCTCCTAAATCTTTCATTGAGAAACTTTTTTTTAATGAATATTTAACAGATTCTAGCATCAGAATGTCATTTCCGATCAGTAGTATGCCATCTACATACAAGATCAGAATAACAAGTGCGCTCCCACTAACCTTCATGTAAACACAAGGTTCTTCTTTGTTCTTGACGAAACCAAACCTTTTGATCTCCTCATCAAAACGTATATTCCAACTCCGAGATGCTTGCTTCAACCCATAAATGGACTTTTGAAGTTTGCATACTTTACTAGCATTGTTTGGATCGACAAAACCTTCAAGTTGTGTCATGTACACATCCTCATCTAGGTTTCCATTAAGGAAAGCTGTTTTGACATCCATTTGCCATATCTCATAGTCGAAATATGCAGCAATTGCTAGAATGATCCGAACAGATTTAAGCATCGCTACTGGTGAGAAAGTCTCATCGTAGTCAACTCCTTGAACTTGTCGAAAACCTTTTGCGACTAGTCGAGCCTTATGCAGTAAAAGCATTCATTCTCTTGAGTCGGGCCAGACTTAGTCTTGGGTTTAGGTTTGTCAGTTTGGATCTCATCCGAAACTTTAGCCTTGCCCTTTTTCTTGACCCAAGTCTTAGCCTTCTTCTTGAAGCTTGTACTCTTTTGCACCATCATCACATGATTGTTGCATTTCTTAATGCTGCCCTCTGCTGTCTTAAGCATCATATGCAGTTCGGTGAGATTCTTGTCTAAAATTTGCTCATATGGAAGTTCAAAATGAACTGCCATAGCTTCGAGAAGCGAAGCAAGAATCAAATCAGAGCCAATTCTTGGCTAAGTGGAAAACCAAGTTTTTCCAAGCTCGTAATGTAACCAACCATTTTGATTACATGAGGGCTCACCGAACCACCCTTAGCTACCTTGCAACCAAACAAGTTCTTTGAGATCTCAAATCTCTCGGTTCTTGCTTGTGTCTCAAACATGCCTTTGGCGCTTCGATCATATCGTTGGCCTCTATGTTCTCAAACCGCTTCAAAGTCTCGAGTTCATAGCGAAGAAGCATGAGACAGACTAACATCAAGGGACTCATCACATGCCTTTTTGTAGACAGTTTTAATAGCGGCGGAAGATTTTACAGAGGCACATATGGAATTGGTTCTTCTAGAACATGTTCCTTTTATCTTGCCGAGAACAATTCTCAGGTTGCGGGACCAATCCATAAAATTTGTTCCATTAAGTTTTTCCTTTTCAAGTATCGAGCGTAAAGCAAAAGCGGATGTAGGTGGCGATTGGTGCCATGATCTACTACAAAAATATATGCAAAACTAAGACATATGTTCATTAAAGTAACTTCTATTAAACAATTTAATAAAGATACTCCCACTAAACACCATATCCCTCTTATGACATTTAATGATTCAAGATCCATAATCATTAATCAACTAGTGAGCTTTGGCTTCACTGCTAGAAGACTAGTGAAAACGGTAAGCAACCTTTGCTAATCATATCTACTATATGACTCTTGTTGTTGGGCAAAGATCTCAGATGCTTTGGCACCCAACCTTTATGCCCCAAGGTCCACAACTGTTATGATAACCTTGTTAAGTTAAACCAATGCCGGTGTGTAAGTGTAATCGACACAAACCCATCTAGTCAAGGAGAGTTAATGGCACTCTGCTTTGGCAAGACCTACCATTAAAATACATGACTTTGGATGGTGCGGCATATTTGGGAGGCATCAATTTAACTTAATATTAAGTGAGGGAATTTTACTTCTATCATGTTAAAAGCAATTAAAGCAAAATAACATGCATAGAAATAAATGAACAGAATGTAAAGGCATTCACAGACAATCAAATTGCATTGTGATATAGCATGACCCTTCTTCATGGTAATCTCCATCGCCATGCATCCTGCTCACCATGTCTTCAAGTGGTGGACTCCTCCAAGCACTCCTACTAAGCCATTATTTCTAATAGCACTAGTAATGAAACACAAGGAGTAAAGAAGCATCACAAGTCGACACGCAGTCGTTATACAATTATAGACAGCCTTGGGCTGCAATTAACATGACACGCAGTCATGAATATTACAAGCATACATGCATCTCATACATGAAACAAGATGGGTCATACTATTCACATCAATCCTGCAAAAACAAGTTATGCATGTAATCCAATTCTAACGGACGACATGAGCACACACTACCTATAGCGCGGGTCGAATACCCAAAGACGGCGGTCCCGCTTATTCCAACCAATCCGATCAATGCCTTGATACGACCACATACTGCGGCATACTCCGATGGCGGAATTCCGACCGGTAGGAGTGTTATGCAGACTGGTCGTGAACAAGCGCAACAAACGATCTGATCCTTAAAGCTCATACCTCCTCGTAAAACCCATCTACTACCACCGAGAAACCGATCGATCTTATCGACCGTGGTCTAGGTCGTTCCATCTATATGAACCGATCTAGGTTACCAAAATCGACCAAGAATAGATCCAATCTACTACTACCACATATCAAGTATATGCGATCGATCCGGATCAAAACTACACAGATGGCTCGATACCATTTGTTGGGTCACGGGGTAGGCTACGATAGCTACAAACAAAAATTTCTACCACGCGAACCAGATGCCAAGCAAGTAGATGATCACAGATTGTTACCAACAGACGCCAGAGCAAATGGAAGAAGGATTGGAGCGATGCGTCCAACGAAGAGCTGCGTCGATGTAGTGGTCGAGTCGATCGTCCAACGTCCTCACGAGCCGATCGTCTCCTCCAAAGAACGTCTGCGGTTCCTTGTGAAGATCGCGGATCGTCCTCAAGCGCAACAATCGTAGTAGCGCCTCTCACGGTATCCACACGTCCGGGAAGGAACAACCGAACGTCGGTGTGCGGCGACCAAGTCGCACGGTGGAGCTCTCAAGGAGATGGCGGCTAGGGTTTCGGTGGTGTTTCACGCGCTTTTCCAACCTCATGCACCTCCTTATATAGTGCTCGTGGCGGATCCTATCCAAACACGCTTTTAATCGTATTCGTATTTGGTTTGTTCCAACCCGTTAAGTGTGTGACCACAGAGGTTCATGTGTAGTTCGGTTGTGATTCGAAACCGTTTCCGATCACGAGTCGTAGCGGCTCCTAGCGTAACATATCGATTCCCTAAAACACACAAATTATATCGGACGAACCTTAATGCAATATGATATACGATCAGGTCCTCATCACTTACGACTGTGTCCTATCTCTATACGACCGGTTAGATATTGATCCCGACCAACTCAGTAACTCCTTACGACTTGGTTTCACCACTCTGTGATTACGTTCGACCGCCTACTCGACTTGCTTGTATCTCCATACGACTACCGGTAGTCGGGTCGAGCTAAGTGACCTTCTCATGTATTCTCCCTTTGCCTCACGATATCCGGTTGAACTCGGGTGAGATGTTGTGTCATCCATGGATCTGCTCAATACTTTCTCGATCGAGTATCGATAACTTTACGTGGTCGAACATTTCGACTACTAGTGGCATGGCCATGCACTTTCTTTATCCGATCTGTGAGGGCCCAGAGACATCTCTCTGTTATGTTAGGAGGGCAAATCCATATCCGACCAAATCACATTCCTCTCCATGTTTGAGCATACCCAAAGCTACCTTTATAACTACCCGATTCACGGTGTAGCATTTGGCAACCCCTAAGAGTGCTCTTACACATGTAGGAAACCATCTTGATCTCGGTCTAAGGATTATACATCATCATTGCTTGAGACCAACTAATGACACATAGATTCATAACAATCTCAATAGTGTCTCAAGGTGGGTCTTATCCAACATCATGTTCTCTAACATGTGTCTATATTATCGGTTTGATATCCCCATATCTATGACTCGTGAAACATAGTCATCAACCAATACATATGCTAGTCTATTCATATGTGTCCTCATATGTTTACGACCAGGGATCGTGTAAGAATAATTATCGCAGAAATATAGAGTTTCACAACCAAGTCACATACTTGATAATAAATATTAACAATATTATTCTAGGAACAAGATAACACATTATCCAATGTCATGAACATAATGAAATATAATCATTTCTATGATTGCCTCTAGGGCATATTTCCAACAGAAACGAGATTAAGGGGGGTGATTGTTAGAATTAATCTCGTTTTTAGAAGTTGAGTTAGTTTCTGATTTCTGTCTTGGAAAGTTGTGAGTCCAAGTAGATATTGAGTCGGATGTTAAGTCCGAGTAGATGTTGAGTCCGAGTAGTAGTAGTATATTGAGCCTTTATAAGAACCAACAGTCATGCATTGTAAGGGTCAAGAGTTTGAGGAGTTGAATTAAAGAGAAGAAAAATTTCTAACAAAATGTTTACACAATCGTGCCTTCTTAGGTGGCCTGATATACAACAAAACAACTCGGTATTAATTCTCTCCCAGCTTGGGCTCCAGATCAACATTACATAAACCCCGAAGGGCAAAAAGCCCAAATCACAACACACACGAACCACCTACCTCTGTCCCTCCCTCCCCATTGACCAAGAACAGCCACCGAGCTCCTCCTCCTCCTGTACTCCACCATGGGCAACGACGGCAAGTCCGGTACTGGGTGCTGCAGCAGATTGTTCGGCTTCCTTTTCGCCGTCGGCTTCGTGATTCTCATCTACTGGGCCATCTTCCAGCCCCACCACATCCGCGCCACCGTCAGCTCCGCCACGCTCAGCAACCTCACCGTCTCCAACGGGAACTCCAGCGCCGCCGTCTCCTACCACCTCGCTGTCAGCCTCAACCTCTACAACCCCAGCCTCCGCGTCAACATCTACTACGACGCCCTCGACGCCGAGCTCCGCTTCCACGGCACCTTCCTCAGCCGCGCTAACGACACCTCCCCAACCGAGTTCTACCAGAGCCGGAAGAGCGGACAAGACGTGAAGGTGGAATTCGACGGGAGCGGCGTCGGCGTCCCCGGGGAGCTGGAGAAGGAGAAGGACCAGGGGACCGTGAGCTTGGAGGTGGCCGTCGACGCGCGGGTGAGGTACAGGTTCGTCAGCATGAAGATACGGCAGAAGCCGAGGATATGGTGCTCGCTGACGATCCCGGTCAAGCCGGAGGGCCGCGGCGTCGGCGTCGGCGGTGCTCTTGCCTCCGGCGTCCGGTGTAGCGTCAAGTACTAGAGAGTAATGAATGATTCACTCCTGCGTTTGGTGTCTTGTTGTTTGGAGATTAGTTTACCGGTTTGATTCGATTCACGCAGTGATTCATATTGTTTGGGATGTTATGATCGCTCCTGTAGTAGTAATTAATTGTGTATTGGTATTCTTGAATCTTGAATTCTTGATTCGATATTGAGTCATTCTTTTGGCAGTTGCTAATGGTACAAATTAACGTGTTTCGCGGCCTGGTTCGATTCTGAGTAATTTCGCTTTAGAAATCAAACTTAGTTGGTTCTTAGTTCGTTGAGTCTGTTAAAATTTGTGTGGTTGCAGCAGTAGTTTAGAGATTGGGTTTGAGCTGCCATGTATTATTAGTGGGCCCATGCAACAGAGTGAGCTCGCTGTAGCCAGCTGTGCTATCTGTTGACTTGACATATTGTGAGTCAACGGTCCATTTCAGTCATCTTTTTCTTGTCCCGAAGTATCGAGGTACCAGGCAGGAATCAATAGGATGTTTTTCCTTCTGTTCATGGTCGTACAACTATTGGTCATATTATTTATATATGTCGGGTTATCAAGAGGTGGTACAGGAAGCTTGGTCATAGCAGGTAGATGCGAATGACCCGATCAAAATCATAGTTGAAAAGTGAAACATCTGCAAAATTCAAAAATTTCAAAATCAATTTGAGTTTAATTTGAATTTCTTTTTCAAAATCCAAATTTAGCAAAATTCATCAAAAATCCCCCAAATCCATCAAATCTCCCCAAATCCCGCTTTCCCCTTTCTCCTTTCCGCTTTCTCTTCGATTGTCACACACCCAGACCGCCTCCACCACCTGGCCGCCCACCTTCCGCCCCCATGCCACCTCCACCTCACCCTTGCCACCTCCCGACTTGCTCCAGTGAGGCGCCGCCTCACCCACGCCCACCTCACCCACCGCCCATGCCGCCTCCCACTCGGCGCCACCTGCCAAGACAACAAGACATCGTCTCCACGACGCCGCCGCAGCCGCCCATACCCCCTCCACACTTGGCCTGCGCCAAGACGCTGCTGTTCTTATCACCGCCTGCTCCCACCGCCTCCTCCTCGCTATAAAGGGCACGGGTTGTTCTTCCTCTTCATCCCCACCACCACCGCCTTTCCCCCCCTCCTCCTTCCCTAAGGTCGGCCAGAGCTCCCGCCAACCCTTCTCCCACGGCCGCCACCACCAAAACCAAGAAACCAACCCCAAATACAACCCCAACCCAAAAACCCCAAGGTAAGAAGACCTACAGGCGGAGAACTTCCTCGCGCCTTTTCTCCGCTCGCTTGAGCCGTCGCCGCCGCCGGTCATGTTCTTATTTGCCATTGGCGCCTCGCTCCTCCGCCTTCCCCTCGCCAGCGCTCACGCAAAGCGCTAGCCAACAGCCTTTTTTCGGCCACGGCCTTTTGGCACATGGTTTTAAGCCGTTGGGCCGGCCAAATTAGGCGTGGGCCAAACAAAGGAAAAGTGGCCGCCTTCGTTTAAAAGCTTGCTTTCACTGTTCATCTGCACAGTAAATTTCATTTACTGTTCATCTGAAAAAAATAGATTTACTATTCCAAATATACACTATTCATTAGCGCTAAAATAGTAAACCCTAGATACAGTTCTTGATTCCGATCAGCTATACCAAACTCCAAATAAATCTTTCCACCTTCCTATAGATTTCTTTAATCCTTTACAATATTTTTGTTGTAGTTGGATCCAAATCTCAAACTCCATCCAGTCCAAATAAACACCAGATAAATCCCACCAACCCGCACCACTTTTCCTTTAAGTCTCTTTTTGGTTTTATTTACTTGCTTGTTGTTCCCAGCTCATTCCTTGTCGAGCTAGTTTTTACTTGGTTTCTTTTTATTGCATTGCTTCTCGTTAGCTTATGATCTAGACGACCAGACTCCAGAAGACGCCGGATAGGACCAGCATCCACAGGATTTTGTGCAAGAAGGCAAGTTGCATTCCTTGAACATTTTGAACCCACATGTCATATATTTATATTGTTACTTTTATTATTATATTTGAGCCAATTACTTTAATTATTGAAATAATACTTTTGAATGCCATGATAATTAGATAAATCCTAACACCCCACATACAAACCTACCCAGCACTTGTAGACCATATTCACCTTGACAAGTTCACATAAAATATTATCTATATAAATAGCTTTGTCACTCAATTGTGTTCATCAATCAAAAGCAGCATTGGCGGTTCGCCAATGGTTATGGTGGAGAGTTGAGGGTTGTGTCCATTAAGTTGGACAACCCAATAGACTTGGGTTAAAAGTGAGTCATCAGTGAGATCAAGCGGGTGGACAACCACGAGTTGATCCATTTCCTCATTGGATGACAAGTAAGGACAAGAACCTTATGCCAAGTAACAGACACAGTAAACCGCTCAACCACATGTGTGGTCATTACTCCCTATCTTAGTACACTGCTCTTCCAATTGAATATCTGCAATATCAAAGGCGGGACAGGGGTGGGTCCATAAGGACACTCGCTGGTCCACGCAATGGTATGGGCCCGTCAGCATCGGGGCACAGATTCCACTATTGGCCGGTGGTCTCCGAGGGTCAGATGGATTTAGACCTCTAGGGTAGAGGCTAAAAGGATAAGCGATGAAAAGGCTTTGTTATCCTAACTTTCGGTTATGCGCAAACATGTTGCGTAACAATGTGAGTTTGAGATATCGTAGGGTAAAGTTGGGCAACTCTGCGAGTGTAAATCAATGTTATTGAATACACCGTGCTTCCGTTAATGAAGGCTGTGTTAATGGGTGATTCGAAAGACATGAGGCATAAGTAGAATTTTTGAGATGATAAGTTGGTAATTGTGGTTTGTTGAGAAACCCCTGATGTTATTATATACTATTGTTTTACTGTTTTAAATATAAACTGCTTTAACTGCAAATTGCATCCACATATGCCTGTTAAGGTAAAACCTAATCATCCTTTGAACTCCTTGCATGTAATTATTTAGCTTTTTTCCATGTGGCTTCTTGAGTACGGTAGTTGTACTCATTCTTGCATAATCTGCAAACAATCTACAGAAGAAACCAGGGAAAGTGCAGAGGATCTGGTTGAACAGGATTTTGGTGGACCCACGGATGGCAACGACTACTGTTATTAGGTCTCAGCCGCACTCAAGTGTGCCTGTGGTTTGAAATTCTTTTGTCTTGTATTATATTAACTTTGGGCTTGGATGCCCGTGTTAGTGTCAACACTAGCTGTTAAGCCTTAATCTTATGTAATAAAATGTTGGATTTTGTCGTAATCGAAAGCTTGCTTGAGATACTGCTTACTTCGCAACTGCACATCCTGGGCGGTTGTGAAAAGTTTAACGTTTCCAGAATTTGGGGGCATTACAAAAAGCTACAAAGAACAGCACGGGCACTCAGGGTTTGGAGCCGGTCCAAAATTGCAAATACAAAACTGCAAATGCGCGTGGCTCTTGAGATTGTTTTTCAGCTCGATCAAGCACAGGAAGCAAGACGTCTCACAAAACAAGAAAAAGAGCAATGTGTTGCAGTGTCGACGGCTTTGCTTCCCGATCACGTACCTTGGACTCTCACTCTCAATTCGCTCTCTCAGGAAGAGCGACATTCAGCCGCTCGTCGGCAAGTTCTCAAAAAAGTTAGCCGGGTGGAAACCTAAACTCCTAACTCCGGGTGGGCGTGTCGTACTCACCAGATCCATCTTGATGGCGTTGCCGATTCACTTCATGATGATCTTCAAGCTTCCTTAGTGGGTGATTAAGTTAATAAACCGTAAGTGTCGTGCTTTCGTTTGGAAGGGGTCTGAGTCCATCAGCGGCGGTCATTGCTTGCTTGCCTGGTCGAAAGTCTGCAGACCGCTCGATGTAGGGGGCTAGGTATCCATGATTTGGCGTCATTCGGTGCTGCGCTCTGCCTTCGCTGGCACTGGAACAGCTAGGATCCCGAGCCAAAGCCATGGCACGGCATGACGACCAGCGAAGATGCGGACATCCGGCCCATGTTCAGGGCAACCACGACTATTTGGCTGGGTGACGGCTCGCACGCGCGCTTCTGGCATGATCATTGGATCGAAGGTGGGCGCTCGGTTGCCGATGTCATGCCGGCCCTATTCTCCTTTGTCAGAAAAAAGAACAAGTCTGTTGCGGAGGCTTTCGCCAACAACTCATGGACTAAGGACACGAGAAGTGCATCGCTCTCGGCGTTAGCCGCGATACTTGAAGCTTTGGGACATTGTTGTCGGCACTCCACTCCACGTCGGCAGGAACGACGAAATTACCCGAGGCACTCGATTCGACGGCAAGTACTAAACATTACGCCTATCAGCTCTTCTTCGCCGCTTCAACATCCTTCGCTTGCCACAAGTGCATCTAGAAATCTAAAGCGTCATCGCGATACAAGTTTTTTTTATGTGGTTGGTCATTCATGAGAAGTGCCTCACCAATGACTCTGGCGCGGTTGGCCCAATCTCGGGTGTTGTTCTCTTTGCAATCACTCTGGCGAGAGTTGCAAGCACCTGTTCACCGACTATCCCTTCTCGACCGAGGTCTGGGCAAGATTCAGGACATGGAGCGGCATCCAGTTCCCGATCCCCTCCGCTGCGATGTCTAGCTCCCAAGATTGGTGGCTTACCACGAGGAATTTAATCTCAAAACCGCTCCGACGGGATTTTGACACGGTGGCCATCCTCGTTCACTGGTGTATCTGGAAGGAGCGTAATGCCAGAATCTTTGAGGGACGCTGCCGGCCTACGACCGATGTGCTCTGGAGTATCAAGGAGGAAATCTTCTCCTGGAAGGCTGCTGGTTGTGTCTCAACTCTTTAGTCCCCTGTGTGTAATGGGTCGGTGCTACCTTAGCACGACCGTTTGAGGCTGCAAGGGTTTTTTTCGTTTTCAGAGAGCTTTCTCTCTCTTCTTGTTTCTCTAAACTTTTTCTCCCATTCATAATATATTTAGCCCAGAAATCTTCCAACTGGCCTGTCGAAAAAAGAAAACTTGGCTAAAAGTGGGTGATGCGAATACCAAGTTTTTTTTTCACTTGAGAGCTAATTCTAGAAGAACTTTATTCGCATTTTGAGGAAAAACAACAGTCTTTCATACACCATGCGGAGAAAGAGGAAGCACAACTACACCGGCATTTCAGTGAGATTTGGTTGGAAACAAATTCGGCTACAAGCCCACGACCTGCACGATTTGGAACAACCGTTTACTGCGCAATAAATCACTGCAGCAATAAACCAAATGCCGCCAAACAAGGCACTGGCCCGAATGGATTCGCCGGCTGTTTTTTCAAGAAAAGTTGGGCGGTCATTGTAACGCCCTAAAAATTCTGGACTGTTAAATCTTTTATAATAGTTCAAGATGTATAGTTGCAAAGTAAATAACATCTTAAGCAAATTTTTTATTACAGTAAAAATCAACTTTTTATTACACAAGGATAAGACTTAACAGCCAGTTTTAACACTGATACGGGCATCTAAGCCCAAAGTTAATATATTACATGACAAAAAAACCTCAAACCACAGGTATGCTTGAGCGCGGTCGAGACCTAGTAACAGTAATCACTGCCATTTGTAGGTCCACCAAAATCCCGCTCAATATGATCCTCTGCACTTTCCCAGGTCTCCTCTGTAGGTGTTTTGCAGATATTGCAAGAATGAGTACTACTACCTTACTCAACAAGCCACATGAAAATCCTAATTAATTACATGCTAGGATTATCAAAGAAATGGTACAGGTTTACCATAACAGGCATATGTGGATGCATTTTGTATTTAAAGTAGTTTATCTTTAAAACAGTAAAACAATAATAAATAATAACATCAGGGGTTTCTCAACAATTGCACAAACCAATTTAACATCTCAAAAACTCTACTTATGCCTCTGTATTGGAATCACCCATTAACACAGATTTATTAACCGGAAGCACGGCGTATTCGAATACATTTAATTATACACTCTACAGAGTTGTCCAATTTTACCCATAAGATATCTCAAACTCATACACTACTACAAAAAGGGTAATACTGGACGCCTCATCACAGACAGTTGCCCAAAATCGTCTATATTACATGCAATCACAGACGGTTTTGGTTTTGCTACCGTCTGTGTTAATAGCTGTGCTAAAAACCGTTTGTGAAGAGGTAATATCACAGACGGTTAATGTTGAAAACCGTCTATGAAGTATCACAGACGGTTTTGAACAAAAACCGTCTGTGATATTACTAAGTATCACAGACGGTTTCAACAAACAACTGTCTATGATGTTTCATATCACAGACGGTTTCAACAAACAACCATCTGTGGTGTTTCACAAGCGGTTTTAATAATGAACAATCTGTGATATGATACCATATCACGAACGGTTCCATTGTGGAACCGTCTGTGATAAGTATCATTGATGGTTCTATAATAGAACCGACTATGATAAGTCTCTTTATTACTAGGAGCCCGCTAGGGTTTGCGCTCTAACTCGTCACTCCCCTCCCCACCCGAGTGACCCCGTCGCCGATGCCGCCATGCATTCTTCCCGTCGCCGACGGTTGTGACACCACGGTTCACTGAAAAAGACACTCGTACAATAAGAGTGTCCTTTTCAGTATCACCGTTGTGCCATAGCTACGGTGATGCTGTGCGCCTTCCCTTCTTCCTCCTCCCCGGCTACCTCTCCACCGACGATTGCGAGGTAAGACAGATCTATCACCTATTGGTTTGTGCTATTGGTATTCATGTGAACCAAGCTCCTCCTCCCTCTCGCCACCAGCTCCCGCACCTCCGGATCAAGCTCCCTCCTCCCTGCACCACCGGATCAAGCTCCCAGTCCTCCCTTGCTGCGCCGTCGGCCCTGACTCCTCCTCCCTACGCCGCAGCTCTAGCTCCTCCTCCCTCTCGCCGTCGGCTCGCTGCACCACCTCGGATCTCCCTCGCGCCTCCAACCTCTCCGGCTCTAGCTCCCACTAACGCGTAAGTCCCCTTCTTGTCTTCTTGATGTTGTCTGGTTGTTGGTTGATGCTGATGGTGATGGCAGAGAAGTATTGTACGTAAATGTGTAATACATACATGTAGAGAGAAGTAGAGAAATCAAAAATATAAATGAATGCAATGATCATGCAGATTCTTGTTGGCTAGTGGCACCTTGCTAGCTGCTGAACTGCTCAATGATGTTAATAGTCTTATGCTGAAATTGAATTGATAATTAGTTCATATTAATAGTCCCCTTGCTCTGTGATATAAACTGAGGGCTATTGGTGTATGTGCATTCTATGCATCTTGCTTAGTTCATGCTGTGGGTTCAGATTGACAAAAATGAATGGAGATGGTGGGTTTGGTTAATCCTCTCTGATGGTACTGAGGGTTATTGATGCCAGTTCTAGCTTTGTGCTTGGTTGGCTTACATTGGATGTGGTTCAGATGGGGCTTGGCTGCAATTAACTTTTCAGATTTGTAATGGTTAGGCTAATTTGTAAAGCTACAATTAACATACAAATTATTTATTAATTGGTGTGTATTGTATTAAAAAAAACAAGACCAAATGAGTCAAAAACTACTACAACACCTCTTCACCTGTCTCTCGCCATTCATTTCACCTTTGTCTGTGTAACTGTGTTCATGCCAGTCAAGTTCTCCTACCTTGCGTCCCAGGTACATCCTACTATTCCATTCATAATCTCTTCTCTATAAAGTCTCCAAGCAGTGGCTGCTTGTGCCATTAAAACTGGCATCATATATATATTGTTCGTAGTCCCTCAGCCACTTTCGGGGGGTCATCCACATAGCATGAGAAGGATGAGACAGTAGCCACGGGCAATTTCATCGAGCCCATGCAGATTTGAGAAGTATAGATGCAAGGAGAGCGTTATGACATCCAATTACCTGGATGTTGTCGATAGGTAATTAGATGTCGCTATGTTCAGAAAGTGACATGGACGCGTAGGTACTCCGACTGGGAAGTGGCATCATCTATCAGCAACCAACAATTCTTGAGCATGTAATCGTCTTTAAACCCAACAAGAACACCAAGTAACAAGTTGAGAATTCTTTTGAAATGTGAGAATGGTTGGTTGTTGATATATGATGCCACTTCCTAGTTGGAATACTTGCGCGTCCATGTCACTTTACGAATATAGCGACGCCCAATTACCTATCGACAACATGCAGGTAATTGGATGTCCTGACGATCTCCTTACATCCATACTTTTTAAACTTACATGGGCTATAGATATATATATATATATATATATATATATATATATATATATATATATATATAATGCCGATTTTAATGGCACAAGCGACCATTTGCTGGTGGTTTTATAGCGAAAAGCCATTAATTACAGACGATTTCAGCCACAAAACAATCTGTGATGACCTCGTGTCATTAATGACCCATAAACTCAGATGGCTCATGAAACCATCTGTGATGACATTTTTGAACTGTCTGTAAAGACCTTTTCTGTAGTAGTGATACTGTTAACGAGCGAATGAGATGAAATAACAAAGCCTTTTCACTGCTCAACCTTTTTAGCCTCTACCCGGTAGGTCTTGGACCATACAGCCCTCGGAAGACCACCGGCCAACAGTGGAACTTGCACCCTGGTGCTGACGTCCCCTACCGTTGTGTAGACCAGCGAGTGTCCCTTATCGGCCCACTCCTATCCCATTCTAGATTCTATATATATTCAATCGGATAAGCAGTGTACTAAGATAGGGAGGAATCACTACTACAGAAATACTAATACTGGACACCTGATCACAGATGGTTCATCGAAACCGTCTGTATTAAACACAATCTCAGACGGTTTTTATTTACCCACCGTTTGTGTTATTGCTAAAAACCGTTTGTGAAGAGGTCATATCACAGACGGTTCATGTTTAGAACCGTCATGAAGTATCACGAGCGATTCGACCAAAAACGATCGTCATATTACCCAATATCACAAGCGGTTTTTGATCGAGCCGTCTGTGATACTTCACGACGGTTCTAAACATGAACCGTCTGATATGATATGACCACCTGAGACGGTTTTATTAAAAAACGATCCGTGATAATTAACTCATCACGAGGCGGTGCGATGTACATATATAGCTTCCGACCAATGAGTCTTCTTGATCTCCATCTCTGGCGCTAGGGTAACCACGGAGATCTCCAAGCCCGGTGAGTCCATCGCCACTCCGTGCCCGGTTTGAGTATCGCCTCACCTCACTGAGCCGCCCCGCTCGTGTGGTCCATTTCAGCTATTGTCGCTGAGGAGCTTGCCGCCGTTGCCTCTGTTCACCGATCGACGACCAGCCACATTGGACCTTCCTTGACTTTATTGACACCTTCCTCGTGATCAAGGTGAGCTACTGGAGCATAAGTATCCTTTAATTTGAGTAGTTTGAAAGTTCTGTTGAAATCGCTAGTTCGGCGCCGCCACGACATCACCGTCGGTTAGCCTCGAGCGACTTAGGGCCCGAGCCACGACTATTAGCAATGTGATGTCACCCTAAGCCCAATTTGAGCTTCAAATCCTACTGTTTTTAATCATTTAGTTAATAAACTAACGAGTCTACGACATGTGGGACCGCCATAGATTTTATAAATAAAATCATGAAATAAAAAATGAGTCACTAACAAGTAGGGCCCACATGTAAGTTAATAAAATCCGGAAAAATGTAAAAATAAAAAAAACGTAATTAAACCTCAGAAAATACGCTTTCGAAGTCACCATTTTATTTATTTTCAGGGTTTTCAATACGAACCGTATGATGGACCGAAGCTGGATGTACGCTGAGAACCGTGTGAGTGAAGAGTACATTAATGCCGTGTCTACCTTTACAATAGTTGCCGAGGAGGATATGTTGAATAAGGGGGTGGAATATATGTACTGTCCATGCATTGACTGCGAGAATCTGAAGATGTTTAACAACCGAGCGCAGATCGAAGCACACTTGATTGAATGGGTTTCAAAAGGGTTATACATGTTGGACCAATCACGGTGAAGAGCATATTATCAGAAGTCAGCGATATGCATATTATCAGAAGTCAACGATATGCATATTATACAGAAGTCAACGATATCTTGCCAGATGTTGTCGATTGTGGTTCGATTCGGATAGGTCAGTATGATGACAATCTAGATCGGATGCTTCGCGATGCAGAAGGGAACTGTGATGAGAGGGAGTATGTTCAATTCCGGGGCTTGATGGAGGACTCGGAGAAACCTTTGTTCCCGGCCAGCAAGTCGGAATACACAAGGTTGTTATCCGTGCTTAAACTGCTGAAATTGAAGGCAAGCAGCGGTTGGTCCAACAAGAGTTTCTGGAGTCATTAGGTCTCTTAGCGGACATGCTTCCTGAGAAAGCGAGTTGCCCAAAACCACCTACAAAGCCAAGAAGGTTCTTTGTCCATTGGGAATGGAAGTAGAAAGAATACATGCATGTCCAATGATCAGATCCTGTATCCTCTCGAGTATACAAACATGCATGTATGTCCGTCGTGTAACGCATCCCGATACAAGCGTAAGAATCAATCGGATGACGACAAGGAATCGGGGTGAAGAAAGGACCTCTGCTAAGGTGGCGTGGTATCTTCTGTAATTCCCGTTTGAAGCGGTTTTGCGAACCCAAAGAATGCAAAAGCTGCAGTATTGGCACTCGAGGAGCGTAAGAATGATGAAAGTTAAGACACCTGTTGATTCCGCCCGGTGGAGAAACATCGATAGGAGGTTTGCGGACTTGGTGCGGGCAGGAATATAAGGTTTGGATTGAGTGCTGATGGAATGAATCCTTTCGGTAACATTGGCAGCCGACATAGCACTTGGCTCGTGATGCTCTGTATCTACAACCTTCCTCCTTGGTTGTGTATGAATCAGAAATATATTTTGTTGTCGATACTTATCCAAGAGTCGAAACAACCTGGGAATGATATTGATGTGTACCTAGCACCATTGATGGAAGATCTAAAAATACTGTGGATTGAAGGAGTACATGTATGGGATGCGTACAAACGAGAGAACTTCACTTTACGTTCCTTGTTGTTCTGCACCATAAATGATTATCCTGCCCTTGCTAATCTGTCGGGCGGTACAAAAGGTGCCAAAGCACATACTCACTACTTAGATGATACCAAGAGTGTGTGGCTGAATCACTCGCATAAAATCGTGTACATCGTCATCGTAGGTTCCTTGGAGGGCTCACCCATACTACAGGATGAAAAAACAATTCAACGGAGAGAAGGAGGACAGATTCGGCTCCAAGGCATTTAAGCGGAAAAGAGGTCTATGATATGGTTAAGGATTTAGATTTTGTGCTTGGAAAGGGATGTAAATCGAGGACCGTAAGAAGAACATGTGGAAGAAGAGATCAATATTTTGGGACTTACCTTATTCGGAGCACCTAGAAGTTAGCCATTGCATCGGCGTCATGCGTGAGAAGAATGTATGTGACGACTTGATTGGTCTCTTCTTGAACATTAAATGACAAAACAAAGGATGGTGTCAACGCATGCGGCTTGACTTGGTTGATATGGATATCGGACTGAGTTAGCACCAACAAAAACCGATAAAGGACGAACGTACCTTCCCTTGTTTGTTACACTCTGTCCAAGGCCGAGAGAACGAACTGTGCGGTGCTTGCGGTGTGAAAGTTCCGTCCGGTTACTCCGCCAACATGAAGAAACTTGTTTCGATGGAAGATTTGAAGTTAATTGGCATGAAGTCTCATGATTGTCATGTGTTGATGACACAAATGCTCTCTGTTGCAATTAGAAGTATTTTGCCGATCAAGGTCCGAGAGACAATCATGAGGCTGTATTATTTCTTTAACACAATTGCTCAGAAGGTCATCGATCCCAAAGGACTAGATACTCTGCAGGACGAGGTGGTGACGACTCTATGTGATCCTGAGATGTATTTCCCTCCGTTGTTTTTGATATCATGGTCCATCTCATTATTCATATTGTGAGGAGATAAAGATGTGCGGGCCGTGTTCCTCGTAGCATGTACCCGTTCGAGAGGTTCATGGGAATTCTCAAGTCCTATGTACGGAATCGATCTCGGCCAGAGGGCAGCATCATCGAAGGTTATGCAATCGAAGAGGTCATTGAGTTCTGCGTCGATTACATGGCTCAGGTCGAACCGATGGGTGTGCCTCGATCTCGCCATGAGGGAGGCTCGAGGGTATCGGGATCATCGGAAGAAAGCAATCACTCCAGATATGGATCGTATGCTCAAGCCCATTTCACGGCCTTGCAACACATGGTGAAGTGTCCCGTATATCGATCGGCTGGGGCGTGCTTGACAGCGAGAATCCGTGCGGCGGATGTTTGGATCACGAGACAACACAATGAGACGGTTCAACCAATGGTTGAAGGAGCGACTTCGCTAGGAGCTCGTCAAGTGATATCTTGACATGGTTGGCAAAAGGGCCAATATTCAGCTTGTAACATGGCGAGGATACAACATAAATGGGTACATATTCTATCTGCAGCTCGGGATATAAAAAGCACTAACGAGCAGCGGTGTCGCATAGATGCATTCAAGATCTTGATGGGGTGAGGAACTCCTACTATGGGCAAATAGAGGAGATACAGGGAGCTCGACTACGTGCTTTTCAAGATCCCCCTATTTTGGTGCCGTTGGGTCCATCTCCCACAGGTAAAGGTTGACAAGTACGGCATCACTACCGTGGACCTCGAACGTGTCGGATACAAAGACGAACCATTCATACTGGCTAACTAAGTTGTTCAAGTCTTCTATGTTACCGACCCGGCAAATAAGAAGCGCCACGTAGTTCTTCATGGAAAAAAGGAGGATTGTTGGAGTTGAGAATGTAATGGGCGAGAAAGAATACAATCAATTTGACGAGTTGCATCCTTTCGGAAACGGCATAAGGGTCGAGGAAGAAGAACGTGACGAAACTAGCTACATACGTGTCAATCATCATGAAGGGCTAATTTTTAATGATTAATTGAACAATGTGTGTATATATATGTACGTTCTTATGAATGGTTAATTTTAGTTCATTTGAGTTAATTAATTGATTTGTACTGTGAAATGGATGTGATTGTTTCTCAAATGAATGTGAATTGGGCGTATATACATGTACTTGTTGTCTTTTACGCTTGTTTGAGAGGGCATGGCTAGCATTTCTTGAGGCTAGCCAATAAGCGTAACTAGATATTAACCAATACAAAATAATATCATAGGCGGTTTGAGCTACAAACCGTCTATGATAATATATCCTGAGCGGTTGTTTATTAAAACCGTCATGATACATCACATATCACGAGCGGTTCTAAGTTAGAATAAATGCATGATACATATATCACGAGACGGTTGTTTATTAAAACCGTCATGATACATCACATATCACGAGCGGTTCTAAGTTAGAATAAATGCATGATACATTATATATCACGAGCGGTTCTCGTGAGCGATGCAGCGATAGTATGTATCCTGAGCGGTTCTAATTTAGAACTGCCTGTGATATCCATCTATTTATATTGATTTGTAGCTAGGGTTTGCCGCGCGCCACTCTCAAGCGATTGGTTTCTCAACTCCTCGCTCCCTCCTCCCCGAGCCCATCGCGCCCGTCCTCGTCGCCTCCTCGAGCCCAGCGCGACTCCTCCCCGATCCGTCGGCCGCCTCCTCCTCCCGGCCGGCGCTCCTCCCCAGGCTTGAGCCACCTCCTCTGACCGGCGCACCTCCCCCGAGCCCGCCGCGCCTCCCCCGAGCCCGCCGCCTCCTCCCCTCCCAGGCAGCCGGCGCACCTCTCCTTTGGCCGCCCTGCTCTTTGCTCGTCTTGCTCCTGCTCGTCCTTCTCCTCGGCGCCCAAAGGTAACCAATGCCGAAGTTGCCGACCAGCGCCCTTTCCTAACTATTTCTATCAATAATCTGTCATGGACCCTCATGATAATTGTACTTGTTTTAGGAATTTGTATTTGTTCTAGTCAGTTATTCATATGGTATTTGTTTTGATCTCTCTTTGGAATATATTGCAATGTGGTGTGGTGGGCTTGAGATGAATGCTTTGTGATGATAATAGTCTTGTACTGAAATTGTTTTGATAATCGGGTTTGTACTTGAGCTCTAATTGGAATGCTTACTCTATATCTGATAGCAATATCAAAATGTTAAATCTTAGCTTTATGATGTTTTCATTTGTTCACATGATGTTCTATTTCTTATGAAGATGTCTTCCGCTCATTCTTTGTCATCGCCGCCTCATGTGTCTGATGACGCACCATCCTCTGGAACAATATCGAATCGCGGTAGAAGAAGAGGAATATCGAAAAGGCCTAGGGGCCGATTTACCATCACGGAGGTCGATCAGTCTGGAACCCCTTTCAATCCTCGCCGAGCAGCGTTCGTATTTCGGAGAACGATCGGAATAGTTGCACGGGAACGGGTCAGCGTCACCTACGATTCGTGGAAGTTGGTGCGAACTCTTGCTGTTGTTGTCTTGTGGATATTCTCAAATCGTTCGAGATCCCGGCAGAACACCTGGACTCCGTGCAACGACACGCATTGCTATAGGCGTGCAAAGCATGGAAGAACTTCAAGAGCACGCTTGTCAAGAACTACGTGGAGAAGGATCTGAGGCCCTTCCACAAGTATCCATTTTGGAAGAGTCTGGGCGAGTTTGTGGTGAAGAAGGCAGCAGATGAATTTAGGAGTGAAAGTCGGCGCTGCGGTCCTCGAACAAAAACAAGCACCCCTACCGGACTTCGGCACGCTGGGTATGCGGGTAAAACCCGATATGGAGGGATCGGGAACAGCGAGCAAAATTGTTGAATGTCTCCCCGCCATTTCCGAGATCAGCGATGTGCGCTCCGACGGTGGTTATTTGCGAGGATTACGTATTGGGCCCTCTGAGCGTACTTTCAAACCTCGCACCGAAGTGTCCTAGCGCTGGTAAGATATCGAACTACCTAGTTTGTAATTACTCCATAACTTCATAGGAAGTGAAATGACATGTCGGGACTATTGCGAGTAACGCTGAGTGCACAATCTTTCCAAGGCTCATTCGGGTAGATAGGAGAAAGATATACTCTCTGCGGCCCTAGGAAGCGATGAGCATCCGGATTACATACGAGAGGCGCCGGTGTTTATGTTACATGGGAAAAATGGTTCCAAGCGGACTCCGGATCGTGCGGAGTAGGAAGAAACCAAAGCGAGCACGATGCAAAGCTACGAGAGGAGATTCGTGCATCCCTCAGAGATGAGCTCACTAAAAAAATCAGAGGTGAGGTCACTCAATCCATCAGAGAGGAGATTCGTGCATCCTAGCAAAAGCAGATGGAGACCTTTGAGGAAAGGATTAGGGGATTGCAACTCCCAAATCAGTTGCAAGCCCTTGCCCCTACTGTGCTAGCCATTTCCCCCAAAACTTACGAGTAGGCAGGCGTCAACCTTAACCCTACCCCAATAGGTGACAACAGATTTCCCATCGATGACATCCAGGTAATAATTATTATCTCTGGAATGCTCGATCCATTGATAGGCCTGTTGGAGTAGCTAATTTTGTATCGTTATGTACGTAGGTGGCTATGAAGTGCAAGCTCCAAGTGAGATATGTCTCTGTTGCCCTAGATGCTGCTTGGGGCTAGGTGTATCCATCCGGTGTCAAAGCTTTGGTGCACGGTGCAAATCTAGCGTCAGATTTTGCAAAAGTGAATGTGGACGGTGTTTGTGCCAATTTCGAGGCCGTCCCGCTGAAAATTCCCCCAAACAACGAGGTCATGACTCTAGGGCAAGCCGTTGGAACATTCATCCAGTGGCCCAAGGAAGATATCTGCCTGGAGCTACCTACTCCGGTGTCAACTTCACGGGAATGTCCTACAACGGCATCAAGTCCATGGGACCTGACTGCACCGAAGTTACCTGCACTAACACGGCAAGGGCCCGCTGCATCACATGCATTTACACCTCGTGCTCAATCGACTCTTGTGAAGTCGACCTATACAAAGCGAGGTAGCAAGGGCAAATCGAAGATGATCGACTCCTGTCCTGATATCCCCTTCTTGCCATTGGCCCGGAAATTCGTGCTAGGCGAGCCGTTGCTCAAGAAGTTAGACAGCCCTACCTTAGGACCGGATTGCACGACATTGCATACATGGTACATGGAACAGTCCAACAAGCCGATTGATCAATGACGCTCGGGTTTCACCGTCAAGTTCAAGGAGGATCATTTTAACCACGTGCATCAAGACGCTGTCTTCACGGTGACCTTCGACAACTTGTTCTGTCTCTTCAACCTCGACGAGCTCGACGTCTCACTCATACGATGCTGGACACTGTAAGTGTGTACAATAACGGTCAATGTTCGTGTAATACCGATAAATGTTATATATAACTCCTTGCTTTTGTATATAGATACATGATCTCTGAAGCCAAAACAAGGAAATCACCGGTAGGTTTCCTCGACCCACACATTGTCTCCGAGTAAAGCATCACAAATAATGCAACATTAAATGAGAATTACGTTATAGATTTTTTCATGGCTCGCCGCAACAAGGAATTCATACTTTTGCCCTACAACCAGAAGTAAGTGTTGCACTACTAGCTATACTTGTTGATTTGTACTTTATAAGTAACACGAACTTAGGTTTAATGACCATGCTGACATACATGTGTAGCTTCCACTGGATTCTAATTGTAATTATACCAAAATAGAAATAGGTAATATACCTAGATTCCCTACAGAGGGCCACTCACAACTTCACAATTATCTGGAATTTAATCATCAGGTAAACACATTTTCTCCATAGAAACTCTATTGTAGTCTTTCCTTCCTTTGCAATGGCTAAGGCTAACTTCTTGGAGTCACGTGGGGTGTTCGGCGTGTTACATGCTAGAGGATGGAATATCGAGGAAAAACGTCACATGATCAAAAATTCCGGTACTCGCTAGCTAGTACACATTAATCCTATATAACACTTAGTAGTAATGCCTCTCGAACTAAACAATTCTATTTTTGCGGTTACCAAGGCCGCTTGAGCATAGCGTCTGTGGATACTATGTTTGCCACAGCATGCAACTACTCATCGGTTTTGCGATCACCAATGATCCTCAGGTTTGTCAATCTTGCAACAATTATTTCATATATACTTACCAATTTATATAAGCACGAATTTAATCTTCCTATCGACAGGTTGCGACCATTGATGAAACTGCGTTGGAACAGAGCGAGCTCATAAAAGTTCGATCATACCTTGCGTCATTCCTGAACAATCAGGTCATAAATCTAGATGGGAGCTTCCACAGTGTAGATTGAACTTGATTGGGATAGATTGAACTTATTGGTACATGTGTGTAAAATGTACATTAAAGGTTAATTTTAGTTAATTGATTTGTGAATTGGATGTGCTTGTTTCTGAAATGAATGCGAATTTGATGTGCTTGCTTCTGAAATGAATGCGAATTGGATGTGCTTGTTTCAGAGGGCATGGCTAGCATTTCCTGAGGCTAGCCAATAAATAGAAATAGATTTAGCAATGCAAAAGAATATTACAGACGGTCTGTAGATGCAACTGTCTGTGATAGTTGACTATCACAGACGGTTTGTATATGCAACCGTCTGTGATAGTCGACTATCACAGACGGTTTGTAGATGAAATCGTCTGGGATATTATGTATTACAGACGGTTCAAAAACCGTCTGTGATGACCTTATGCATTACTGACCCATAAACTCAGACGGCTCACAAAACCGTCTGTGATGATGTTTTTGAACCGTCTGTGAAGGCCTTTTCTGTAGTAGTGAATGACCACACATATGGTTGAGTGGTTTTCTGTGTCTGTTACTTGGCACAAGGTTCTTGTCCTTACCTGAGGCTATGGACTAATACCAACTCGTGGCTGTTCACTTCCTGGCCTCACTTTTTATCAAGTCTATTGGGTTGTCCAACATCTTAGTCTCAACCCTCAACTCTCCATCAAAACCATTGGCGAACAGCCAATACTCTTTTCATGATTTTATAGACACATTGTGACAATGCTAATTATATAGCTATTATTTTATGTGAACTTGTCAAGGTGAATATGGCTTACAAAGGATGTAAACTTGGCAAGGTGAATATGGCCTACAAATGCTAGGTGGGTTTGTCTGTGGGGTATCAGGATTTATCTATTTATCATGGCATTCAAAAATATTATTTCAATAATAAAGTAATTGGCATAAATATAGTAATGAAAGTAATATTATAAATATATGAAAAATGGGCTCAAAATGATCAAAGGAATGTGACTTGCCTCCTTGCACAAAGTCTTCTAGATATTGGTCTTGTACGGTGTCTTCTGGAGTCTGGTCGTCGAAGTCGTGACCTAACGCGAAAAGAAAATAAACCAAATAAAATCTAGCTCGACAATGAATGAGCTGGGAACAACATGCAAGTAAAAATAATTTAGAAAAGAATTAAAAAAGAGGTGGTGTGGGATTGTGGGAATTTATTGGGAGCTTGATTTGGCAGAACGGAGCTAACAAATGGATTCACGGGCTCGAAACGGTTGAAATGGATATATAATATCGAATTAGGGTTTTAGGGATGAATAGTGTCTAACGATGAATAGTACTTTTTTGCTATTCATATACAAAAATGTTTAGTGAATAGTAATTAGGCTTTACTGCTTTTGATTACGAACAGTAGTGCCTTCACTGTTTTCGTGGGGTGAACGCATATGAATTTTACTGTGCTATGAACAGTGGCGAACAGTGTTTGGTTTACTGTTCATGGGTTGTGAATAGTACTGGACCAAGCCTAGTACTCAGATGGGCTAAAGCCCAAAATGGCCGAGCCATTTTGGCCCAGCTTTTGGGCAGCCTTGAGCTGCGCTCGGCTCGCTTGAGCCAGCACCGGCGCGCCGTTGAGGGCTGCGGCGGCTCCGGTGATCGGCAATGGCGGGGAAGGGTGCAGGGAGCACTAGGGAGGTGCGGCCAACCCATTTTGGGGATTTGGACGGACCGAGGAGGCTCAGGAATGGGGTGGCAACATGGGTGGTGGCAGACCGGAGTAGGGGGGATGGGGGCGGCGCTCTGGTGGGATTCCAGCCAAGGTGAAAGGTGATGAAGCATCAGTGGGGCAAGGTGAGTTCATAGGAGGTGTCAGTGGGGCTCGAGGCGCATTGAGGCAGCTTGGCAGCAGTGGCAGTGAGAGGCGCAGCGGAGAGGCTCGGTGTCGGTGAGGTTCTGATGACATTGGGGGGTGGAGATGGTGGGGAAAGGAGTGAGGTGGCGAGAGGGAGCTTACTGCGGGATCAATTTGGCGGTTGGGTGGTCGGAGGCGACGAATCGGCGTCGGGCTCGTCGAGGAAGAAGAAGCAGGCGGCGGCGATTCTTCAAAATTGCCGGCGTTGGAAGGGGAAGGGGCAGAGGGGAGGTGGTGTGGTGGGAGATGGAGAGGATGGCTTGCCCGGGTGGCTTTATATAGCCCCAAGAGGCAGTGGGAGCAGTAGGACGGTGTAAGCAGGGAGGCGGCGAGGTGGATGGGCGGCTGTGGAAGGCACTGGGTGGGTGAGGTGGTGGTGCGGGGGTGGTGCGGTGGCGGTGGAGATGTGCACCAGCAATGAAGGCGGAGCAAGGTGGCGCGGCTGACAGGAGCGAAGGAGGAGGCGGTGGCATTGGGGCGGTGACGCACGGGGAAGAAGGGGGTGGCGCCCAGGGAGAAATGCGCCACCGAGTGGGGAAAGCGGAATGGCCGAAAAGGGAAAGCGGGTTGTGGGGAGAAACTTCCAAAAAGGGAAATAAATCAAATTCAACCAAAAAAAGGCCAAAAAGTTTTGAAATTCCAGATTTTTGGGTTGTTTCAGTCATTAAGGAAGATGTGTTAGCGGTGTTTGCAAGTGATTTTTTTTTGTCACCAACAGATCAAACTTTGCGAAGATTAACACAACGAACATTGTTCTGCTGCCAAAGAAAAAAGAGGCCATTGAAATAGGCGAGTACACAAACGAATTAGCTTAATACAGAGTGTTGCAATGCTCGTTACCAAGGTAATGTCGATCCGGCTCGGCAAACATATGGATAAGCTGATTTCTAAGAGCCAAAGTGCGTTCATCAAAAGGAGATGCATACATGAAAACTTCTTATATGTGCAAATACCACCGATCGAAGACGCCGATACTCATGATAAAACTTGACATATAAAATGAGTTTCATGGCCTTATATGCTGGATATGCTTCAAATAAGGGGTTTTGGTGTTAAATGGAGAGAATGGGTTTCCATTCTTCTAGCGACATCGAGCTCCAAGATCTTGTTAAATGGAACTCAGGGACAGAAAAATTGGCACGTCGCGGTGTTCGGCAAGGAGATTCTCTGTCACCATATCTATTCATTCTAGCTATCGATTCACTGCAGTGCCTACTTGTTCGAGCAACAGAGCAAAGCTGGCTTACACCTCTAAATGAGAGACCGGCGAAGTTCCGGCTCTCGATATATGAAGATGACGCAATAATTTTTCTAGCGCTAGCCAAGGAGGAAGTGGAGCTGTTACAAATATTTGGTGAAGTCACAAGCCTTAAGGTAAACATAAACAAGAGTGCTATCATTCCCATCCGATGCTAACAACTCGATTTTGATGATATCCTGCTAAACTTTCCAGCTATTAGAAAACATGTACCGTGCACATATCTTGGATTAATGTTGACTTTGGGCAAACTCAGGAAGGTGCAACTTCAGCCGTTGATTGATAAGATTGAAGGGAGACTAGTCTTGTAAAAATTGCAGTTTTAGCAAACATTCATATTTAATTTCAGCATATTTAAATGACATTAAAGCATAATTCCAGCAGTATTTAAATGGCCGAATTAACTTATACACATGTAAATTCTCCAAGTCATCTAAAAACAATAATGTGCTTGACGCATACATTATGTGAACAAATAAAATCAACATAAAGCTAAGATTTAAGAAATTGTTTATTGCTCTCAGAAGGCTAGTTGCACAAGATATAATCTTGGCCATCACAGCACTTATGACAAAATGTAACCACAAATTGAATATGACAATTATAGAGTAGACCTTGAGCTTAAAAACAGAACTTGCTATTCCAAACAGATAAGTTCTAACAAATCATCCATTCTAACTTGCTGGACACCAAGAACAGATGAGTTAAATCAATCTACCATTCAATAGATATGAATATCATTGATTGAAACAGGATACCATAATCTGTTTTGTACTACCGTGACCGAAACCGGATCACAGAGAACAGAAATGAACACTATAGTGAACAACAAGTATCACGGGATGAATCAAATACTCAGAACATGAAAACAACAAGTAATCTGACAGCTCAAGATCTATCTATACTCAGTGTCACATTCAATTTCAGTTTTAATATTAGTTCATCATCGAGCAATTCAACAGAGCCCACAAAAACCACTTTACAATATCTCATAGTGCTAGGCACAGACAAATCACACAGATTGAATATATCCAATAGCACAGCACATAAGCAAAGCAGTAGGAAAAATGTAATGCTTTAATACTCACAAAGCCGATGGTACTCGAAACCACCGAGAAGAAACGACAAGGCACGTCAATAGACGCTGTCTCAGAAAACTAAGCGTCTCATTGTGCTGCACAAAATAGACGAGGTTGACAGAGATACAATCCGATCTTCGCACTTTGGGATACACCGAAGAACAAAGTTAAGGTACATGAATATGCCGCACAAGATCACACGAATGCACCGGCCGAGTGCACCTCACCATCAAGCACCAAGTAATCGATGAACTGAAGCGCTCTTCCTCTGCAAGATCAACACAGAGCCAATCAAGACAAGCACCGAACCATCGATGCCTAGAATCCCCACACCACCAATCCCACAGAGGATGAGGCAAAAGGGGAAACCAGTGGGATGGCACAAAGATCAGGAGCTTCACCATCGATGAAGTAGGATCACTACGACAGCGCACAGGCTCCAAACCCCTTCAAAATTGAAGCCAAAATCGATGAGGGAGAACCAGATTCAAAAAGGGAAAAAAGACTTGTATTTCTCAGTGCCGAAAAGAAGAGAAGAGGCCACCTTCTCAAGCAGAGAACGGGTGTGCCCAACGCGGTGGCGGCGAACGGTCGACTCTGAAGAGCCCGGGCCAGTCCGTGCCTCCCGCGCCACGCACGCGAGCACCATCTTCAGCCGAAGAAGCTACCAAGCAAGAGAGATTGGGTTGGAGACAAAGTCTCCAACCTTATATCCTCCTAGCTCCAACTGACATGTGGGCCCCACATCCTTATTTCTTTTCCTTTTTTATTTATTCTTTTCTCGAAATGATAAATTCCCAAAATAGCCCTCACCAAATACAACAACTAGTAGGATACAAAGAGTGCATGCTTTCAAGGGCCTAAAGGTTGACAATTCTCAAGGCAGTGCTCACAACCTTACCAAAAGTCTAAGTTGGATATGTGCATATTATATGTATATGTATGTATGTATGTGTTGGAAATATGCCCTAGAGGCAATCATAGAGATGATTATATTTCATTATGTTCACAATATTTGATAATATGTTATCTTGTTCCTTGAATGAATCATCAGTCATAAAGATTAATGAGTATGTGACTTGTTGGTGAAACTCTTTTTAACTTATGATGATGTCGTTCTAAAAGTATCCACAGTCGAAAGTCACCGGTGAACACTAATGACTCTCGACCAGCACATGTATTGATTGATGACCATGTTTCACGGTCATGGATATAGGGATATCGAATCAATAATGTGGACACGTGTTAGAGAACATGGTGTTGGATAAGACCCACCTTGAGACACTATTGAGATTGTTATGATTCTATGTGTCGTTAGTTGGTCTCAAGCAATGATGATGTATAATCCTTAGACCCGAGATCGGATGGTTTCCTACATGTGTAATAGCACTCTTAGGGGTTGCCAAACGCTACTAAATCGGGTGGTTATAAAGGTAGCTTTTGGGTATACTATGAAACATGCAGAGAGGATGTGATTGGTCGGATATGGGATTTGCCCTCCTAACATAACAAGAGAGATATCTCGGGCCCCTCGAAGTGGTCGGATAAAGAAAGTGCATGGCCATGCATCTTTGGTGGTCGAAAAGTTCGACCACATAAGGTTATCCGATACTCGACGAGAAAACATTGAGCAGTCCATGGATGACACAACATCTCACCCGAGTTCAACCAGATATCGTGAGGCAAAGGGAGAATACATGAGTAGGTAAACTTAGTTCGACCACCTACGGATTTGGTCGTATGGAGATACAAGCAAGTCGTGATCGGTCGAACGTAATCACAGAGTGGTGAAACCAAGTCGTGGGAGTTACGAGTTGGTCGTGATCAAATACGAACTGGTCGTATAGAGATAGGACCTGGTCGTAAGTGATGAGGACTTGGTCGTAGATCATATTGCATTAAGGTTCGTCCGATATAATTTGTGTGTATTCGGGAATCGTTATGTCCTGCTAGGAACCGCTACGACTTGTGGCCGGAAAGGGTTTCCGAGTCACAACCGAACTACACATGAACCTAACGGGTCACACACTTAACGGGTTGGAACAAACCAGTACGAATACGATTCGTAAAGAGTGTTTGGATAGGATCCGTCACGGGCCTATATAAGGAGATGCATGAGGCTATTGGGAGGGGGTGAGTTGACGCAAGTTGCCCTACCGAAACCCTAGCCGCCATCTTCTTGAGTGCCTCCCCGTGCGATTTGGTGCTAGCACACCGACCTACGGTTGTTCCTTCCCTGGACGTGTGGATACCATAGAGGCGCTTCTCGTTGTTGCGCTTAGGGCGATCCGCGATCTTCGCAAGGAACTGCAGAGGTCTTTGGAGACGATCAACTCACGAGGATCGCTGGACGATCGACTCGACGATACATCGACATCGACGCTCTTCGTCGGACCAGTCCGCCGACACTTCTTCCGCCGCTTTCTGCTGCGTCTAGTAGTAACGATCTGTGATCATCTTCTTGCTTGGCTTCTGGTTTATGCGTGGTAGAAATTTTGAATTGTTGCTATTGTAGCCTACCAGATCTTCTTAAATGTATGTATGGATGGATGTATGTAGGTACATATACATCCATACATACATACATACATACATACATACATACATACATACATACATACATACATACATACATACATACATACATACATACATACATATATATATATATATATATATATATATATATATATATATATATATATATATATATGCACACATTTAGTGGGAGTTCACTCTATGTTTTATGGTAGATCCATGTTCTTTATCCACATATATTGAGATCCTTACTTTGAAACACATCCTTTGAATATATGAAGCTTTTGTAGTTGTAAATTCAATTATTTGCAATTGGGTTGTCATGAATTGCCAAAAGGGGGAGATTAAATGATCTAGTCCCTCCATTATGTGTTAATGGTGAGTTTTTGTTATTAATGACAATCGGATTTGTGGGACTTATATTCTCCATGAGTTGTTGTGAAATAGGTTTAGTCCCGGTTCATGATGAAGACTTTGGATGGCATCATCAGTTGATGGTCTTCAAGTCAAGTGGATGACATCATGAGTTGATGGTCATCAAGACAAGGACTTGGATTTGGAGAGGACATGATCATCATCATGTGAAAGATTGAAGATGGATGCTCAAGGAAAATGTAACTAGCATAGGCTAAGGATATGTTTCTTAGTCATTATACCGGTCTCGGTGTTTGGTTAGGAGACCAGATTTCTAGTATAGGTTTTCGTACTATTAAGAATGGTCTTGTCTAGTAGCTTAAGCCTCATCATGTGTTCATATCTCAATCCAGCTTACTCTAGCTCTTCCAGACCTGATGCTATCGTTTGTGAATGTGTTTTGCAAATGGTTGAAGCTCATGCATTTACTCTTTGTAGCATGTGACTATAATTTGTAAATGTGTTTTACAAATGGTTGAATTCCATGCACTTACTCCTTGTGGCATGATTTATTGTTTGTGAATGTGTTTTGCAAATATTTGAATTTGTAGCATGAGACTATAATTTGCAAATGGTTGGAGTCCATGCACCTACTCATGGCATGATGCTATTGTTTTTTAATGTGTTTTACAAATAGTTGAAGCCCATGCATTTACTCTTTGTAGCATGAGACTATAATTTGTAAATAGTTGAAGTCTATCACCTACTCCTTGTGGCATGATACTAAAGTTTGCGGATATGTTTTGCAAATAATTGAGGTTCATGTATCTAATCTTTGTGGTATAAGACTATAATTTGCAAATGAGTTTTTCAAGTGGTCGAAGTTCATGCATCTTTGCTTTGGAAATCAAAAATTGAATTGAACTCAAGTTTTCAACATAGGGTAGACATGTCTGAGGTTTCCAGAGAGCTCCCAAGGGGGCCAGACATATCTAGGGGTACGCAAGACATGTCTAGGGCATCAGCGTCTCGGCCCAATAGCTATTTGCCGCGTGTACATGAACTAGCCATTATGTGTTGTTACCAACACCCCATACATGTTCGGGGTATATGTGTTTGTGCTGATTTTGCAAGTAACGACTAGTTTCTTGCATGGGAGCTATATAAGCTTGGCTTGGGGTTCTATATCATGGTTGAAGACACCCCATTTCATTCTCTTGAGTTAGTGTGAGCTTCTCCTGTCAATTGTGCATGTGTTGCACTTTGTGAGCAAGGATAGATCTCTAGTTACACGTGTTGCATCTAGAGGTGGATTGAGTATCTGTGCTTGTATAGTACCTGGTGAGAGTTAAGCTAGGGGCTTGGCTTATTACTCTTGGTGCTTACCGTCACCTAGATGGCATGGAGGTGTTGTAACATCCCAAATGTATAATTAGGGTTAATCAAGTATAATTATATGTGTAGAAATTAAAACTTTTTCTCACATCTTGAAAAACCCTAAAATCTCATGTAATTCTTGTCCAAGAGTTGTGTAATCCAAAAACACAAAGCTCTTGTTGACCAAAAATCAAATTCCTTTTTCCAATTATCTTAAATCTTGTGCCAAACATTTGGAATATATTTTCCTTGGTCCCAAAAAACTGATATGGGACCCCTCTGAAAAATATCCTGAGTTATAACACTTGTTGATAATTTTGGAGGCAAAACAATCCTTTAAACAACCTTCATGAATTTCCTGAGAAAAATGCATTGCATAATAACCTCTGGAAATTTTATGCAAGGTTGATCTCATTATCAGCAAGCTCCAGTTAAAATTTCATCAAATTTGGAGTTCATTTGCTATCTCAAATAATTCAGTAAGTTTCATTTGTTAAAAACTAAATTTAAAAGCCTACACTGCTCCTTGGGCTAGCCATGTTCAAAGTTGGTCCAGCCCAACCATGTCTCGCACCTCAGCCAGACCTCATCTCCACTGGATCGGTCGCGGTAGTTGGATTTACATCCAACACCCACGACCTCCTCATGATCAACACCGCATGTGCTTTCCCACCTCATGAGGTCATTGCCGTTGGATCGCTGATCCATGGTCATGACCTCCCCGTGTGTTAAACCTCAAAGACCTCCTCGAGCCGTTAAACCATCGTGGCGAGGTCATCCCACTTGTTGAGGTCGTGGCCGTTGGATCAAATCCAACACCACGACCTCCTCCTCAACATACTCGGTCAGTCCTCCCATTTCACGTGAGGTCATAGCCCTTGGATCCAAGATCCATGGCCCCGACCTCCTCCTCTCAACCTAAACTAAACAAACCTCCCACCTAACCAAGGTCGTAGCCGTTGGATCGAGATCCAACACTCACGACCTCCCGTGTTATCAAGCACTCACAACCTTCCCCATCTTTTGTTGTGCACCGTTAGATTAAAATCTACTGGTCACGACCTCCTTTTTGTCTCATGCGCACTGACCTCCCAACAAGACGTGAGATCGTAGCCCTTAGATCTAAATCTAAAGGCCATGACCTCCCTTGCTGCTATGCGTCATATCGGACCTCCCATCGTGTCGGTGCCCTTGGATTTAAATCCAAAGGCCATGACCTCCCCTCATGTCTTTTGATCGCGTGCGATTAAGTCCTCACCGGAGGTCCGCGACCGCTGGATGGAGATCCAACGCTTTGGACCTCTGTCCCTTTTCCTCACGTGCGTTTTCGCGATTAAAAGAAATCGGAGGGCCACGACCTCCCCATCCTTGATCGTGTGGTGGGACCTCCTCCCGGCCACTTAAAACATAACGGTTCAAAAATTGATCCGATGGTTAGGACCTCCCTGTGTCTTATCCAACGGTCACCAAGACCTCCCTGTTCTTCTCCTTCCTCTGGCGCATCTCGTGCTCGAGCGGTGGAGTTATGCGCCTTGAGCCTCTGCACCTTTAATGACTCTTCTTGACCGCATTTAATGCAGTCGACTTTCATCTTCAGTCAAGACACCGCCCTTGTCAACTTTATGTCATGTCCACCCCATGGACCAACCCGTGGGCTAAGCTCACCATGGAGCTTAGCCCCACTCATAACCTTCACTCGGGCTATAAGTCACCCCGGGATCCTCCTTGGCTTCCTTTGCACACAACCGATCTCACCTTGCATCTTGTCGTGGTGAGCTCTCACTCACTCACCTCCTCTCTAGTGGCCGCCATTGTTGAAGTCCTTGGAGCTTCTCGGAGCTCAGAGTTCCAGTGGCTCCTCTTTCAACCCTTGCTCACTTTGTGCTCCCCAAACCTCCTGGAATAACCCTAACTTATTTTGTTTGGGCATTTTTGAGAGGTGGACAAAGCCGAGCTTGAGCCGGTGCCATGAGTCAAGCTTCATTGTCTTCCCCAACTCCGGTCATCACCTCCACGGCCTCCCCAAAGACCTTAGGACCTCCAGGTACCTCCTGTTAGTCCTTTGAATTCTCGGCACCCGCTTGAATGCATGTTGCGGAGCTTAAGTTTTGGCACACGCTTGATTGTCGCGCGAGCTCCATTTTGCATTTTAAGTAGTTTGGCCGTCTTTGGTCATCTTTTGACCTCTCCGGCCGACGGCGTTCAAGGCCGTCGCCGCCGTTGAAGGAGGACCATTAGCGCGCATGGTTATGCGGACCAATTCGGTATCGTGGACCTCACCGCCGGGCTCTACATCGCCGGCGAGATCACTTCTTCTTCGCCGGTTTTGTCGGACACAACGCGGCGTCGTTGTCGTTTTAGGACGAAATCCTCCATGTTTAATGCGCTAATCATGTGTTCCAATCATTGTAATCATTGGATGTCTTAACGCCTTAAATCCACCCTTTAATGCGTGCATTTAAGACCTCCGCGGACCTCCTTGATGTCCAAAGCGCATTTATTCATGTCCAAGTGCGTCTTGCGAGTTAAAGTATTGGTGCAGGGCGTCTGCACCTCCTCCGAGGAGATCTGGAGCGTCCAAGACCTCCCTTCGCAATCGTGGCCGCCTGCACCTCCCCGGAGGTCTGTGGACGTTAGACCTCCGTTTAGGACCTCCCGAGGCCATCTCAGCCGTTCATGACCTCCCCGGGTAGATCTTAACCGTCAAGGTCCTCCCTCGGACGATCTGAACCATCGAGGACCTCCCTTGGAACATCTGGACCGTCCAAGACCTCCCCTGTGAGGTCCTGACGATGTAGATCTTCCTCAGGGAGATCTTGATAGTTTGGACCTTCCTTTGGAAGATCTCAACCGTTGAGGACCTCCCCTTTAGATCTGGTTCGTTCCGGACCTCCTTTCTGTGTTGTGGTCCGTTGGATCTCCCATCTACGGCCACGACCTCCCCTCACCTCGCGCATGTGAGTTGCTAAGAGGTCCAGACCTCTGGACTTCACGTCTTGGCGTGTGTGATGTTCTCTGGGAGGTCTTGAGCCGTTGGATCTGAGATCTGTGGCTCACGTCCTCCCATACCCTTGTGAGTTTTAGAAATTCCAGTGAGGTCTTAGTTAAACTGAAATAAGGTATAGACTTTAGAATTTCATATCTTTCTCGTTTTAAATCCAAATGAGGTCATTCAACTTGTGTTGGCTCTGTCTTGGACTTGACTTTAATCCAAAAATGATTGTAAGTTGAGTTCAACTCCAGAGCACAGTTGCCATTAGGTTTTAAAACTCACTTTAAATATACACTCAAAAACAATATTTAACTTGTAAAATGTATAACTAATGCTCTGTAGATTATTTTTGAGTGAAACCAACTTTGTTGGTTTCCTCTATTAATGAACTTACTGTGAAAATTAGTTTTGAGCTTGTTGCTGTTATAAAAATGAGAACTTGTGCATTATAATTTTGTTCAAGTTCTTGTTTTTGAAAAATTATAGAAAGTGCAATATAGCTCCAAATGAGATGAACTCAATTGCGTTATTCATCTCATGAGGTGCTGGTTTTACAGTAAAAATTTCAGCTTCACTTCTATTCTAGAAAATTTTGCGATGAACAGTAACATATTTCTAATTAATAGGCTGAGCAGAATTGATTTCATCATATCTTTTGCATTAAGAATCCAAATCAATTGGTTCTTGTTGCTAAATTCATGATAAATCATTGTCTTGCTGCTGTAAAATTTTCATAGCTTTCGGAGAAGTTTCTCTATTGCGTCTTTTTGGTTTTTCGTCGTTCTTATCGGTTCTTTCTCGCTTTTCCGTTAGGTTTCGACATTTGTGGTGATCCCGAGAGCGACCCTCTGCCACAACTTGGCCAGCAGCAAGGCAAGCAGTTTGATCATTTCCATCATTGTCCCATTACTTTAAAGCTTAATATATTGTTTTACTTCTATGTATGCATGCTACTTTGTGTTAAATGTCGCTAGCAAGCCTATAGTTGCATGATCTGTAGGAATTGTTTATCCTCTACTACCATGAGCCTAGGTTATTTGCTGTGGTGGGAGCTCGTTGGATGAGCTCTTATCACTTAGTAGTTTCGATGTAAATTGCTTAGACATGCGTAGTTATCGGTAGAATGGGCGATCATCGACTTAGTCGATGGTCTTGATCACTCAAAACTGATTATTACTCCTATATGTCCAGCACTTGTGCTTTGATTAATTGTAAAATCAAAACTGAAAATAAAAGATTGATTTAGACTTGGGCATATTGGATGGATGGCGTGGTTTTGGATGTGGTGGTATGCAGGTCCCTAAGGACCGAGTACTTGGGTCACTAAGCCAGCGATTTCACAGTACTAACCACACGAGGGGCATATGGAACCCTCTTGACTAAGTACTTTAGGCGGTGTTAATTGGGGTCTCTCGGTTGGTGTGTTTTAAAGATAAAATGTGTGTGTGATGTGGGAGGAGCATTAGCTTCGAAGGTTGTGTGATGTCTCCTTCTCCACGTGGGTTGTGCGACTCGAATTAGCATTGTCCATTGGAAATGTCTCGTAGGACTTAGCCGTGCTTGGCATACCAAAGGTAGTGTGCCTAATGGAAAGGCGGTCCGACGTGTGGGTACAAAGTGGTACACCTGCAGGATAAAACTATTGAATAGCCTCGTCCTAGGTTATGGACATGCTTGGTAAGGTCGTTCAAGACTAGACTACAACCTTTAATTAAAACTTGACATGGTTGGTATGAGCGGGAGTTCATGCTATTGTTGTGGTGACTTGGGTTAGTCACTTCGGGACTATTCTTGTTGTTGTTACTATGTTATTACCTCGTTGTTACTTCAACATTTAAAAATACTTTGCCAAATTGCCTTCAATCTATTATGTTATTGCAAATAAATGTTGCTTTATGCTAAAATGAGTCCAAAGCCTCATCCACTTAAATAAAGCTTGCATGTAGCTATTTATAGTTCTCGTTATCTCACACGTAAGTCTTATGGAGTACTTTATGTACTCATCCGCGTGGTTGTGGCAATTTTGTAGCTTTTGTTGCAGAGGAAGAAGGAGAGCTCCAAGAGCCTCTCTTTTGTGCTACGTGTTGCGCTTTCTTGACGACTAGCTTGGCGGTCGGTCAGATGCCTAGGGTTAAGGCACACCGATTGGCTTTGTGTTATAGCCATCTTTATGGTACTTTTGCTTCTTTGTTATCTTTGTAGAATTGTTGCTATTTGGCCTAAGGGCCCCTCTTTTGTAATAGCTTTTCCTTATTAATATTAACTTCTGGTTTAGTGCTTATGTACTATGTGTTGTATGGAATTGATACATTCTTTTGTTGTGAGGTATGTATACTGCATTCTGGGGAGTATACATCTCTCGAGACTGGGTTTATTTGGTTGATAATACTAGGGTCAATTGGATGACTAAGTATTATGAGCTTAATAAACGTCGGGGTCTCACAGGTGTCGTGGTCTAGTGATCTTATCAAGAAACTTGTGAGAAGGCCTGACATATTGTGAATGTTGGAGCTCACCTACTCGCGGGGAGAGCTATCACTAATGGATTCGAGGTGTTTGGCTTAATTTATGGAGTCTGTCCAATTCGTTTAGCCTTACATGGACTAGGGGAGACCAGCAAGTCTCCGAACACCACATTAAAAATATCGTTGTGTCATCTTTATGATTTACCTCCCTGTGCTCATTTTAATTCTTGTAATTTATATTCTTAGAATTGAATTGCTTGCTTGTCACTCTAGGATTGTAAACCTTGATCTAGACTTAGGTTGTTGGTGCACTTAATTGAGACTACATCATATAGGCTTTAGTTGTGCAAAACCCATTTGATTTACGCTTCTGCACATAAAACTCGTAATTTATATTCCTAGAATTGAATTACTTGCTTGTCATCCCAGGATTGTAAACCTTGATCTAGACTTAGGTTGTTGGTGCACTTAGTTGAGACTACTTTATGTAGGTTTTAATTATGCAAAACCGATTTGATTTACACTTCTGCACATAAAACAAGGTTTTAGCAAAAAGAGATTTTAAAACTGCCTATTCACCCCCTCTAGCCGGTCTCCTTGATCTTACAAAGAGGCACTAAATGAAAATAAATGGATCGCCTATTTAATTGAGGATAACCCAACATCAAATTGTTGAGTTTGTAAACTTGTTTGGTATGCTCCAGCAGGTCACACTATCACCAGATAGGTCGGACGATGTGCTTTGGAAATGGACACTAGGTGGTGATTACACAGCCAAATCGGCGTACAATGCTCAATTCCTGGGCTCGGTGGAAAGGCCTTTTGAACACTTGGTATGGAAGCCATAGGCACCACAAAAATGCAAGATTTTCACATGTCTACTCATCCAACAAACGGCTAGCAACTATGGACATGTTGGCGAGGCGACATATGCCTAATGACCATTGGTGCCTACTCTGTAACTCTCATCAAGAAATGACATCTCATTTGTTTGTTGAATGCTGGTATGCCAAAAGAATTTGGAGCTTGGTGGCGACCTCGACTCAAAGACAAAATTTGGACCCAGGGCATTGTGACCATAGTTATCAATTTCATTACGGACCAAGAGCCATCGAATTGCCTCTTGGTATGGAATCTGATAACTCTGGTCTACAATGCCCTACCATTCCAGATTTTGTTATAATACATGTGTGTGTGTATTATAATAAATCTCCAAATTTTTGGCATATATATATATATATATATATATATATATATATATATATATATATATATATATATATATATATATATATATAGAGTATGCACTCCTTCTTCACTTTCAATATACCACTTAAACGAATATATTATATTTCTTTATCACTTTCAAGATATTTACATACCAATTATAAGATACTCCAATGTGACTTGGTTGAAAAATTATTGGAGCCCTTTATTTTTGTTATATACCCTTTTCATATATAAAAGAAGTATATACACAAATTTTGCTATAAAAAGTGGACTTTCATGAAATTTTTCATAGAATTCGCTTTGGAGTATCTTATAATCATTATTGAAGTATGCTCAAATAAATAAAGACGTATCATCATACGATTTAAGTGGTATATGAGAGGTGGGAGTATGTACTCCTGTGAGTATCATACCATTTTCCTATATATATATATATATATATATATATATATATATATATATATATATATAGAGAGAGAGAGAGAGAGAGAGAGAGAGAGAGAGAGAGAGAGAGAGACGCCCGTTTCGTACTCCTAGAAGTATGTACTCCCACTTCCAATATACCACTTAACCGAATATAATATACTTCTTTATCACTTTCAGTATACTTAAATACCAATTATAAGAAACTTCAATGTGACTTGGTTGAAAATTTTCTATTGGAGCCCTTTATTTTTGTTAGATACCCTTTTTCATATATAAAAGAAGTATATACATAAATTTTGCTATAAAAGTGGACTTTCATGAAATTTTTCATAGAACTCGCTTTGGAGTATCTTATAATCATTATTGAAGTATACTCAAATAGATAAAGATGTATCATCATACGATTTAAGTGGTATATGAGAAGTCGGAGTATGTACTCCTGTGAGTACCATACCATTTTCCTATATGTATATGTATATGTATATATATATGTGTGTGTGTGTGTATAATATATGTATGTATGTATGTGTGTGTGCGTATAGTATGTATGTATGTATATGTATATACATATACATACATACATACATATATGTATGTAATTATATGCACACATAATTTCACTTGGAATCTCACTTTAAATACATAACCATGGAATAAAAATGATACATCGTTCAATTACTTCATAAATATAAAGATCGTACGTAGTTAAATAATACAACAAGGGTTCATAATTTCATGCATTTTACCATAGTCTAGCATAATTTCACTTACCGAATGAGTAGTATTGGACAGAAAAGAATAGGAGGATATTCCAACATCAGATAAACGAGTCCAGACGATTATTAAGGAAAAAGCTCGCCCATGGATTTTAACTGGTGCACCAAAGCTAGCTGTTTATTTACGCAAGGGAGGGGGGAGGGGGGGTTCAATTCAATTCAGCGTAGCGTAGCACTTAACGTCTCAACCTTTTTGTCGTTCAAGCCGCCGGTACCTGGCCAGGCTGTTTGTGTAAATCAAACTATTGCTTTCCTGTCCGCCTTCCATCTTTAATGAAATAATAGCAGAGCTCCTGCTGGCTACTGTTTCCTTAAAAAAATGGTCGTACAACTTGTCCGTCTTTGATGAACAAAGGCTAATAAGAGTATGTCTAATGAGAACATGTCGATCGTCTATAATCATCGCCATGCGTAGGATTTTTTGTTGACGTGGATGAAAGAGAATGAAGAGAGAGAAAGATCTTATCTACAATCAGTAATGACTATAAAGACGTTAAAAGCAAGAAAAGTTAAAAGATTGTGTATTGTATAAAGACAACTAAAAAGACAAAGAAATTGCCTATCCATCAGATGAAATGAAATTTATCTTTAGTCTTTGTCTACAGTGACATGGATAGTTGTTATAGGCAAAGCGATTGCTATACCATCAGACACGCCCCAAGTAAGCCCCGAACGAGGGAAAAAAGGAATTATTGTCGGATAAGCAGCTACTCCTGCTAATGGATAATTACAGAATGTTGGCCGTGTGCTAGTTTTAGTTGCCTGTCTTGTCAATGACGTAAAATTCACGCATCGTGTAGGGACCCTCAACAAGGCCTCAACTGACTCTGACGCCTCAATGATTGCACAAGTAGCATCAGTTTGGGCTTGCTTGGGTCTGCCTCCACCACTTTCCGGTCTGGGCTGAAATTGGAGACCAGCGCAGGCACGGACGCTCTTGGGCCGTGAAATATAAGGCCGCGCCTCCATGTCGGACATCATCAAATTATGACGCTCAGCGCGCGCATGGCGTCGCGGGCTCATCAGCCAGAATTCAGAAGGGATCGGTCAGCGACGTACGTACGGGGAGAGCGGCTGACGAAGCAGCAACGAGGAGGAGCCTGCTTCCTTTCAGTAATTAATCCTCGTCTTGATCAAGCCTTAGCATGTGTACCGCCACTGCCGTTTCTTGCACCTGTGACTAGAATATTCTAAACCCTGATCGTCAGCTCGGTATCAATTCCCCCAGCTCAGCTCCAATCCAAACCTCTACATATACACCCCACAGGCCGGGCAAGCACTGAATTACAAATCACACCAACTCCAAGCTCCTCCTCCTGTCCACCATGCAGAACAGCTCTAGGAATAGGGGTGCTTTTGTCGGCTTCATCTTCAGCGCTGGGTTCGTCGTGCTCATCTACTGGGCCATCTTCCAGCCCCACCACATTCGCGCCACCGTCGACTCCGCCACGCTCACCAACCTCACCGTCACCAACGCCACCTCAGGCGCCGCCGCCGTCTCCTACCACCTCGCCGTCAGCCTCAAGCTCTACAACCCCAGCGTCCGCGTCAACATCTACTACGACGCCCTCGACGCCGAGCTCCGGTTCCACGACACCGTCCTCGGCCCCGCCAACGACACATCCCCTACAGAGTTCTACCAGCTCCGGAAGAGCGGCGACGACGTGAAGGTGGAGTTCGACGGGAGGGGCGTCGCTGTCACCGGCGACATGGCGGTGGAGCTGGAAAGGGAGGTTAAGGACGAGGGGGAGGTGAGCCTGGAGGTGGCGATCGATGCGCAGGTGAGGTACAGGTTCAAGAGCATCAAGATTCGGCAGAAGCCGAGGATTCGGTGCTGGCTGAGGATTCCAGTCAAGGCCGAGCGCCGCCGCCGCGGCGTCGGCGGCGTCCTTGCCTCCGGCGACCGGTGCAGCGTCAAGTACTAAGTACTAACGAGTAATTCATTATTGAGTCGGTGCTTAACTCGGTGTGCCTCATTTGTTGTTTGGACATTCGTGGTAGAGTTTGATTTGATCCATGCCTGCAAATTAAGATTGCCTTGTTGATACTATTTCTGTTCATGTACTACATTATAGTTATACTGTTGAATGTCTTGAATTGAACCATTCCTTTACCTTTGGCATCTGTTGATGTTCGTTTCAAGCCTTAAGAAACCTGCAGAGAAATCAACTAATCAAGGGACAAATCCATAGCGCAATCCTTTAGCGCTACTGGTAGTGCTTCGTCCAAACACGCTACTAGGAGCCGCTTGAGCTCTACTCCGACGGTGGCGGCCACTGACACTGACAGGAGCTTGGGATAGGGTCCATTGGGTTATTTTTTCGGATTCACCGATCGATACCCTGATCGGTGGAGAGACCGAGAGACGAGTAATATTTTGGAGACGACGGGAGGGAGAGTGGAAGTGGTGCGGCAAGGCGGCGAGAGCATGAAAGACTGCTAAGGTTGGTTCATGAGCATGTTTCATGTAGATGTATACAGTTTAGTTCTTACAGTTGTTTCTTTATCTAAGAAAAGGCTATTCTCTCTATACCCGGCCACCACCACTTTCCAGAGCTTCCTCTGGCTGCATGTAGAGTAGCCAAGTACTTTAATGGGCACCCTGGCACAGCGGGTTGGCATGCCGTGCCCGATGCAGCATAGCCCAGGTCGGCGGAGGAGGACACCGATGGGGAGGAGAGGAGGAGGTCGCGGAGCGTGGAGGTGGCCGGGCGCAATGGCGGCTGGCGGCAGGGAGGCTGGGTGCGGGCAGGTTGGGTCCTGGCTTTAATCATGTTGGGCATTGTAGCAACCCGGCCCGACACAACAAAGGTGCTAGCGTGTCATACTTAGATCAACACTCAGCCCACAGGCCACATGGGCTGGCCATGCTGGCTTGGCCCAGGCCCTGTCCGAGTTGTGTCGTGGCGGGCGGCCTGTTTGACCACCACTAGCTGTATGGCCTATATGTGCTGACTTCGATGTGTAGTACATAGCTCCCAAGTCAACGGCCCATCTGTAATTCTTTCCTTGAAATGCCGGCATTGTCTTTCTTTTGTTCCCAAGACACAAGACATCCAAGACGCCTGAGCCACAAGCTCAGATGCACGTTCAGGACCAGACGAACGCGTGCTTTCTGCCTTTATATATATATATATATATATATATATATATATATATATATATGCTCCATCCAACCTGCATCTGAGCTAACTTGGAGCCGAGCTAACTTGGAGCCGTCGATCGATGAAATGCCAAGCTTTTGTTCTTTTTTCTTTTGAGATGCCAAGCTTTTGTTCTTGATACAGATGCGCCAAATATAATTGTGAGTTAAACTACGAGCCATCTGACTCGTAAGTCGTAAGTGACATATAGGATTTATGTCATGCATGCATGTACCTGCAAGGTCATTTGTCCATTCCTGACATGGGCTGCGTACGAGCCCTCGAGGGGTGTGATTTGACCGCGCTGAGCCGCTGACGCCGGACGCGTGTAAATTAATGGCTACTCTTGGGCCGTGGCATGCAGCTTTAGGCCGGCCGTGATTGCTTCTTCTATTTGGGCGGAAGTTCTGATGAAATAGCATGAACGGGGTGATTCAGTCGACCATGTAGCTTGCGTAGATTCTCCGTATATATACATACGAAAATGGCTTAGTACGTACTCATACTTCTTATATACTCCCTCCGTTTTTAAATACATAACGTTTGACCAAGCGTGCAGTCAAACTTATCTAACTTTGACTAATAATATATGAAAAACTATTTAGATTGATCATAAGTAAATAGTATCATTAGATTTGTCATGATAAATATTTTCATAATATAATAATTTTGTAATTTTTTACTAACAAAATCATATGAAAAGTAATGGTCAAAGTTATATAAGTTTGACTACACGTTTGGTCAAACGTCATGTATTTAAAAACGGAGGGAGTACCATTTAATTCGTATGATGATACATCTGTATCAATTTGAGCACACTCCAATAATGATTATAAAATACCACGAAACGAGTTTCATGAAAAATTTCATTAAAGTCCATTCTTTACAAATTTAATTTGTGTATACACTTCTTTTATATATGAAAAGAGTATATAGTAAAGATAAAGGGTTCCAATGAAAATTTTTCAATCAAGTCGCATTGGAGTATCTTATAATTGGTATTTTAAGTACAATGAAAGCGACAAGTAGGTATAATATATTCGTTTAAGTGGTATATTCGAAGTGGGAGTATGTACTCCCTAGAGTATAGGGGTGTCTGAGCATAGAATAGCTCATTCTGCGCGTGAGCCATAACCCACTACTACAAAACAGGCTATAGTAGACACCCCATCACAGACGGTTCCTTTGGAACCGTCTGTGTTGGGTCTGTCTAGACCTGCGGGTGGCGCGGACAGCCTATCATAGACGGTATTTTTTAGAACCGTCTATGATAGTCATCTATCACAGACGGTTTATTAATAGAGCCGTTTGTGAATTATCACAGATGGTTAACAAACCATCTGTGATAATCCCCCTAATCCACGATACCCGGGAACTACATCATCGGAAAATCGTTGTGCTCCGACGCAGTATTAATGCACGCTGGATATGCTTGTCAGGCTTTGCATGCCTGGTACTTGGAGAAGACCCAAAAGAATGGGTGCGATACTGGAATCACCGTCAGATACGAGGAGAAGCATTTCTTCAACGGGACGAGGTACTTCGTTGTGGGCTTCAATGACTTATATGACCCTATTCAACCTCGTTGGCCTCGACGTCTCGCTTCTACGATGTTGGACACTGTAAGTGCATACAATCAAGTTCTACATTCATGTAATACTGATAAATATCACAACTCATTGCTTATGTATAGAAACATGCTGAAAAATATCCGGGAATGGAAAGAACCGGTGGGTTTCCTCGACCCACATGTGGTATCGTTGCAAACCATCCAAGAAGACTCGCCCTTCGTCGAGAAATACATAATGAGGTCATTGCTTTGTCGGATTTAACATGAAGTACATAGTGGTGCCCTACAACCGTGGGTAAGTGTCACTACTTGCTATACAAATTTCATTTGTACTTTATACGTAGTACGAACTTAGGTTTAATGACTATAGCGACATACATGAGTAGGTACCCTTTGGATCCTTTTAGTTATTATACCCAAGAGGAACCATGTGATATACCCCGATTCCCTAAACCGCAACAAGCACGACTTCGTTTCTAAGAGGAATACTCGAGAGGTATGCTCATTTCCTCCTTATATAACTCTATTGTAGTCTTCATTCGTTTGAAATGGCCGAGGATAACTTTTTCGAATCATGTAGGTCGTTCATCAATTATGTTGCCAACAAAGGAATATACAATGGAAAGAGCGCCTGTAACATCCCCAAATTAATAAATGATAATTAGTATGTAACTCATTAATATGCACAATATTTTTAAGTCTTTTGCATCTTTTATTGCACTTGGGTTGTGTTTCAAATGTATAAAAATGAGGAGAAATTAAAACTTTTGAACATGTATTGGCTTTTCTGGAGCAATTGTATAAATTGTTGCTTTTGAGAATTTTGAAAACAAAGAAGACATACAACTCAAATTTAAATTCCAAACGAAAGCAAGAATAAAAACTTATGGACATCATCTAGAAATAATTTATTAAAATAATATAATAATTATCATGAATAAATATAATTTTTCCCAAATTTTTGGGAATAGTTTTAACCTTCAGAAAATTCAAACTCAAACCAAAGACCTATTCTAAGTTTGAATTTAAATTATATCAATTAAATCATGAACAGTAGGTTTTAAAATTTTTTGGAGTACTAGGATGTCCCAGGAACACCCTTAAATTTATTCAGAATTTTTAGAATTTTATTTCTATATTTTAAGCCTCGGTCAAACCTTCTATCTTTCTGGTCAAATCTGATTTGAACTCAGACTTAACACTGTTCCTCCGACCCGGTCGCTTGGCTCGGCCAGACCAACTCGCGCCGCACCCCCCCCTCCGCAGTCGCTGCCAGCGGGCCCCACACACAGGGTCATCTTCTCTGTTTTGCTGGCGTGCGTGCAGAGCGGCCTCGCCACGTCGCGGCTGGGCTCTGCCCTCACGCTAGGGGGACGCCGTCACCCACCGCCCTCCACGACCAATGCCCGAGCTGCTCCCGCTCATGCCGCTTGGTCCTCCATCCACCTTCTCGCTCTTAAGCAGCTCTCACTCTCTCTCTCGCTTATTTTCTTCCCAGGCATGGAAGAGGGGGAGGCTCTAGCTCCACCTCCTCTCGGTGAGCCTCACCCGTGACCTCACTGCCGGACTCCACTCCTCGTGCCGCACCCATTTTCGCTGATCCGAGTCCCTCTCGTGCATTGAATCGTCGAGCGCGATGTCTTCGTCCTCGCGGCCGGTAGCCATGGCCACGTAACGCTTAGGAGCTCCGGTGAGTTATCCTCCGAATAGTTTTGTCCCTTTTGATCGCAATGTTCTGTGGAGTTTATTTCCGAGACTAATTTGGATTTGGTGCCTTATCGAGGGTTTGCGACCCGCTTCTTCTCCGACCACGGTGAATCGCTGCCGCCCTTGCTCCGGCCACCGTAGTGCTGCTCCACCTTCTTAGGCCGACGCTTCATGTTCCTGGTGGCTGGACGACCACGGCGCACACCTCCTCGAGTCTTCTCGATGTCCGTAGCATCCCCTCCGCGAGCACCGCACCGTTGTCTCCGCCTCCGGCCGCCGGGAGCTCGTTTCCGTTCACCTCCACTCCCCGCGTCGCCCCAGGCGAGTTCGCGACGTTGCTGCGCGTGTAGTCGAATTGATCCCGAGCCCGAAGACCCTCAGCTGCGCTGAATCGACCGCACGGTCGCGCCGCTCGCCGTGGGAACCCCGGTTAATCGCCGGCGGTTTTAGGTAATGACCTATCATTAGCATTAATCGAGATCTTAATTATTTGTATGCCATGTAGGCCCCACTGGTTCTAAAACATGATTAGTTATTTAATTGAAAAACTGTTAAACCTCTTAGTCAATGGCATGTGGGCCTCATGGCCAGATTAGGTGGTTGTGTAGATTTGGGTTGTATATTTTCCTTTAAAGAAAACGTATTTCCATTAAGCTTATATAGAAAGTACGCTCTCTGTAGTTGAAAACGTATTGTAATTATACGTCTTCGACGTCACTCTCGGTTGCGATAGGTTAATGTTGACCATGTCAACCCTTGACCTGGGTCCCGCCAGTCAGTGGCGTTAGCTAGCTCCGTTTCGGTGCAAAAAGTCCTAAATGATTATAGAAATTCTGAAATGATTAATTTTTGCACTGAAAAATTGAATAACTTCTAAAATGTAGAACTAATTCATTTTAGCTCCAAAAACAGTGAAACCAATTTTGCTAATTTTCATTTTAAATGAAATTTGTTATAAAATTGGTTTCAAGCATGCCACTATCCCAGAAAACTATATTTGGTGGAAATTGGTCTAAAACCCATTTATTTATACACTAGAAAATGCTTTTAAACTTTAAATATTCATAACTATTTCATCTTAACTCCAAAATGGGTGAAATCAGTTTTGATAATTTTCATTTTAAGTGAAATTTATTTTAAAATAGGTTTCAAACATGTCTCTATAGCAGAGGATATGGTTTTAGAAAATGATCTATAATTCTTTTATTTTTACAATAGCAAAAGGCTGATAACTTTGGAAATTCATAACTAAATCATAAAGACTCCAAAATTTGTGATTCCAATTTTTTTGGTTTCCTTTTTAAATGTACTTTAATATAAAAATGGGTTGAACCTTGTTACTATTTCAGAAATCACTTTTGGCAAAATTACTTTAGGTTTAATATTATAGTTGCACCTTAGCATGAAGCTTAGTCATGTAATGACTATAAAAAGGACACACTTAAAACATGGAATTTCCTTGATAAATAGGAAATAATAACAAAAATAATCATTAACATGAGCTGGACCTTCCATGCAAGTCATGTTAAGAAACTCTCATTAAACCGGTATCAATTTAGTTAATGATTAACTAAAATAATCATGAGAACATATAAGAGGATTGATTTTGACTGTATAATCATCATAGATGTATACATAGAATGCCTAGTAAGAGTGTTTGCGAGTGCTAGGTCAGCCCCAATGAGAAAAGGTGGGCCTGGTTTATAAAATTCCGAAACGAATTATTGTTGCATTAAAAATTGTTTTAACTTCAAAAATGCATAAGTATTTCTCTGTAACTCCAATAAGAGTAAACTCAATTTTTTTAGAATCCTCTGTTAGTTTAGTTTATTGTAAAATAGGTTATGAACATGATATTGTTACTGAAAATCTTATTTTGCATATAACTTGTGTACTACTTTCATAACTTGGAAAAATCATGGAAAATTCATCTTAGCTCCAAATGAGGTGAATCAAATTCCATTGTTCATCTCATGTGGTGCTCTTCATACCATAAAAATTTCAAGTGCACCACTGTTCTGGAAATTTTCACCAAAAGAATTATTCCGGATGAACAGTAACAGATCTCTATTAAATTGAATTTTCAGGATATCTGATCTTCTAACTGCCATAACTTCTGCATAGATCATCCAAATAAATTGATTCCTGCTGCTAAATTCATCTAAAATCATGATCTACCTTCTGTGAATTTTTCATAATTTTTGGGTCTTTTCGGTGTTATTCGTTCTTATTGTGCTTTCGACTTCTTGCGCTAGGTTCCAACGAAATTATCGATTGCGCGAGTGATCCTCTGTAGCAAGACAGTGAGCTACAACAAGGCAAGTAGTTTGATCATAAACATCCCATTACTTTCAAGTCTAATACTTTGTTTACAAATTGTATGTATACATGCTTTTGTGTCAAAGTAATTTTCCCGATTAGAGGTAGCTATTCCTATTGCATGGTTGCCCTTAAATTGTTATTCCCTGTCACAAAATATAAGTTAATAATATCACTGGTGAATTAGAGCCCGGTGATTTAATTATGCTCTTTTATTTGTCTTTACGGTGTCATGCTTAGAAATGCTTAGCTACCGGTAGAATTGGGCGGTTATCAACTTAGTCAATAACCTTGATCACATAAATCATTTTATTACTCTTTGATAAGCACCTTGTGCTAAATTGCTTTGAAAACTAAAAGTGCAAATGAAATGATTCAGACTTGGGCAAGTGGTTGGATGGTGGGATATTGGGTTTGTGAATGTCTTGCCCAGGTCAACAAGGACCGAACATCTTGTTTCACCAAAACAAAGCATTATTTGCATGCTAACCACGCGAGAGGGATATGGGACCTCTCTTGACTAAGTACCTTGGGCAGTGTTAATTATGAGCTGGTTGGTGGTTGAAAAAGGAAATGATGTGATATGAGGGGAACATTAGCAAATCGGCTTGAGCTGGCTAATGTGTCTTTCTCTTTGTTGGATTGCGGCTCTTAATTAGCATCATCCATGGGAAATGTCTCGTAGGACTTAGCCGTGCCGGCATACCAAAGGAAGTGTGCTAATCATGTGGCGAAAAGGTGGTCTGGCGTGTGGGTACATTGGTACACCCCTGCAGGGTATAAACTATTCGAATAGCCTCGTCCTAGGTTATGGATACGCTTGGAATTGGATTTGCAAGAGTTAGACTCAACATTTTGGAATTCTTAATTAAAACTTGATGTGGGTGGTATGAACAGGGAGTTCATGCTATTGTTGTGGTGGCTATTGGGTTAGCCACTTCTAGGATATCTTGTTATTATTGTTACTTGTTTCTCGCTGTTTTTGTCAAATAAAATCAGATTGTAAAACTGCTTTCAATCTATTACATTATTACAAATGAAAACTTGCTTTATGCTGAAAATGAGTCTAGAGCCTGCTCCACTTAAATAAGCTTGCATGTAGCTAAATATATAGGTCTGTTACTCTACACGTCAGTCTTGCGAGTACATTTTTGTACTCATTTTGCTTTGCTTAATAAATTATTGCAGAGGAGGAAGTTGATCCCCAAGGGATCGACTTTTGTGAGACCGACTTCGTACAGGACGACTAGCTTGGCGGCCCGGTCGGTTGCCTTGTGGTTAATGGCAAACCGTTTGGCTTTTTGTTTATCGCCATCTTATGGCTTGTGTTTCCGCTGCTACTTTGATTATTTACCTTGTTATTTGGCCGGTCGACCCTACTTTTGTAATATATTCTTGTATGTCCTTTAAGTTGTACGCTTGTAATAACTTGCGTACAGAATGGATGCTTAATTTTTGTATGGGGTATGTGTACTGCAATTCTGGGAAGTACATATGCACCGAGAATCGGGATATTTGATTTGTAAATGCTTGAATCATCTTAATGCTTAAGTATTACAAGTTAAATACCCCAGGTTCTCACAGCGCCCAACTAACACACAGGATGGATTTTTCGGTACGCTCTACAACACGATAATCCTATATCGTACTTCATAATAACGCGTCTCGAACTGACTATACATATATATGTAATTCTATTTTTGCAGTGCCGCCAGCAAAAAGATGATGAGTTATGTGCAATCTACATCTGCTATCATATGCAGCTAATCCTTAGAGCTAGGAAGAAGGATCCTGAGGTTTGTCAATCTCGAAATAATTATTTCCTAATTATAAATTTAAATATATATAGCTTACCACTTTACTCTTGCTAGCGACAGGCCTTGAATTTACAATGTGATGGACTCGTTGCGGAAGAGATCAAGGACATTCGAGGGAAGCTCTACACCTTTATCAACTCAGAAATCATTAACGACAATGGAGAGTTTCACTCCGTCGCCAACCCAGAGCATCACCCCGCTGACACCTCTCAACGTAAATAATTGTAATCCAGTTGTAACTATAGCAACAATACTTGAACAAATACGATCTTTTGTAATTTATTTTGAGTAATGATCACTTTGAGTTGTCAACAATTGATTATCTCTGATGAATCTGTTTTTGTGCATGCTTGAATCTGTTTTTGTGCATGCTTGTTTTCAGAGGGCATGGCTAGCAATTCCTGAGGCTAGCCAGAAAAACAGCAAAAATATGGTCAGGGGTATGAGCTATCACAGACGGTTTTTTGTTAAAACCATCTGTGAAGGCAAGTATCATAGACGGTTTCCACAAAAAACTGTCTGTGATACGAGAATATCACAGACGGTTATCAAAACAAACCGTCTGTGATCCGCGAATATCACAGACGGTTCTCAAGAAAAGCCGTCTGTGATATTCACGGATCACAGACGGTTTTTCTTTAGAACCGTCTGTGATATTCGCATATCACAAACGGTTTTTAGTCGAAATAAATGCGTGATACTAGACTTCACGAGCGGTTTTTACCGTCAGTGATAACGGCTCGTTATCACGCACCAACAAACATAGACGGTTCGAAACCGTCTGTGATGACGGTTCCGAACCGTCTGTGATGTGGCTTCCTGTAGTAGTGACCTGGGCCGTGCTATGCGTGGTGCGCTAGCCCACGGTCCCCCGCCCCCACGCTTCCCCCTCAGAACCGGCAGTACAACACGCACGTTGCACGTTGCGAACGGCAGTAAAATGGCTCAGGAGTGCCCTTACCGCCAGTAAAAAAAGATTCCCCTGGAACGTAGAGTAAAACCCACACGCCACACCACATTTGAAAGTAAAAATTTCCCAGGAGCACATGTACTGGCAGTAAAAATACGATTACCCATGTTATCCATGTCACATGCATTTCCCTCCACTGTACCTCCGATGTATCTTTTACTGTCGACTCCCAACATTTTACCCCCCTGTTTATTGCGATGTGGTTTTACTATTCTTTGCGAGCTATATTACTGTAATGGTTCCGAAGTATTAATGCCATTTGTATGTTTTGTAATTATTGCTTGTGTTTCTGTGTATTACTCTACTATAATATGTCTTTTACTGTATAAGCAGAAAAACTCCGGCTATGTGCGCGCGATCACGACTACAAAAAAAAAATAGAACACATCCTCACGCGTAGCAAATAAAAAGTGCGCGATCCCATGTCTCCCATCATATGCACTCCCCACGTAATCGAATGTAAAATCTGATGAGCGTAAATAGCCACGCATTCCTGTATCTGATCTACTATAGAAAAGGTCTTCACAGACTGTTCAAAGACGTCATCACATACGGTTTTATGAGCCGTCTGAGTTTATGGGTCAGTGATGACATGAGTCATCACAGACGGTTTTTGAACTGTTTGTGAAAAAGCTATCACAGACGGTTCTGAATAAGAACTGTCTATGAAAATAGACTATCACAGACGGTTATGAACAAGAACCGTCTGTGATAAGTAATTATCACAGACGATTCTTGTTCAGAACCGTTTGTGATAGTTTTTTCTATTGCAAAAAAAATCGGATTTTGAGCCAAACCAATCAAGTGCTAGGCAATAGTTTCTATATGCAACCTCTAGCAAGACAACTAAAATCCAATTAAAATTCTGATGGCAAACACATTATAGGAAATAGAATCCGAAAGGTTTCACAACGTCCCATCCGAATGGGAAAAAAGAATAAAGTTACAAAGTTAAACTAGCTAGAAACCATCTATGCCTCCAAGCTCCTGAAGAACTCATCGACTTCTTTGATTGGTCTTGTGAGCTCCTCTCTGTACCTCACCAGCATATCACAAGATATTCTTGCACGTCGTCGAGTTCGACTCAAGCTCGTCGGCAAGGAGAGACGACTGAAAACCTCCAACGGCGCTCCGACCTTAGGTAACACAAAATTAAGATAATTTTCTTTACAACAAACAGCCAACAAATTATGTATGTTATGGGGATGTATACGTACCTTCCGGCAGACAAGGAGCTCCTCCGCATCCCTCCTCATCGTCGTCGTCGGCTGTGTCTCCTCACTAAACCGCGACAGGGAATCGAGGGTGGTCGCTGGAGCACGGTGTGGGGAGGAGAGAGGGAGAGACTGATGGAAAACAAGGTTGGGGTGACTATAATATATAAGGACATCACCAAAATATTTTGCCTCCCGCGCGCACGTTCAAAAATTTTCGAACTCCCACGCTGCGAATCACAGACGGTTTCATACAAAACCGCTGCAGTGATGACATATCATAAACGGTTCTTAATATGAGCAAATGCGTGATAAGATACTTATCACGAGCGGTTCGTATTAAGAACCGTCTGTGATATGTATCTTATCACAGACGGTTCATATTAAAAACCATCTGTGATATACATCTTATCATAGATGGTTTGTATTAAAAAACCGTCTGTGACTTGGAATTTTACTCTCTAATTTTACCATGGCTTTGAATTTTCCTTACTCTGCAATTTTACCATGGCTTGAAATCACTAACACGCTGATTTTACCATGGCTTGGAATCACTAACACTTCGATTTTACCATGACTTGAAATCACTAACACTTCTATTTTACCATGGCTTGAAATCACTAACACTCTAATTTTACCATGGCTTGAAATCACTGCACCTTTGTTTTGTCGCGGCCTTCACCACGGCCATGGCCACGACCACGCCCTCGTCCTCGCGACGAGTCATATTCTTTTGGCATAAGAAGTTGCTCTTCCGTCCGTGTGTCCCGCCCCTTGAGAAGCTCCTCGTGCGCCTTCAGTGATCCAATGGCCTCCTCTACGGCCATCTGGTTGATGTCACCAAACAGTGCCATCGATGAAGCAACATTGATGAACTTGTCGGAAATGGCTCGTAGCCAAGGTAGTTAGGATCGCGATCCAAGTCTTAAAGTCTTACGACTCTATGAACCCACGACAGCCTGTCGATCCAAGTCTTACTGTCGATCCGATCCTACTCAAGGTCGGTAGGATCGCGATCCTACTCTTAGAGTCTTACGGTTCTCTGAACCCACGACGACTGTCGATCCAAATCTCACTTGTCGATCCTACTCGTAGAGACTTAGGGCAATTTTTTTAGAGGCCAGCTTTGGCGATATTTTGTTTGAGCAAAATTTGTTGATATTAATTTCGAGAATGAAACTATAAATAAACAAGGAGCATGCAAAATATTGTATCGATGTGGTAATGCTAGTACAAATATCTATATTATAGCATGAGCAATCTTGAGCTTGATAATGATAAGCTATTTTTATTCTGGAGTATGTCTAGCTACTTTTAAGGAACATGCAAGTGGTAAACCATATAACAATCATACAAACTTATAGTATAGATGTTAAATATGTGTATTTTTACAAATCCGTAGAATCGCCGATTCTACGATTCGATACTACGATTCGATCCTACCGGAGGCAAATCGATCCGACTCGGGATCTCGACTCTGACTACCTTGCTCGTAGCAGCTTCTTCACGACATACTTCTCTTCCATTGTCTCTCCAAGTTCTCGGATCTGGCCAACAAGCATTGTGAACTTCGTAGCGAAGTCATCCACCGAATCTGCTTCACACATCTTAATGTTATCAAACTCCGAGTGTAGGGACTGGATCCTCGCCTCCCTGACGCGCTCGGCGCCCACATGCATGGAGCGCAGCGCCGTCCAGACATCAAGCGTAGTGTCCTTCTCTGCAACTCGCATCAACGTCTCATCGTTGATGGCCTGGGAGATGATGATCAAGGCCATCTGATCCTTCTTCTCATCAACAACCTTTGATGAGCTCTTGGGATCAACCGCATCCCACACGCCATGAGCTCTCATGAGGATCTTCATCCTCGTCGCCCATGCCGCGTAGTTCGTCCTTGTCAGCTGCGGGTACTGGAGCCTTGCCGTCGCCATGTCGCCAAAGCCGCCACTCGCAGTGGCACCACTTGACGAACCATCACCGTGCGGCATCATCTTCGGCATCTCCTCGCTCTGATACCAATTGTTGGAACAATCCTTCACGGATTTCTATCTCTCTATCTCTCTCTTGGTGGGCTTCACACTCACACACACACCTTTGGGAGGAAGAAGAAAACACCAGATGTTTGCGACGTGCAACATCTTCCTCACGTCCTTTTCTGCTTTCTCTCTTTGATATATATATATATATATATATATATATATATATATATATATATATATAGTACAAAACCAAGTAGTGGCAGATTACAAGATAATCTATCTCGCTAACAACCAAATTTAAAGTGCTTAACAAACTCTATCTCCTATGGACTCCAAACTGAACACCATGCATGCTTGAAGCATCTCGTGCGAGACTCAACAAACTAACAGACTACTAACCATCTCTATGCTATCATTATGCAAGATCATGCATCACTCCAACACTTGACGTGGCATGCATGTCTACTACTCAATTCAAAAGACAAAGACTTATACCAAAGCTTACACACATGCAGTCCATTTCTTCAGAAGATAATCAAGCACCTCGCATGCCGTCACACTCCCTTGCAAAGCACTTCTCATGCATGATCATTGGCGCCTCCTTCCATGCAAAGCCAACCGCTTCTCATGGCACCACGCCGCACTCGGCCATGACTATGCATGTTTGCAAGCTTCCTATGCTTATGCACGCGACAAATAAATACACAAATAATAAACTAGATACAATGTGACAAGATTAATTCCAACAAAACCCACGGTGTGTCCCTAGGTAATCTCCAGTTTCAGCTTCCAGTAGTATTCCCTCCATCTCTCCTATATGTCTTTCAACAAACTCGCTGAATTTGACCTAGAATGAGAGACTTTTGTAGCTCGAGGAGAAATACCATGACTATATTTTGCACCAAGAATATTGATTATTAACAACTAAGGTAAAGCAATTACCATTCCAAGAAAACATATCCCCTGGGAATCCTTTCTATCTTCGTTCGGAAGGACCATCTGAGCAGCCAGCCTGCGCATTTCATCCTGCAAAAACATTAGCTCAATGTAGAAAAGCCACTTGCAGGTTGCATCACCCATGGAAAAAGTTACCGCCAAAATTTAGTGCAGAATCACGAATTGTCATGCACCGTGGGCCCCAGAAAATCTTGTACCGAACAAAAATTTCAGCTGCTTTTGAATTCACAGTCCGGCCCAGCCGAGCAGTGCATCTCTTCTTCGTTCCCCTTTGGTCGCTCGCCCTAATTCTCAATGGCGCGTGCACTAAGGCGATTTCGGGGGCTCCTGAGGCGAGGACGGGAGTGGCTTTGGCAGTGGCGACTTCGGTGGCGCCTCCACTCCGTGAGGTGAATCGAGGCTCCCGACACGAGTACGCGACCGGCGAGGGCCTGAGGCAAGGACGTGAGGTGCTTCGGCTGCGGTTGCTTCGGCGGCGCCTCCACTCCGTGAGGTGAGTCCGGTCTCCGTGAGGTGTCCTCCATGGCTCCATATGTGATCTGTGATCCATGGCTCCTCTCTCTAGTCCCTCTTCTCTGACGGGGCTCCTCTCTTCTCCAGTCGCTAGGGGCATGGGCCGCAAAGAAGAACCCGGTCGGCAAAAGTGCGGGGATGGTGGCAAGCGGTGGCACCGATGGGGGTGGTGGCGGCGGGTTGGCATGATGAGGGTGCCGAACTAACACTACACTACAGCAACAAATGACTTAGGTAAATCGAGTAGCTGAAACTTCATTGATCAATTTTGTTATGATGAAATTATGTTTGTGTAGTTGTTAATCATGATTGAATTGTGACATTTTTCCTTCGGTGCTTGGTTAATTCTCAATGAGCAGTAGGAGTGGATGCAAGTTGATGAGTTCCTCCTTAGTGATCGAGTGAAATTTTTTGGTTGTCCTTCATCATGTGAGGGAGCTTGTGACATTTGTGGGATTAGCATGGTGAATGGTTAGGTCCATATCTTGAAAAGTTTGTAAACAACACATATTTTGCAACTATCATTACTACATAGGAGATATGTTAGATCTATCACTATGATAACTTCTTATTGCAGTTTTTTTCTCTATTTTGATCATGCCACTACAATTATCTTCCTTTTGTTTACAATCGGGATAATGTCTTTTAGTATTGTTGGTTCAAAGCTCTTGTTTAAATTTGGTAATTGACGGTTAAAAGCTCTTGTTCAAATAATGTTACAAGAAGCATATTATTTATGTAGGAAATAGAGTAGTGTTTATAGATCATTCTTGTTTAAAATTTGTCTTTATGTATTTATTTACTCACAGTACATAAAAGACTAAGTAGTACAAACTACTAGAGTGATCGGTTAGGATTTGTTATGTGTGGAGTCCATGTTCTTTTGCTAGGACCTAATGATAGTTTTTTATTGCAGGAATGGTAGATGATGGAAACATTGATAATGTCTGGAATCATGGCCTGAAAGTTGGTGGTGGGTTCAAGTGTAGATACTGCTATTGGACGAAGAAAGGTGAAGGTGCGACTCGGCTGAGGGAGCACCTAGGAGGCATATCAAGGAATGTGATCTCATGCAATGTTGTGCCGCTAGATGTTCGAGATGCAATGAGGATAGCAATAAGGAAAGGCAAACAAAAGAGAAGAGATGCAAAGGAGCGTAAACTCATAATCGAGGATGAGCTTATGGATGGGGTGGACCGGCGCGCACAAGTTGATGATGACGACTTGCAAAGGGCATTGGCTGCTTCAATGAGGGATCTACACTTTCGCTAGGGACTGGAGGGGAGGAGTGGCACAGTCGATCATGGCAGTGCAAGTGGTAGTGGTAGTGGCAGTGGTGCTGCTAGTTGTGCTGGTAATAGTGGTCGAATTGGTATGATGTTTCACAAAGCAGAGGCTACCGGTAGAGTCTATGATGTAGATGTGTCACGTAGTAGAACAAGCACGCAGGCTCGTGTGGACACAAATGTTCAGCAAGATAGCTCACGAGGACATTGGCAAAGCTTGGGCAAAGTGGTTTCATGCCAATGACATTTCGGGAAAGAAAGCCGATTGTCCGTATTTCAGAGGTGCAATGAAGTTAACTCAGTAGCTCGGTAAAAGGCGCTCACATCCCTAAAGGGTCCGAAATTGATGGATCCTACCTAGAAGGCAACTTTGATGACCTACAAAAGTATGTGGAGCAATTCAAAAAAGATTGGGGCAAATTTGGTGTTACTATCATGTGTGATTCTTGGACCGGACCTACCTCAATGAGCATCATCAACTTTATGGTTTACTGCAATGGGCAAATGTTCTTCCACAAGTCTATCAATGCAACTGGTCAAATTCAGAATGCTGATTTTTTGTATGATGGGATCAAAGAGGTGATTGTAGATGAGATTGGCCATGAGTCGGTTGTCCAGATTATCACAGACAATGGTTCAAACTACAAAAAAGCCTGCTTGCGTATCACGAAGGAGTACCCCCACATTGTGTGGTAGCCATGTGCTGCCCACACCGTGAACCTTATGATCAAGGATATTTGTTGTTTCGATGAAATTGACAAAGTGGTCCTTAGCGTTAAGAGGATTTGTAGATTCTTTTACAATCATGGTAGGTTGCATGCGGAGATGAAAGCGAAGATTGGTGGAGAGTTGGTCTGACCCAATGCCACGAGGTTTGGGACTGTATTCATCTTATTGGAGAGTTTCTGGGATAGGAAAGACAAGTTCCGGCAATGGGTTGTGTCGGAGGAGTGGAAGAACAGTGAATGGGTTGACGATCCAGACTATGACTACGCGGGCGACTGTCTAACAACTAGGACTTGGTGGAATGAGGTCAAGTGGGTGATAGATACGGTGAAACCACTCTATGGTGTGTTGCGATTCACCGATCAACAAAAGAAAGGAACAATATCTGGTTTTATGCCAACCATGCGGAACGCTGTGTGTGAGTTGGAAGATCTTTTTGGGGAGAGTCTAGGAGATTTGAATAGGTTCTTTGCTATGATCAAGAGGAAGACCCATTATCTTTGCAAGAACACACTCATGTTTGCAGGTAACATGTCATACACTCCTTCCTTTATCATGAAGTTCTATATTTACAAAGTATGCTTGCTGATTTCATAGATTGATGCAGCCTGTCTTCTTGATCCTAAGAGCAACTACAAATATGGATTCAGTGACAACTCAACATATATGAAGGAACTCACGTTGACATTAGAGAGGATCGCCGACTCCCCAGAAGAAGCAGTTGAGGCACTTGCTGAATTTGAGATGTTTCGTGCTCATAGAGGGATGTTCGATGGTGGTACTGCACGGATTGCAGCAACACGCATGACTCCAAGTAATTCTTGTTAATAACCGTCTGTGATAATTCTACATATCACAGACGGTTTTCAACAAAGAACCGTCAGAAACATCACGAGCGGTTCTTAACAATAACCGCTCGTGATATTACCACATATCACGACGGTTTTTTATAACCGCTCGTGATAATATCGCTTCTGACCCAATGCGTTTTCTTCTTCGTTGCCATCTGCTTTGGCTCCCGATCGTCTCTTCGTCAGATCGATCCGCTTCGCTCCCGATGCGTCTCTTCGCCTCACGCCCGAATTTATACCTTGTTTTATAAAAGGATCATCGCCATCGAAGATGATCATCCCCATACTTATAAAAACAAAATGGCTGCCTCTTCCTTGTAAATGCGGCATTGATGGCCTACTCGCCGCCCGTATGAGCACCTCTCTCGCCAGACGTTGAACTGTCTTGCGGAAGAACATTGTTTCAATAGTGTCTTCACTCTTCGTCGTAGAGAATTTGTTGGGAGCGGTGACGCCACCTTCGCCGTCTTGACATCCTCCTTCGCTGTGTCTTCGGGTGATCTCCCACTTTCGATGAGTTCTTGTGTCATCGACGTGGTCCTCCAAAACGACGTTGCACGTCTCGGAGACTTCTGAGTCACTTGGATCACAGAATCGAGGCGGCGGTAGCCGAGTCGACCGGCCGAGACCCTCAAGCAAGGGAAGAGAGCCTCGGGCTCAATTCTTCTTGGTTCAACGATCGAGGGTTTTGGAGACACTTTCGAGCAAGCGTCGGGTGGATGCATTTCTAGCTTCGTTCACGATGATCAAGAACCGTCCGATGCCGACGTCGTCGCCTATGAAGTATTGAAGACGGAGATAGCAGGCTACCTCCACCACTAGAAAAACTTTATTTAATTATAGGTTTCTACTTTTTTTTAATATTTTTGTAGCGGTACGCCACAATGCTTGGCCATATGAAATTCCAAAATGAAAAAAAAATGTTTGGAGGTGAAGTTAATTACTATATTAATTATATGTTGAATTATTACTATATATATATATGTATGTATATACACACACACACATATATATATATATATATATATATATATATATATATATATATATATATATATATATATATATATATATAGAGATGGTTTTGTGGAAAAAGATCTAGTTTGGAGGGAGGTGAAGTTACATTAATTAATATTAATTATATTAGAGACGGTTTAGTGGAACAAATTATTATATATATATATATATATATATATATATATATATATATATATATATATATATATATATATATATATATATATATATATATATATATATATATATATATATATATATATATATATATATATATATATATATATATATAAGTTAAAGCTTAAATCTTCAAGATATTTAAATGACAAAATTGACATATAAACATGTCTTCATGTCATGTAAGTGTATATACAAGATAAATATACTTGAGAAAACCATTTCACGATGGTTCCATTATGGAACCATCGTGACATGGGATTATATCACAGACGGTTCCATTATGGAACCGTCTGTGATATTACCAACGACGGTTCCATAATAGAACCGCTCGTGATAAGTCTCTTTATTAGTAGGAGCCCACCGCTAGGGTTTGCGCCGCCTAACTTGTCACTCCTCAACAAGATTTACTCTCGTCTGTTCCCTCCCTACCTCGACACATTGCTCGACCTCGTCGCCGCTTTGCTGCCCGACGCGTCGCCGCGCCGAGTTGTGACACCACTCGCACTACATAAGATCGCACGATAGTCATAGTGTCTTGTGTCAGGTCGTGGTCGTGCCACAACCACGGTGACGCCGCCACCCCAGTGTGTCGCTGCTTGCCATGGCTTGGTTCTCCGCTTTCGGCCTCCCACGCTCGGGACCTAGCGGGCTTTGCTTTCCCCATCCTCCTCTATTCTCCTCTAGATCTGTTAGCTTAATTACTTTTGTTGAGTTTGATTTTTATGCTTGGGCCTTAAGTTGTGTCCCGATGTTTGTGTGATTTATGCAAGGTGAAGGAGATGGATGAGGGTTGTCTTTGGTGGTGGGGTCATTGGTTGTGCCAGAATGATGAGTATAACCCTACCTTACTCCCTCTCTGTCTCTACCCCCTTGCTCTGTGATGAAAATGGCTAGTGCTCATGATGGATCCGAGGGCTACTATCTTGGTGTGGTAGGTTTGGACACCCGTGGTCTTGTTGTCTTGCTGATGAACTGCTCAATGATGTTAATAGTCTTATGCTGAAATTGAATTGATAATTAGTTCATATTAATAGTCCCCTTGCTCTGTGATGTAATGATGTCAATAGTCTTATGCTGAAATTGAATTGATAATTAGTTCATATTAATAGTCCCCTTGCTCTGTGATGTAATGATGTCAATAGTCTTATGCTGAAATTGAATTGATAATTAGTTCATATTAATAGTCCCCTTGCTCTGTGATGTAATGATGTTAATAGTCTTATGCTGAAATTGAATTGATAATTAGTTCATATTAATAGTCCCCTTGCTCTGTGATGTAATGATGTTAATAGTCTTATGCTGTCTCTCGCCATTCATTTCACCTTTGTCTGTGTAACTGTGTTCATGCCGGTCAAGTTCTCCTACCTCTTGCGTCCCAGGTACGTCCTACCATTCCATTCATAATCTCTTCTCTATAAAGTCTCCAAGCAGTGGCTGCTTGTGCCATTAAAACCGGCATCATATATATATATATATATATATATATATATATATATATATATATTTGTAGTCCCCGACTACTTTCGGGGGTCATCCACGGAAACCTCATTGAGCCCCTGCAAGTTTAAAAAGTATGGATGCAAGGAGAGCGTCAGGACATCCAATTACCTGGATGTTGTCGATAGGTAATTGGATGTCGCTATGTTCAGAAAGTGACGTTGATGCGCAGGTACTCCGACTGGGAATGGCATCATCTATCAGCAACCAACAATTCTTTAGCATGTAATTGTCTTTAAACCCAACAAGAACACCGAGCAACAAGTTGAGAATTCTTTGATAAGTACTTATCACAGACGGTTTCAGCCATATCACAGATGGTTCTCAGTTAATAATCGTCTGTGAAAGTATGCATCACAGACGGTTGAAAATCGTCTGTGATGACCTCATGTCATCACTGACCCATAAACTCAAACGACTCACGAAACCGTCTGTGATGATGTTTTTGAACCGTCTGTGAATACCTTTTCTGTAGTAGTGGACTTCTTATTTGTACAAAGGGGGTTAGACATATTAAATCAGAGAAGGTAGAAATGCAGTTGGAAATTAAGAAAGGTCTTCACTTGTTAGACATATTAAAGGCTTAGGCAGCTGAATGCATGTATGCATCTTTACATCTCTTGTTAGGCCCGACGATTAGACTTTATGATTTGTGGAAGTATGGAAATGAGACCATTACAGCCGTGTGAGTAATTCAGCATTGTCTAGTTGTGTGAGTAATTCTTTTTTAGAATCATAAGTATGAAGCTAAATTTAAAGAACAGGTTCATGTTATTATGTATCAGAGTCTCTGATACATAATAACGTGAACCTGTTCTTTAAATTTAGCTTCATACTTACGATTCTAAGAAAGAATCACTCCTCTTTTTCTTTAAGCGAAGAGTTGCATATCATTCTCATCCCTTCTCTTTATGTGAAACTTTTTTCAAGTTAAATGTAAATTGGACATGATTGGTCTTCTTAGAGTTTCTTCACTGCAATCTCCAACCTAGAACTAGCTAATACTTTTGTTTTTGAGATGGCACTAATTAATAGTTAAACAAACAAGCTAGACCTACAAGCCTTTTTCATGGAGCAAGCGTTAGTAAATAAAGCTATTTCTGCTATGACTTGAGAGTAAATTCTGCTTGCAATTACTATAGTTTAGCACTTGTCCATTTCTTAAGCTTCTTACTTCACCTTGTCTTTTTGCTTGATATTACACTCGGCGCGTTGAGCGAAAGAATGGATCATATGGGAGCCGGATTGCCGAGGAGTGCGTTGATCGGAGCGAGAGGTGGATCATGGAGCAATAATTTGACTGCTACAAGAGCTTCATGTGCCTTTTGCTTGTTATGTAATAACTTGCTTGATGGGAGCCGGAGCTCGGAGGTTGTTAGTTAGTTATTTTGTTTATTGACTGTAATAATCGCCTGTTTGACATTATGAATGAATGCTTGAGCGAGAGATTAGGTTTCTTTTATTCGATAAACCTTGCTTGTCAGCCGACAAGAACTCGTTTCGCCAATTTCGTCAAATTTCGCAAAAACGCGAGATTCAAACTGGGATTTGAAAATTTTGGCGAAAAATTCCCAAAAACCCTTTACGGCGAGAACCGGTCTATCGGTGACCTCCGATTTTTTTTTTGCTCCGGTAGGGTTTTCCTTGGCATCACCTCAGCAAAATTAACTATCCTTTGTTGATAAACTATCCAACCTTTGTTATACATCCTAGTGGAAAAAGAAGCCTTCTAAGCTAGGGCTGAGATAGATGCGAGAGGAAATAAGTTTGATCCTTGACCTGAAATAACAATCAGAGTATGAAAGGTGATTTTAGCTGACCTGAAATAACAATCAAAGTATGAAAGGTGATTTCAGCTGAACAATATTGAAATCAAATGAACTATCTCATTTTGTTTCTTTGTGTCCCAAATTTCCTAGCAGGGTGAAGAACAGAATTCAACTGACATCAAATTCGATAATTTAAAAGCAAAACAAGCTATTTTAATGCAAAATGCAAAGAATCTTGTCTTTCGAAAGTTGGAGCACTGATGGCCCTTCAACATTCTCAAAGGATGGATGGACTGCATGTGCATATTGTCCTGAAGCAACATAATAAAATCCCAAATTTTCAATAGATTCTAAGAAAGCCCCTGCAACAAAAGAATAGGCACATGACCAAAGTTCAATAATTACACCTCAATGTCCATTCAAATTTCCATAATAGAAGTGTGCATAGCCATCACTATACAATGTTCGTACCTAACTTTATCCCTGTGTTGCAAAGAACATTGGGGTTCGGAGTACTCCCACTGCGATATTCGTTAATAATATGGGACACCTAGATATGAAATTCATGATTCCTTGAAAATTTAAAACACCACAAGAGATTTCTACAGGGTTGGGGGGGGTGTTCAAATGAAGCTTACCACATGGTTCCAATACTCATCATATATATGAACAGACAAAGGAGGCCGTGAGGCGCCAGGCGATGGGTGGGATCTTGCACTCCTAGAGGCACCGGTGGAGGGAGGGAGAGGGAGGCACCGGGGGAGGGAGGGAGAAAGAGGAACCGTCGGCGGCGAAGGGAGGGAGAGGGAGGCACCGATGGCGACGGAGGGAGTGTGAGGCATCGGCGGTAGCGGAGGGAGGGAGAAGGGGCAATGGAGGGAGGAATTAGAACAACAAAGTATCATATCTTTCCTACTACTGTAATTACCAATTTATTTTTATTAGTAGTATAACATTAGGTGGTAAATTGGTCATAAAATTTGTACGTTGCCCTAGCAGCACATCTATTAAGTGTTGTAACGTACATTACAAAGTATTGTAACATACTAGGATTGAGTATGTTTGGAGCTTTCTGCACTTGGGTCATAGCAACACGACAATATATGTTGCAGTTGGGTTTTCCTGCAACACGTGCTATATGTATTGCAAAGTGTGTGTTAGAATATATTGGTTATGTTGTAGTGTGCATAGGGCATGCGTGATTTTACTGTGGGTTACGTGGGACGTCGGTTGGAACGTAGAATAACCTATTCTACACTCAGGCGTAGAATAGTGCTATTGTGCATGGCAGGCCTATCGTGCTACCTATGCATCCCATAATGTCAGCCATCCGAACCTACACGAGCAGCTCAGATCTAGGTGCAATGGTCACCCTCCCACTTAACTACATTCTGATACGACAATAGGTGTCCCGATCTTTCGATGAGAAGGATAATTCGATTTAAAGAGACGTCTCTGACAATTCGCCTACCAATCGTACATGACCAATATGTCTGGTAATCGCTGTACTAACTCCCAGATTGTTATCGACCTTGCTAAAAGCACGATCGACCTGACCACAAAGGTCTATTCTTGTATGCAATCAAAGAACAAGCAAGAACACGATGATACGCAATCTGAAATTGCAACTAGGATTGAAATACTCAATAAGGTGGGATTCTGAAGCGGTATTCAGGGTTGGTCTAGTCGACACAAACTAATACAAAAAGTTGCAATGTAGCTACCTTTTAAATAAACGAAATCCAAGAAAAACTAGAGAGGTGCGGCCTCCTTAAATAAGGAGGGGGCAGCCGCACATAGCATGAGATAGGGGAGGTAGTACTACTGTTCACATGAACAGTACAACTCTTTAGGTGGCCAGCTGGCATATGGGCCAAGTCGGATACGATTACAAGGCCCAAATTGACCCAAACATGTAATGTGGCACTTTATTTTGGCGATTACAGTGCATACAGAAGGAATTTGGAGGTGAGGCCGGGTCCGTTGGAAAGAGGACGAGATAAGCTTTCCATCAAGTACTCATGGATCTCAGACGGACTTCGCATGTGAAAGTTATGCATGTTTGAAGTCGGTGCTGTCTCCGAATGCCAAATTTGATTCCAAAACGGGTCCAGCTCGAACTCTTGCTTGTCTTAGACCAAAAGTGACGTGGTGCTACACAAATATATATTTTCATCATTTGGTAGCATCATATAGTTCATATAATATAAAGACTTTCCTAAAAATGAGCTCACCTGATAATTTAAGTGAAGCGTACGAGTTCTTGTAATTAAAACAGCAAGTATAGCATATAATATAAAGATATTCCTAAAAATGATCTCACCTGATAATTTAAATGAAGCGTACGAACTCTTGTGATTAAAACAGCAAGCATAGCATATAATATAAAAATATTCCTAAAAACGAGCTCACCTAATAATTTAAGTGAAGCGTACGAACTCTTGTAATTAAAACAGCAAGCATAACAATTATGATTGTATCTATAGAGATCATGTCCTTATCACATTCTTTACCCCCCTCTTCTCCTCGTATACCATTGAAGGAAACAGAGGTACGCGCCGGGGTTTGGGTTCCGCCACGCACGTCGTCCACGGGGCGCCTCTTCCTCCTTTCAGCCGACGCTTGATCCTCTTTGCCCCGCTTTGTTGGCCACCAAAACAACACCAACGCCCCATCCCCCAAATCAAGTGCGAGTACATGTTCTTTGGGCTTTTTACGATTGATTCATTCTGGGGAATGTTAATTATGTCACTCGCTGCTGATGACAGCCAATATGGATTTAGTGCACAACCACAATGGAGCTCAGAGCATGACTGTGCCTTTAGTGATCCAAGAATCTACAGACGCTCAATCATTTTCTGAAGTTAATTCCACTTCCACCACTTTTGATGGTTGCAGCACACCAAAGAGGAGTGCAAACTTACCATTATGTGTGAGTATGATGAGGGGGTTGGACTCATCATGTATTGTAATCTAGATTTGTGCATCTTCTTACTAATTGCCCTTGTTGACCATACAGACTTCGTCGTGTACCCCTGAGTGTGCGGAGGACCTGAAGCCCATCGTTTTGTATGGCATTTGATGATTTGGAATGCGTGAAGAAGTTCTACAAGTCGTACGCACATCACGCTGGGTTTTCGGTCCGTATCGGTCAGCAAAAGACGTAGGATGGGTCGGTGAACACAAAGCGGTTCTTTTGCACAAATCAAGGATTTCGGTCCAAGAAAGGTAAGGACATTTGATCCCTCCAAGCAGAAACGTAAGAGGAAAATCACTAGACGTGGATGTCAGGCAAAGATTGTTGGCAAGCGTTGTATTGATCGCGGGTAAGTTCAAGGTTCATAAGTTTGTTGAGCAACACACGCACCATCTTGTGGCACCTACTAAGCTTCATCTAATTAGATCAAACCGTGAAGTTAGTGACAAGGCAAAGACCACATTGTTCGATTGCAGAAGAGCTAGCATAGGGACTTCCCAAGCATATACGCTGCTTTATGCTAGTGAGGGTGGGTTTGAGAATGTGGGGTGCACAAGAAGGGTCTTGCAGAATTATGAACGTGACCTTAGGGAGATTCTCAATAACGGCGATGCTGAAATGTTTATCGATCAACTCAGAAGAAAGAAGGGGGGCAAATGCTGCATTTTTCTTTCAATATGTACTAGACGAAAATAAAAGATCGGTTCATGTGTTTTGGGCAGAAGCCACCAGCAGGAAAAACTATAGTCATTTTGGTGTTGTTTCTTTTGATTCCACATACACCACAAATCAGTACGACATGATTTTCGCACCATTCACTGGGGTCAACCATCATTTCCAGTGTGTTCTTCGCCGGAGCGTTCTTAGCAAATGAGAAGATTGAGTCGTATGTCTGGTTGTTTCAGACCTTCTACTTAAGAGCAATGGGGGTGCCTCCCCTAGGCTTATCAGGACAGATGAAGATAAGAGCGTGAAGGCTGCCATTAGCACTGTTTTACCAACCACCAAACATTGGTTGTGCATGTGGCATATCATGCAAAAACTCCCTGAGAAGATTGGTCCTTCCGTAAGCATGCATAATCAATTCTGGTCCGTATTAACTCTTGTGTTTGGGGTGTAACATCCCAAAATTGGAAAGTTTTTGAAGCTTTTAAAAATAAAAATAACCATTTGATTTTTCTTGGTTACATTCTAGCTTAATTTGAATTTTCATAAAATAAAATGATTTAATATGAATAATCTAAACTTTATTAAATTAAAAGCTATTTTATTTGGGTTCCTTGAGTTCTAGAGAATTTTCTAGAAATTTTTGGAATTCATTTACTATTTCTTTGAGCTCGATTCTCTTTAATCTATTTTCTGAAATTTGGAAATCATTTAAATCCGGATTTTCCTTTTCTTTCGACCCATTTCCTTTCTTTTTCCGCCGGCCCGCTTTTTTTCTTGTCTTTCTTTTCTTTTTCTTTTGGACCAGCCCTTTTTCTCTTTTCCCCAACCTTTTTCCTTTCTCGGCTTGGCCCGCTCTACCCTTTTCCTTTTGCACCGCAGCCCAGCAGCCACCCACCTTTTTCCTCCTCCCCTCACTACCGGGTTGGACTGCTGCTGCGTTGGTGCCATCTTCTTCCTTTTTGCGCCTAGACTCCATCCCGTGTCTAAGCAGGACATGAGCTGCCGCCGGCCTCTACTCCAATTCTCCCTTCTCGCCATTATAAAAGAGCCTCAACCACATCATAAATCTCGCCTAGAGCTCCTCTCCGAAAGCCCCAACTTCCCCTTGTCGTTGGTGCCTTCGTTTCGACGAAGAACCCACAGGACACCACAAGCTTCCGTCCTACGTCCCGAGGTCGTCCGACGTCCTTCGTCTGAGCCACCACCGCCGTTGAGTTCGCGTGCCCGCGTTCTACCCGGTGCTCCCATCATCTTCGCCTGAGCGTCATAGACCGCCGCTTCCACCTTCCTCCTCAAATCTGGTCGCCACCTCCGTCGTTGATCTCCTCGTCGGTGAGTTCTTGTGCTTCCCCAAGCGCGTCATCTTAAGCTCCTCGTCCTCCTCCTCCGTGTTCTCCCATTCTTTCTCTTCCTCCACTCTCGTAGCATGCCACCACCGCCGCTCTTTCTCCTCCGTCTCTGGCTGCCATCACCGCACCGTTCTGGCCGCTCCAAGGTACTCTCCATGTTCCCCAAGCTGCCACCGTCCTCGTGCTCCACCTCGTTTCCTCAGAGCGCTGCCAAACCGCCAAGGTCATCGCGCACCCAGGAGCTTCCTTCGCTGCTACCGCCATTTTCGTCGAACCACTGTCGTCCTTGCCACGCCACCATTGCCCAAACCTCCCTCTCCACGTCGGCAACCCGTTTTGCTAGTTGGCCAGAGCTACCCCACCGCCGCTCGCTGTCACCGCCTTGCGCAAGCCGCCAACCATCTTCCTCCTCTGTTTCTCCCTTGGTTTTTCTCTCTGTCGACATGGCACGCCACCTCGTTAGCCACCTCATGCGCCACCTCCACTTTTCCACCCGTGTGTCAGCTAGTCATCAGCCCGTGTGTCAACCTTGTTCACCTAGTCCACCATGAACCTGAGCCATCGCGTGGAGTTGGTCCATAGACCAAGGGCCTACCTGCCAGCCTCTAAAACCTTTTTCTGGATTTTATTTTAATTTGGAAATTCAAAAAAATCAGTATGGCCCACCTGTTAGCCTTTAGGGTTTTTCTTTAATTAAATCTGAAGGAATATTCCAGATAATATTCTTTTCACTTTTCTTTTTTTCCTTTATGGCAAATCTTCCGAGAGTTCATTCTCCTTTGTCTGAACTCCGATTAAGTCTGTTCAAATTCCTAAATTCATGTAAAATCGATATCTTTATTTTAGAGTTTGTTTTTTCTATTTTTATTTTTGAGTTTTTTTGGATTTATTTGTGCTTTGCCTGTTGTTTTCTCTCTCATTTAAACGATCTGTTTCAAGGAGCAAGAGCAGAAGCAAACTTTAAAGATCCAAGTGTGGTAACTGAGAAAAGACAAGACAAGTCGTAGTCATTTGATCATATTGAACCTATGATATCAAAATTATATTGTTTTATATCAAATTGCATACCATCTTTATATCAACTATTTCTGGGAATAGTTAATCACCTATTTTTTCATTATGCCTCCATTGAATATTTGAATACCATGAATCACTTGTCACCATAGAATGGTCATTATGTTAATTGAAAATATTTGTATGATCAACATGGGTATCGTAGAGATGCTTAGTCATGCTTAGTTACGATGGTCTCATGAGCACATATTCAAAAATGTTAAAATTTGACATAACGAGATATGGAATTATGGTGGGTAGCCACTGTTGTTAAAATTTGTGTACTATGATAGGGCATGTCATTGGTTTTTGGTTAAACAAAATGATTTTTCGCTCAGGCGAGCGATTGTGAAATAAAGGGGGTGTAAGTAGCACATTGTGGGTTGTGGTAGACTCGTCTGAGTAACTTGTCAAGGACTTAATCTTGTACGCCATTGAAATGAGCCATATCGTACAACCACATGTCAAGTATGGGATAGACCTAGCTAACTAATTAGCAATGTATTAATTTGGGTTCTATCTTGGAAGCGTGAGTTACGGGATGGATGTATACTCACAATGGCGCAAGAGGGGGCCCTGTCTGGTCGGTAAGACATTCAATGTTGAAATCTTAGCGAGTAGAACTAGGTTAAGAAGGAGCTTTGTAAAGACCTTTTCATAATCACTTAGTCGTGCACCTATAAAAGTGTGTGAATGAACATTATAAGTTGATTTATCTCTTGTGAGTAAAGTTGTACAACCTTTGTAGAGTTAAAACTATTTAAATAGTCGTGTCCGCGGTCATAGATATGCTTGGGGATTTCACATGAGATGTAGAGTTTCTTTATAAAAATATGTCAGAGTGTGAATAGAAAGTTCATTTGGTGAATATGATGTTCGCTTGGTGAATGGAGAATTCACTTGATGGTTTGGTTGGAAAGTGAATGGGAAGTTCACTGGTTGATTTCAATGAAATTGTTTACTCTATTGACTTATTGTCTTTTAAATTATGCATTTCAATCTATTTACCGTATTTACTGTCAATACTATTTTCTACAAAAAAAAAAACCATACAACTAATCCTTTGTACAAGCCTTACATGAATATTAATTGCATACTGTTCCCTACGACTTTGTGAGTATTTTATCTACTCACAACTTTAAACTTTGCTGCTCAGTTGAAGAATATCAAGCTGCTCAAAAATTCTATGAACAGGGGTTTCATGAAGACTTTGCAAATTAGGATACGTTTTCCACTCCATTGCCTATGAGCATGTTGATTAGCCTTTCCAAATTTTCCCGTTCCGCTGCAAGAGTTTATTTCTTTCTTTGGCCCTACGTGGCAAGTAACGTAAATGTTGACCATAAGGTCTAGTTATTATTACTATTTGTTATTTTGAGATCTTTTTAGTTAAATCGATAAATGGATAATATTTCATCGATGTTTCCTGTGTGAGCTAGCTACTAATCTGAGACGAATTCAGAATACACACATAGTTTCAGATGTATAAATCTAGGTCCCGACATTGGGGATCGGAAACCCAGGCGGAATTTGAATCGAAATGGACTTCTATCATTTCCGATTTTCATTTGGATAGCAACCAAGGTGGATCCTGGCCTACTTGATGGACATATTCTTATCAGGTATTCTCATAACCGCCTCAAGGTCTGAGAGTGCCAATTCATTCTTTAACCGATTTGTCCATGGAGAGCTTACTTTGGTTGAGTTTTGGCTTCGGTTAGAAACAGCTTTAGAAACTCAACGGCATCAAGAATTGCAAGCTGACAACACTAGCATTATAATACATGCCCTGAACTGAGTACACCTTGGGGAATAGAGAAGCACGGAAGTATAGTGTACACACATGAGGTCTTTGAGAAATTTCAGAAAGGGGTAGTTGCAGCTAGGGATCATTGCGTCTCAGATAGCATGGTTCAGGAGGAGCACATAAAAATCATGTCCGTCGTCGATAATTCCGATAGAGTTAAAGAAGTTCGCTATAACACAATAACCAAGGTAGCTGAGTGTTCATGCATGCTATTTTAATCGAAAGGAATGCCCTGTCGTCATATTGTACAGGCCTTGAGAGCTGCAAATCTAAACGAGGTACTGAGCCACTATGTTCTAAAAAGATGGGAGGAGTGCAAAAGGTAACTCTTTCACTAACTTACTTTCAGACTGCCCATGTACTTCCTAATTTACCTTTTGTTCAATCGAGTAACAAAAGACTATGCCAAGTACCTCCTTAGAACTGGGAATGAGAGAAAGTTTCCGTTGTTTGCAATAAGATCGGCCATCTAATTCGCATGGCGCAACAATCAAATGAGAGCATGGACTTCTTTACAACAGGTGTATTTAACATTGAGGCCCCTCTTTCCCAAATGGTTTGCGCTGTAGAACATAGTAGGAAAGAAGAATTTGAGACTTTCATTGGCTGTAGCATTCCATCTCAAATTGAAATCCACCCACCGAGTGATATTAGATCGAGGGGAAAAAGAAAGAGGATAAGGGGGATATTCTGATAAGAAAGAAGGTGGGAAGCAAAACAAGAAAGAAGGTGGGCAGCAAAAGGTGCCGCGCATGTGCAAGTCGTGCAAGCAAGTTGTCTTTCATGATAGCCGGAATTGTCCAAACAAACGAGACTAGGTATGTGACTGAAGAAAATTTTCTAGGACTCCAAAAGTTGGTTTACTGACATGGCAGCAAGGAGACTAGGTAGAAGCACTTCTATGGCACAGCTAGAAGCATTTTCATGGCACCAATGATCTTCCATTTTCACGATATTTGTAGTAGTCTACTGCAGTAGCAAAACATTTATGTTGGTATGACATTTGTGGATTGGTTATAACTTCTGATAGAATGGAAACCTGATACTATTCATTGTGGGCATGCATTCATTGTGTCCATGTACTTGGTTGCTCAAAATGTGTCTCGTTGCTTGTGCGAATGGAACTTGCACGTCAAATTGTTTTAGTTTTTTTCCTACTTGCTCTAAGAAGCATCAGTTCTCTTTGGCATTTGGGAGAAAACCTGTAGCTTACTGTCTTTGTTGCTCCAGGTGTATCAAGTGATTCGTAATGCAAAGTGTCAATGTGCAAGATAGTTCCATTTCGCCTGGACTGAATTCAAGTGCTAACCTTATTCATATACATTCGACTTCGACTGAATACAATTTTCAACCTGACACTATTCACTTTTATTGAACAACCTGATACAACACCTCTATTCACTTTCATGCAGATCGTTCAACATTACAGGAAATAGCTTAGTCATCTCATTATGATTTACACATTTGATCTCATTTAATTTGAACAAATAATTTGAGAATAACCAAGTCATACATTAAAAAAATATAACATGGTACAAGAACACTGCTTCATCAATAATAACTCATTCACAATTCAAACACTTAGTACATTACAACAGAAGCATCGATATTCAGTTACAAGATTAGTACAACCCGAAACACTTGGTTCAGTTACATAACACTAATACATCAATACTCAGTTCATGTACATCCTTGCATGCATGATTTAGTTGTGCGGAGCAGGCCAAATTCAACGGCAGTTCTGGCCAGGAGGAGCTGAAACGGTCTTTAGTGGTACTACAACCTGAAACACTTGGTTCAGTTACATAACACTAATACATCAGTACTTAGTTCATGTACATCCTTGCATGCATGATCCAGTTGTGCAGAGCAGATCAAATTCAACTGTGAACAAATCAGTGATCTGAAGCACAATTGACTACTTCATTTGAAACTTTAGCCAATACTTGATTGATCAGCCAAGATTAATGCGGGCTCCCACCTCCAAACCATTTAATCACCCTGCATGCTCCCACTTCCAATGTGCCTTCATTAATGCGCCTGCATTAAACACTCTGCATGCTCCCACCTCCAATGCCCCGTATTAAACACCCTGCATGATCCAACAATCAAGATTAGCATTAGCACCTTAGCACTCAATTACCCATTAGCACTCGATTACTCAATTACAAATTGCACTACAAAACAATGGAAAAGAAAAATAGGAATAGAGTGAAGCAAAAAAGGGAAGCAACTAGGCAGCAGTCCCTCCCCGCTCCTCTTGTGCTAGCTACTCCCCGCGACTTCCCGTCAGATCTTCGACCACAGCCACAGTGTCTCGGGTCATCTCCAAGGGCAGGGTGGCTAGGTGTGAATAGGGGGAGAGGGCAACGAGCGGAGCACAAGTCGAGAGTGGTGTACTGGTTGGCCAAGGAAACCCTAGAAGCTCTAATATTTGGGGAGGCTGATGACAGCGAACTGGGAGCTTGATTTGGGGATTAGGATTCCATGGGATGGGAGGAGGTGAGGGCGGCGGGGATCTAGCGTCGCGGTGCAGCAGGGAAGAGGCGCCTTGCGGACGACGTGCATGGCGGTACCCATACCCAGGCACGTCCCTCTGTTTCCTTCGATGGGAGACGAGGAGGTAGCCGGAGGAAGAAGGGGGGGGGGCGGTTCGCGAATGTACAAGTCAACAGGTTTTTTTTAAAGAACGTAGTTAAGTGGGAGGGTGCCCATCGCACTTGGGCACAATAAGCCTGGGATGCACCAGATGTATGTATGTATGTGTGTGTGTGTGTGTGTGTACATACATAGATATATACATACATACATACATGCAAACATAGGGGAACATATCTAGTGCTAATGAGTAATTGAGTGCTAAGGTGCTAATGTCAACCAGGAGCATTGGATCTGGATTTAACAGCCAAGATTTGGGTGTTAATCCCACCTCCAATCCTCTTAACTGTTTTTCACTAAACACCCTGCCCCTTCATAATCATTTTTCACTAAATCCCCTGCCCCTTCATTTCACATCGCCTTCCTCTCACCCATCGCCTCCCTGGCCCCTAGCGCCCTCCCGGCTGCCGCGCTTCGCCTCCCTAGCCCCTAGTGCCGCTGTCTAGTGCCCTCCCGGCTGCCGCGCTTTGCCTCCCTGGCCCCTGGCGCCACCGTCCAGTGCCCTCCCAGTTGCCATCGCATCTAGGGGACCAGCCACCGCTGTCTAGCCCTTCCGGCTGCCGTGCTATTCCTCCACTGCTGACGCTTGTTTGATCTGATCTAGCTGCGCACTCTACGTGCGTGTAGCCGTTCAAGAGGTTCGTGGGTGGCCCTCGTCAACTACGGCCGCCTCGTCATCATCGTCGATGTCATCGACCAGGACTGGGTAAGCAGCGTGCTCTCTGTCTTGCTTTCTGGTTTTCGTTGTGCGCACTGTTGCAATGTTGACCTAGTTGCTTGCCATGGCATTTTTAGTTGGTTGATTGCCAGGACCAGGACTGGATATGTTGCGACACTCCTGGTTGATTGCCATGGCATTTTTAGTTGGTTGATTGCTAATGGGTATTGTGGTCTTGTAGAATTTAGATTGTTGCGACGCTCCTGGTTGATTGCCATGGCATTTTTAGTTGGTTGATTGCTAATGGGTATTGTGGTCTTGTAGAATTCAGATTGTTGCGACGCACCTGGTTGATTTCCATGGCATTTTTAGTTGGTTGATTGCTAATGGGTGTTGTGGTCTTGTAGAATTCACATTGTCTTGATTAATTGCCATGGCATTTTTTTTCTCTTGTGCGAATGGGGGATTTTGTCTTGCTGTACCTGCGATTGTACTTGCCAATCTCATTTCCTGAAATGAACCTCCTATGCTTATGGTGCCATGTATGGAGTCCTACTCTTACAGTACTTCGCCCAAAAACTAAGGTTTTAGTTGCTCCACGCACTTCCCTTAGTATTTATCTGTCATTATAATTGCCAATTTGAATTTTTTGAATGATACGTTTACTTCCTAGAGTTCTATGTTTGATTCATTGTCCATATTAACTCTTACGACGAATAGCCTCGCTTTGCGTGTTTGGCACAATGTAGTAGGCATGGAATCTGTGGCCAATGAGAGCGTGGCATTGGCTTTGCTAAGACAAGGAAGCCTTGATGCACACTCTGTCGCTTAAATTAGTTCACCTCCCAAAGAATTAATTCATTTTGGTATCGAAAAAAAAGAGCGGAAGCACCCCATTCATAGTAAGTATCATGCTGCACTACTACAGAAAAAGCCTTCACAGACGGTTGAAAAACGTCATCACAGACGGTTTCGTGAGCCGTCTGAGTTTATGGGTCAGTAATGACATGAGGTCATCATGCACGGGTTTCGAATCGCTGTAATACATAATATCACGACGGTTATTAACTCAAAACCGCTCAGGATAGTTGACTATCACGACGGTTTGTAGATGAAACCGCTCGTGATAGTCGATAATCACGCATTTCGCTTTCATCTACAAACCGTCTATGATATTATTTTGCATTGCTAAATCTATTTCTATTTACTGGCTAGCATCAGGAAATGCTAGCCATGCCCTCTGAAACAAGCACATCTAATTTGCATTCATTTCAGAAGCAAGCACATCAAATTCGCATTCATTTCAGAAACAAGCACATCCAATTCACAAATCAATTAACTAAAATTAATCATTAATGTACATTTACACACATGTACCATTAAGTTCAATCTTATCCCAATCAAGTTCAATCTACACTGTGGAAACTCCCATCTGGATTTATGACCTGATTGTTCAGGAATGACGCAAGGTGTGATCGAACTTTTATGAGCTCGCTCTGTTCCAATGCAGTTTTGGCGATGGTCGCAACCTGTCGCTACGAAGATTAAATTCGTGCTTATATAAATTGGTAAGTATAAATGAAATAATTGTTACAAGATTGACAAACCTGAGGATCATTGGTGATCGCGGAACCAATGAGTAGTTCCATGTTGTGGCAAACATAGTATCCACAGACGCTATGCCCCGACTAACTACCGATGGCATCGTAAAAATAGAATTGGTTAGTTCGAGAGGCATTACTACGAAGTGTTATATAGGATTAATGTGTACTAGCTAGCTTAGTACCGGAATTTTAGATCGTGTGACAATGTTCTTCCTTTGTTTTTCCCTCCTTTAGCATAGTACACGCCAACACCCCACGTGACTCCAAGAAGTTAGCTTTAGCCATTGCAAAGGAAGGAAATACTACAATAGAGTTTCTATGGAGGAAATGTGTTTACTTGTTGATTAAATGCCGAATAACTGTGAAGTTGTGAGGGGTCCTCTGTAGGGAATCTAGGTATATTACCTGGCTCCATTTTGGTATAATTATAATTAGAATTCAGTGGAACCTGCACAGGTATATCACCATGGTCATTAAACCTAAGTTCATGTTGCTTATAAAGTACAAATCAACAAGTATAGCCAGTAGTGCAACACTTACTCCTGGTTGTAGGGTAAAAGTATGTATTCCTTGTTGCGGCGAGCCAGCAAAAATGCTATAATGTAATCCTCGACGAATATTGCATTCGCCTTGATGGTTTGCTCGGAGACCACGTGTAGGTCAAGGAAACTTACCGGTGAATTCCTTCTTTCGGCTTCAGACATCATGTATCTATATACAAAAGCAAGGAGTTATATATAACATTTATCGGTATTACACGAACATTGACCGTGATTGTACACACTTACAGTGACCAGCATCACATGAGTAAGACGTCGAGCTGGTCGAGGTTGAAGAGACAGAACAAGTCCTCGAAGGTCACCGTGAACACACAGTCTTGAAGCTCGTGGTTAAAATGAACCTTCTTGAACTTGACGGTGACACCTGAGCGTCGTTGTTCATCCGTCTTGTTGGCCTGTTCCATGTACCATGTATGCAATGTCGTGCAAGCCGATCCTAGGGTAGGGATGTCTAACCTCTCGACTAACAGCTCGCCTAGCACGAATTTCTGGGCCAACAGCAAGAAAGGGTTATCAGAACAGGAGTCGACCGTCTTTGATTTGCCCTTGCTGCCTCACTTTGTATAGGTCGACTTCACAAGAGTCAATTGAGCACGAGGTATAGATGCATCTGATGCACCAAGCCCTTGCCGTCCGATGCAGTAGCCGGTGCAATCGACTCATGACTTGATACCGCTGCAGACATTCCGTGAAGTTGACACCGAGCAGTAGCTCGGCATATGTCCCCTTGGGCCATTGGATGAATGTTCCAACGGCTTGCTCTAGAGTCATGACCTCGCTGCTTGGGGAATATGCAATTAGGACGGCCTCGAAATTGGCACAAACACCGCCCACATTCACTTTTATGAAACCCGCATTAGATTTACACTGCACCAAAGCCCCGACACTGGATGGATACACCTAGCCCCAAGCAGCATCTAGGGAAACAGAGGCATATCTCACTTGGAGCTTGCACTTCATAGCCACCTACATAACGATACAAATTAAATTAGCTACTCCAATAGGCCTATCAATGGATCGAGCATTTCAGAGATAATAATTATTACCTAGATGTCATCGATAGGAAATCTGCCGTCGCCTATTGGGGTAGGGTTAGGGTTGGACGCGCAACTACTCAGAAGTTTTTTTTGGGGGGGGGGGGGCTGACTAGCACAGTAGGAGTAGGGGCTTGCAACTAATTTGGGATTTGCAATTCCCTAAGCCTTTCCTCAAAGCTCTCCAGCTGCCGTTGTGTCGCAGCTCTAACGCGATCATCGATCTCATCTCTTAGGGATTTAGTGATCTCATCTTTGAGGGATTCACGAATCTCCTCTCGTAGCTTTGCATCGCGCTCGGCTTTGGCTCGCTTCCTACTCTGGTACGATCCGGAGTCCGCTCCTTTAACCATTGGTTGAACCGTCTGCTGTGTTGTCTCGTGATCCAAACATCCGGCCGCTCCGGATTCTGTTGCCGAAACATGTCCTTGTGCTGGTCGATATACGAGGACACTTCAGTCATGTGTTGTAAGACTGTGAAATAGGCTTGAGCATATGCATCCATATCTGGAGTGATTGCTTTCCTTCCGATGGTCCCGATACCCTCGAGCCTCCCCTCATGGCGAGATCGAGGCACACCTATTGGTTCGACCTGAGCCATGTAATCGATGTAGAACTCAATGACCTCTTCGGTTGCATAACCTTAGACAATGCTGCCCTCCGGCCGAGATCGATTCCGTACATAGGACATGAGAATTCCCATGAACCTCTCGAACGGGTACATGCTACGTAGGAACACGGGCCCGCACATCTTTATCTCCCTCACAATGTGAATAATGAGATGGACCATGATATCGAAAAACGATGGAGGAAAATACATCTCAAGATCACATAGAGTCGTCACCACCTCGTCCTACAGAGCATCTAGTCCTTCGGGATCGATGACCTTTTGAGCAATTGTGTTAAAAAAATAACACAGCCTCATGATTGTCTCTCAGACCTTGATCGGCAAAATACTTCTAATTGCAACAGGGAGCATTTGTGTCATCAGCACATGACAATCATGAGACTTCATGCCAATTAACTTTAAATCTTCCATCGAAACAAGTTTCTTCATGTTGGCGAGTAACCGGACGGAACTTTCACACCATGCAAGCACCGATACGCTTCTCCTTCTGCCTTGGACAGAGTGTAACAAGCAAGGGAAGGTACGTTATTCCTTTATCGGTCTTTGTTGGTGTTAACTCAGTCCGATGTCCATATCAACCAAGTCAAGCCATGCGTTGACACCATCCTTTGTTTTGTCACGAATGTTCAAGAAAAGACCAATCAAGTCGCCACATACATTCTTCTCTCGCATGACATCGATGCAAAGGGCGAACTTCTAGGTGCTCCCAATAAAGTAAGTCCCAAAATATTGATCTCTTCTTCCACATGTTCTTCTTACGGTCCTCGATTTACATCCTGTCTGAGCACAACATCTAAATCCTTAACCATATCATAGACCTCTTTTCCGCTTAAATGCCTTGGAACTGAATTGTCCTCCTTCTCTCCGTTGAATTGTTTCTTCATCCTGCAGTATGGGTGAGCCCTCCGAAGGAACCTACGATGACGCATGTACACGCTTACACGAGTGATTCACCCACACTCTCGGATCATCTAAGCAAAGGAGTATGTGCTTTGGCTCCTTTTGTACTCTAGCCCGACAGATTAGCAAGGGCAGATAATCATTTATGGTGCGTAACAACAAGGAACGTAAAGTGAAGTTCTCTCATTTGTACGCATCCCATACCGCATTCTTCAATCCACATTATTTTTAGATCTTTCATCAATGGTGCTAGGTACACATCAATATCATTCCCAGGTTGCTTCGGCCCTTGGATAAGTATCGATAGCAAAATATACTTCCGCTTCATACACAACCAAGGAGGATGGTTGTAGATACAGAGCGTCACGGGTCAAGTGCTATGTCGGCCGCTCATGTTACCGAAAGGATTCATTCCATCCAGACTAATCCAAACCTTATATTCCTTGCTTCCGACCAAGTCTCGCAAACCTCCTATCGATGTTTCTCCACTGGGCGGAATCAACAGGGTGTGTTAGCTTTCCGTCATTCTTACGCTCCTCTGAGTGCCAATGCAGCAGTTTTGCATTCTTTGGGTTCAGAAAAAACCGCTTCAAATGGGGAATTATAGGAAGATACCACGCCACCTTAGCAGGAGGTCATTTTTTCACCTCAATTCCCTCGTCGTCATCTGATTGATTCTTACGCTTGTATCGGGATGCATTGCACACCGAACATACATGCATATTTGTATACTCGTTAAGATAGAGGATACAGTCATTCGGACATGCATATATTCTTTCTACTTCCATTCCCAATGGACAAAGAACCTTCTTGGCATTGTAGGTGGTTTTGGGCAACTTGTTTCCTTCAGGAGGCATGTTCGCTAAGAGAACTAACAGCCCCGTGAAACTCTTGTCGGACCAACCGTTGCTTGCCTTCAATTTCAGCAGTTCAAGCATGGATGACAACCTTGTGTATTCCGGCTTGCAGCCCGGGAACAAAGGTTTCTCTGAGTCCTCCACCAAGCCCTAGAATTGAACATACTCCCTCTCATCACAGTTCCCTTCTGCATCACGAAACATCTGATCTAGATTGTCATCGTGCAGCCTATCCGAATCGGAACCACAATCGACATCATCTGGCGGCATATCATTGACTTCCTGTATAATATGCTCTTCACCGTGACTAGTCCAACGTGTATAACCCTTTTTGAAACCCCTTCAAATCAAGTGTGCTTCGATCTTCGCTCGGTTCTTAAAGATCTTCAGATTCTCGCAGTCAATGCATGGACAATACATATATTCTGCCCCCTTATTCAACATATCCTCCTCAGCAGCTCTTGTAAAAGCACACACGCCATTAATGTACTCTTCACTCACACGGTTCTCAGCGTACATCTAGCTTTGGTCCATCACACGGTTCGTATTGAGAACCCTAGAAATAAATAAAAGGGTGACTTCGAAAGCTATTTTCTGAGGCTTAATTACGCTTTCCAACAGAAAAAGCGTATTTTTCTCTGAACTAAATGTGGCTTTTTTCATTTTTTCGGATTTTATTAACTTACATGTGGGCCCTACTTGTCAGTGACTCATTTTTCATTTTATGATTTTATTTATAAAATCTATGGCGGTCCCACATGTCATAGACTCGTTAGTTTATTAACTAAATGATTAAAAATAGTAGAATTTGAAGCTCAAATTGGGCTTAGGGTGACATCGCATTGCTAATAGTCGTGGCTTGGTGCCCTAAGGTCACCTGGGGCGAACCGACGGTGATGTCCCGTGGCGGCGCCATGGGCTTCACTAGCGACTTCGGCATAAACACTTGAAACTACCCAAATTAAAGGATGCTTATGCTCCAGTAGCTCACCTCGATTACGAGGAAGGTGCCAATGAAGTCGGGTAAGGTCCAAGGCGGCTGGTCGTCGATCGGTGAACAGAGGCGACGGTGGCAAGCTTCTCGGTGACAATAGCTGAAATGGACCACACGAGCGGGCTTAGTGAGGTGAGGCGATACTCAAACTAGGCACGGAGTGGCGATGGACTCACCGGGCTTGGAGATCTCCCGCGGTTACCGTAGTGCCAGAGATGGAGATCAAGAAGACTCTGTTGGGGAGCTATGTACACTGCACCATTTGTGATGAGTTAATTATCATGAACGGTTTTCAACAAAAACAGTCTGTAATATGTAGTAATATCACAGACGGTTCATGTTTAAAACCGTCTATGAAGTATCACAGACGGTTCATGTTTAAAACCGTCTATGAAGTATCACAGACGGTTTTGACAAAAACCGCCTCGTGATATTGCAAATATCACGTATAGTTTTTTGGTCGAACTGCTCAGGATACTTCATGCATAGCTTTTAAACATGATCCGTCTATGATATGATCTCTTCACAAATGGTTTTTAGCGTAGAGAATAACACAGATGATCGGTAAAAAAAAATCGTCTGAGATTGTGTTTAATACAGATGGTTTCGATGAACCGTCTGTGATTAGGCGTCCAGTATTAGCATTTTTGTAGTAGTGTTGTGTGCATGTGTTTGATTCTGGAGGTCATTCCATCATGCTTGACACTTAATCATTTGCATTGCAGGATTCTTCTTATACACCTTGTGTTGACCAAACTCTCAACCCATTTGAAGGGATGGTTTTAGATGACTTGGACGCTACTGAGGAATTCTACAAGACGTATGCACATTCAGTCGGGTTTGGAGTCCGTGTTGGTCCGCATACGGATGTCAATGGTGTTATGGGATGGAAGCGATGGATGTGCTCAAGAGAAGGCTTCCGGTCTGAAAAAGTTAAGGACAACGTCGAGTCAAATAAAAGGAAATATGTCAGAAAGTTAACTAGGTGTGGCTGGGAGGAAATTTTAGCTGTAAAACGCACTTGCGATAATAAGTTTAGGGTGGAGACATTTGTTGAGTCACATATACATGAATTGGTATCACCTAGCAAACAACAATTGATAAGGTCTAATAGGAAAGTAAATGAGAAGGCCAAGCATGCATTAATCACATGTATAAAGGAGGCATAGGCACAAGCGGGGCATATAGATATCTCCATATTAGTGAGGGTGGATTTGAGAATGTAGGATGCACGAGGAGAGACTTGCAGAATTATCATAAAGAGCTGAGAAGTTGTATTAAGTCATTGGATGCTCAGATGTTTGTTGACAACCTTTGTAGGAAGAATGACATAAATCCTTCATTTTACTTTGATTATGCTGTTGATGACAAGGGTAGGTTGGTACATGCATTTTGGGCGGATAGTACAAGTCGAAAGAATTATATCCATTTTGGAGATCTTGTCTCATTTGATTCTACATATAACACCAACCATTATAACATGATCTTTACGCCATTCATTGGAGTAAATCACCATAAGACATGTGTCTTGCTTGGGGCTACATTATTAAGCAATGAGAAGTATGAGACGTACATATGGTTGTTTCGTATATTTTTGATAGCAATGAGAGGAGTTGCACTTAGGCTTATCATAACCGATGAAGATACTGGTATGAAGACTGCAATTTCCATTATTTTCCCTACTAGCACGCATAGGTTATGCATGTGTCACATTTTGCAAAAGCTTCCAATGAAGGTGCCGCCACATTTGAGGGAGAACCCTTTATTGTACTAACATGTTAACTCATGTGTATGGGCCTTAGAAACTCCAAAGGAATTTGAGAAACAATCTTCTTCCATTACTTTTTATTTTGGTGTGGAATCCAATGAGTGGTTGGCTACTCGGTACCAAATCCACGCATCATGGGTACCTACTTATTTCAAAGATGTATTCTTGGCAGGAATCCTTAGAACCACTTCTAGGTCAGAGAGTTCTAACTCTTTCTTCAATCGTTTTATTGGATTAAAAAATACTTCAAAGGAGTTTTGGATCGATTTGTTAATGCAAAGGAAGAACAACGCCGTAATGAGTTGGAAGTCGACAATGCCACGCTACACACAATGCCTGTGTTGCAGACTACCTGGGCAATAGAGAAGCATGGAAGTGAGGTCTTCATGTTCGCTGTCTTCACTGTGTTTTAGAAAGAAGTGTTTGCTGCCCAGGAGTATTGCGATGTGGAGAACATGGAAAGCGCAAGAGAGTACCAAATCTCAATAGTTAGCGATAACTCAAACAAGGTAAGAGAGGTACGCTGCAATCTTACAGCAAAAGATGCCAAATGCTCATGCATGCTCTTTGAGTCATTTGGAATTTTTTGCCGCCATATCGTCCGTGTGTTGTAGAGTCCATCACTTAAGGAGCTACCAAGCCCATTTGTGTTAAAGAGGTGGAACAAGATGGTAACTAAGGACGACGTCTTCGATGGAGAGGGCAATTTGTTGCAAGAAAAACCAAGGAATGCAATAGAAACATCTAAAGACAAGTTGGCATTGGAAACACGCAGTAAGATGGAGGAATTAATTCACCGTGCTGGAGGTAGATATGAAGGCTTGAAATTTCTTAGGGATCGGTTTGTCACATTGGGGGAAGAAGTGACTCCTCTAATTCCTGAGAATGTGGTAAGTAGAGCTGAAGAGATTGAAGCATTTGCAGGTTGTCCCATCCCTAAGGAAGTCAACATAAAGGCACCAAACGATATTAACTCCAAGGGTAGATACAAGAGAATAAAGCTAGGACAGAAGATAAAGACAGATGTGAAGAAAGACGAGAATGTGGAGAATAAAACAAGGGTGCCACGCATGTGTAGGTCATGCAAGAAGATCGTGTACCATGACAGCCGCAATTGCCCTTTGAGGATGACAGCAAATTGAGCAAGGTATCATAAAATTGTTCTTAGAATTTGTCAATTTTTTTGTTACTAACTATCTTGATTGTTTCATTGCCGCTTCATTGTCAGGAGGCTATACCATTTTCTATGTTCTGTGAAGCAAAGGAGTTGGTTACAAGGAGGCTAATGTTCTCAGGATGTTTCATTTTCTATGTTTGAGCAAGGATTTTTCCCTTGTACAATGGCATTGTGGAGTGTACTGTTCCTGTAAAATGCATGTTTTCCCTTGTGCAATGGCTCAAGAACCTTATGTATTTCTTCTATGTATTGCTAAAAACCTTATGAATTTCTATGTTTTGTGATGTTTGAAGTTCTCCGTTCTGTGAATGTTTCCAAGATTTTCTTTTTGTGTTTCATGTTCTGTGATGTTCTGCTGTCTGGTGATTGCCAAAATTATTGTTGCTACTTGCTGCTACTTCCATGACAATACAAAATTAGCTGGTAACACTACACCTACAGAGATAAGATTCTACCTATACCTCGAACTCTGAGAAATATAACCAATCAATACTCTCTAGTGATGCTGCAAGGGCGTATAAAGGGCAAAGACTCTGTCAAGTATTCCTTCCACATCTCAATCTGGAGACTGTCAAGCATCAATTGGATTATATGGAGACTATCAAGCATCAATCTCTACTCTCTACTTGATGCTACTTCTCTGTCAAATTTTATACTTCATTCATCACACATTGGTTGAAGGAGAGATGAGAAATGTACATGCAAAATAGGCATTACTGATTCTTGTAGACAACAACAACAATTTGTTTGGCAACTAGCCAGCACAAACAACAGCACTGGACTCTTCATTTGGCATTTCAGAATAGCAGCAACAATTTAATCAATCTGAGACACTTTGTCTTGGTTTGGCATTTCAGAACTGGACTCTTCATTTGGCATTTCATTAAGATTTCAGATTTATAAACTCTTGTCTTGGTTTGGCATTTCAGAATGGGACTCTTCATTCAGCATGCAACAGCAACGGCAACAACCATCATTTCATCAATCTGAGACACGAGTGCACCAAAATATTTACACAATTTGATGCTTCAATTCACAAACCACATTTACACAATTCACTTATCAGAACAAATCTTACAAGCTTGAAGCATTCTTACAGACAAAACTAGAATGCATATACCAATGATTCATCACAATCGATGCGGGCGAACTGGTAATCTAAAAAATGCACAAAACAAATCTAACAATTCATCAACTAGTAATATGAAAATGCAAAAAAAAAGAACCTTACAGTTCCTCAATTTGACAATTCCTCAAACACTTAGTACCAAATTCCTCAAATGCTGTACTACAAAATTTGAAAAAAAAACAACGCGTTCCTCAATTTGGCATTGATGGGGTCGATTGAGGGGTGGAGGGAGGCCTTCTCTCTGAAAGGGGAGCGGCGGAGGTCGGCCAGAAGGGGAGCTCTGGCCTGGAAGAGTGGGACGGTGGCGGTGGAGATGGGGGAGGCACTCGACGGTGGCCTCGGCGCGAGGGAGGGCGCTGGACGGTGGCACTAGGGAGGCAACGGCAGCCAGGAGGGCCCTGGACGGCGGCGTCAGGGGCCGGGGAGGTGACGGCAGCCGGGAGGGCACTGGATGGCGACGCTAGGGGCTAGGGAGGCGAAGCGCGGCAGCTAGGAGGGCGCTAGGCGGCGGCGCCAGGGGCCAGGGAGGTGATGGGTGAGATGAAGGCGACGGGTTGGAAGGCGACGTGAAATGAAGGGGTAGAGGGTTTTGTGAAAAACAATTATGAAGGGGTAGGGTGTGTAGTGAAAAACGATTAGGTGAATTGGAGGTGGGATTAGCACCCAAATCTTGGTTTTGTGTGTGTGTGTGTATATGCGGTAAAACACGCATGTGTTGCAATTGAAAACACGCACGTGTTGCAATTGACAGTAAAAGTCTTGGTATCGTCCAATCTGTCAGTAAAACCCACGCGGATCCTTGTTTGTACATGAATGTGTGTGGATATCATGGGGATATGTGCACGATCTTAGGATGATGTTACGATTGGCAATGTCGTTAAAGGTTTATCGAATCACGAGTTTTCATCAGAGTTAAAACTGCTGTCAGCAAAAGGGTCGACCGGCGTTGAGCACGCAGTCGATCGGTGGCCGTGATCGACCGCATGTAAACCGCGGTCGATCGGCTAGCGATCGACCGCCAATGAATGGCGATCTAACTAATTTTGTACTGTTCATCGGCCAAAAGTGGTGATGAGTGTTGGGTTAGGTCAAGTTCATGGGTTTCATGCATATGTGTTGCATGATGCATGTTTTGACTAACATGGGTCATATTGTGAAGAACTTGTTTCCGGAATCGATTTCTTTGTCTATTGTTGTGCAGGTTGCTTGGAGGTCAATGACGGTCAATGGCGAGGATGATCGGGACTAAGCTTGGAGAGCTGTGGTCCAGAACGATCGGGATGCTGGGTGAGGTCAATGGATTCAAGCATGGCGCAAGAGAGACAAAGGTGACCGAACGGGCAGTTCGGTGTGACGGGTTGGATCAAGCGGCGCGGGGGTCGGTGCAAGTGCCATGGTGGTTTCGGTGGGAGCCAGATGGGAGAGACTTGCCGACATGATGAGAGCCACTGGATCAACCTACACGTGGCGAAGCATGGAAGTGCTTCATGAAAATTCGACTCGGTCTTCGAAAAGATCGAGAAGGGGTATTTTGGTAATTTTACCTAAATACCGCTTTGGTGACCTTTTGTCAACCCGCGGCGCAAGACAGCGCAGGATGAAGCGGATTAGGTCAAGAGGAGATGAAGATGGCACTTTAAAATGCGTGCGTGTGTGACCTGTTTGTGTGTGGGCTTAACGGGTGCCCATTAGGGTTCAATCTTCTAGAAGGTTTAGCCTCCACTATAAATAGGAGAGGGTGCTAGCCAGCACCTCTCAACCCTTTCATTGTTTTGAAACCCTAGTCTGCTTTTGTGCTTAGGGAGAGGATAGTTGGAGGTTAGGGTTCTAGAGAGTTTTGGATTTGATTTTGTGCTCATGTGTTGAGTCTTCGTCCTCCTTGATGGAGTGGCTGTAAACCAAGATCATATCAAATCAATCTAAACAAATATTTCTCAAAGATGTGTCTCTTTGTCTTCTTACTCTCTATTTGGTGATTTTGAGTCTTTCTTTGATTCACGAGTTTTTTCTTGGTTTCTTCTCTTGATCTAGCTTGCTGTGACATCTGGGAACACATCTAGGATCATCTTGATCATCAATCACCCACGAGCAAGTCTTTAAATCATATTTCGTTTTTGACTTGGTTTTGGAGCAACCTTCGTTCAATCTGAAAAAGATAGGAACTTTGGCATGTATCTTCACGATCCTTGATTGGAATAGGTTCCTAATATCTTAGAGAAGGTGTGTCTTAAGTTTCGTAGAGTTTGGCCTTGTAGATCAAAAGTTAGGTCAATTTGTGATCTTCAACTCGGGTTGTTTCCACTGTTCTTCGTTAGGTGCGGTCAAACCTCCCTCAGACCGCCGGTCAGACCGCCAAGCGGTCATACCGCTCATTTGCCACCGGTCGATCAAGCACTGGTTTGATCAAGCACTCGGTCTCGACCGCTATTCATGCCTGGCCCGACCGCCTAAGGTTTGTGCTCCGATTTGGTCTTTTGCTTTGGGGTTTTAGATTGATTCAATACAAGTCTTCATTGACTTCTATATTGATCTTCATAGCTTCCATAGCTACTGGAGTGAAATTTGTGTTGAATCCATTCAAAGTGAAAAAGTGAGCGTGCTCCTATTCACCCCCCTCTAGTCGCCTTTTCGGTCCAACAAATGGTATCGGAGCCCGGTTAGTTCAATCTTGATCTTAACCAGTCACTGAACTTGGTGATGGATAAGTACTTGACCAAGCCGCATATTTTCGATGGGCTCTACTATGCCTATTGGAAGAATCGTATACGAGTCTTCCTTTAGAGCGAAGGACAAGCTATATGGTAGGTTGTTCGAGCTCCGCTCGTTTTGCCTAAGGTTGATTCGCCGGCTTCAACAGCCCTCTTGGCAAACAACCATAAGGCTAAGAATCTCCTATATGCTGGGCTTGGTAGATAGGAGTACGATAGGATTTACAGCCTTGAGACCGTAGATGAGATTTGGCACATCTCGAAACTTACCATGAGGGATCGTCCCAGATCAAGCAAGTGTACTAGACGATCTATAAACGAGAGTATAACAAATTCGAGATGCGTTCTAGTGAGAGCATCGATGACGTTTTTACTTGCTTTAACAAGGTGATCAACCAGATGAGAGCTGTTGACATTGAGTACTCTCAATCTGAGAATGCCACCCACCTCTTGGCTGCAATCAACACCAAGGAGTGGGAGATGAAGGCTACTGCCATTGAGGAGAACGTTGATCTCTCTAGTCTCACTTTGGAGCTGCTTTATAGCAAGCTCAAGACTCATGAGATCAAGAGAGGCGGTCTTCCTAAGAAGGATAACATAGCTTTGGTAGCTGATCCTTTGAAAAGAACTTCTGATGGTTCTTCTGAATCTTCTTCTGGATTTTCTCTTGCGTGTTTATCTGCAATTTAAGAAGAAGAGTTTGAGAGTCTTCCTGAGGCTGATTTAGCACTTTTAGCCAAGAAAGTCACATGGGCATATAACAATGTTAGAAACAAGAAGACAAGTGGCCACTACTACAAAAAAGCTAATACTAGACGCCTCATCACAGACGGTTGACCAAAACCGTCTGTATTATATGCAATCACAGATGGTTTTAGTTTAGAGACCGTCTATGTTATTGGCTACGCTAAAAACCGTCTGTGAAGAGGTAATATCACAGACGGTTCATAGCTAAAACCGTCTGTGAAACATCATAGACAGTTTTCAACAAAGAACCGTTTGTGATAATTCTACATATCACAGACGGTTTTCAACAAAGAACCGTCAGGAAACATCACGCATGCTTCTAATAATAATCGCTCGTGATATTACTACATATCACGAGATGGTTTTTTTGTTATAACCGCTCGTGATAATATCGCCACAGCTCCCGTTGAAGCCCGGCGAGTTTCTTCGCCATCGATGCGTTTATTCGCCGCATCCGCTTCGCTCCCGATCGCCTCTTCGTCGCATCAATCCGGTTCGCCTCCCGGCGCGTCTCTTCGCCTCATGCTCAATTTATTCCTTGTTTTATAAAAGGATCATCCGCCATCAAGATGATCATCCCCACATACTTATAAAAAACAGAAATGGCCGTCTCTTTCTTGTTACCGCATTGATGGCCTACCCGGTCAGACTGCACGAGCACCTCTCTCGGTGCACGTTGAACTGTCTTCTTGCTGAAGAACACTGCTTCAACAAAGGTCTTCACTCCTCTGTTTACCGAGAATTTGCTTGAGCAGTGACGCCACCTTCCATCGCCTTGACATCCTCCTCCGCCGTGTCTTCCGGTGATCTCCCACTTTCGTGAGTTTATCGCGTCATCGACGTGGTCCTCCAAAACAACGCTGCATCGCCTCGTGAGGCTTGCCGTCACTTGATCGTGAATCGAGGTAGCAGAGTCGACGAGACCGTGCCGAGACCCTCAAGCAAGGGAAGAGAGCCTATGGGCTCAATTCTTCTTAGTTCAACAACCGAGGGTCTTGGAGACACTTTCGAGCAATGCGTCGGCGGTGGATGCATTTCGAGCTTCGTTCACGATGACCAGAACTGTCCCGTCTGCCGACGCCTGCCGCCTATGAAGTATTAAAGACGGAGATAGCAGCCTACCTCCGCCACTCGAAAAACTTTGTTTATTTATAGGTTCCTACTTTTTTTTAATCTTTTTGTAAGCGACTGGCCACGCTGTTTGGCCATATGAAAATTCCAAAATGAAAAAAAAAGTTTGGAGGTGAAGTTACTATATTAATTATATGTTGAATTATTACTATATATATATACACACACACACACACATATCTGCATATATGTATATATATACATATGTGTACATATACATATATATACATATGTGTACATATACATATATGTTGTAAGAATAATTCATCCCTCCTTAATCTGGGGGCCCCATTTGCTGGAGACACGCATACAAACCCGAGAAATGCTATTGTGCTCATACAAGACTGTAGTACCCCTTTCTTGTACTCATAGTATAGCCAACCCCAAGGGGTATTTTGGTCATTTGTACAGGCCCAAGAGCCTATAAATACCCCATGTATCCCTCCTTTCAAGGGGATGGCTCTCTTGAGCAATAAAGAAGTATATTCAAACTGGTGAGCCCTCGGGGGCTCCCTCTCCGGAGGTAACCCTCCGTTGGCTCACCGACAGGAGTAGGGCGGTCCTCTCGGACCCCCGAACCTGTATAAACCCTCGCGTCATTTCTTACTCTCGTGGACGAAGGCCCGTTAGACGGCCGACGTCCACCCCCTCACTCGTGTTTGGTTTTTACACCTACAACATTGGCGCCGACCGTGGGGACGTAGCTAATCGATTTAAGGCTATGTCTCCTACCAAAAATACTCTAAGTTCTCTTAAACCTCCTCCCGGCTCCGAGGCGGTGATCTCGTGGGCGACCCATCCACTCTTTGAGGAGCCCCACCGAGCACCCTCGTCGGAGATCAGGGCCACCCACCTCGGGATGACAACGTCATACATGCCCTGGGGCTCCCACGCGCGTCCTCCTCTCTTGTGCGGGTCGATGCGAGGCCCAGCCAAGAGCAAGCAGTTCAAGACACCCTCATAGCCAGAAGGCTAAGGATTCTGAGGCCAACCATCACCCCCGGGACGCATGATGTCCATGCGGCGCGAGCGATGAAGGCTCGCTACGAGGGCTACCCCCTAACGTGCTACTGTTAGGGGACAGTCCTGACATATAAATCTCGTATGGGCTCTCAAGACACTTTCCCTCCAAGGGATTTCACCCCCATGGTGTGTAGGGTGTACGACCTCTGCGGTCTCCCCTAACAAAAGTCCATGGTGGCTTGGGCGTCCGTCGCCTCTACCATGGCGGCTCATGTCCTACTGGACCTAGGGCATGAGCGACCACCCCCGTGGTGCATAGGGCGTACGACCTCCGCGGTCTCCCCTAACAAAAGTCTATGGTGGCTTGGGCGTCCGTCGCCTCCACCATGGCGGCTCATGTCCTACTGGACCTAGGGCATGAGCGACCACCCCCGTGGTGCATAGGGCGTATGACCTCCGCGGTCTCCCCTAGCAAAAGTCCATGGTGGCTTGGGCGTCCGTCGCCTCCACCATGGCGGCTCGTGTCCTACTGGCCCTAGAGCATGAGTGACCACCCTCGTGGTGTGTAGGGCGTACGACCTCCGCGGTCTCCCCTAACAAAAGTCCATGGTGGCTTGGGCGTCCGTCGCCTCCACCATGGCGGTTCGTGTCCTACTGGCCCTAGGGCATGAGCGACCACTCTCATAGTGCGTAGGGCGTACGACCTCTGCGGTCTCCCCTAGCAAAAGTCCATGGTGGCTTGGGCGTCCGTCACCTCCACCATGGCGGCTCGTGTCCTACTAGACCTAGGGCATGAGCGACAACTTTGGTCCAGTACCAAGTTGATGGATGTGTTGAGGACTCGTCCCCCTTAGACTCTGAGCCACGCTACCAAACGACCTCTAGGTCCCCAAGACACCTAGCTTCATTGCTTCAAGGGTTAACCACTCTCATGCATTCCTGATCATAACAAAAAACCCACATACGGGGTAAAAGGGCTTCATTGCCCTCATAGTTCGGTGCCCCACGACTTAACCTCGTAGGCGCCACCGGTGTGCCCGTGACTTACTGTCAGGGGCACATGTCTAAGGTGCCCATGAGTTAGCCTCATGGGCACCTCCAAGTCCACTGGGGGGCTACCATCCCTAGTGGCCATTCGGTGCCCCACGACTTAACCTCGTGGGCGCCACCGGTGTGCCCGTGACTTACTGTCAGGGGCACATGTCTAAGGTGCCCATGAGTTAGCCTCATGGGCACCTCCAAGTCCACTAGGGGGCTACCATCCCTAGTGGCCATTCGGTGCCCCACGACTTAGTCTCGTGGACGCCCCTCCGATGTGCCTATGACTTAGTGTTGTGGGCTCACCTTCAAGATACACACGAGTTAGCCTCATGGGTGCCTCCAAGTCCACTGGGGGGCTACCACCCCTATGGGCCATTCGGTGCCCCATGACTTAGTCTCGTGGCCACCCCTTTGATATGTCCATGACTCGGTCTCGTTGGCAGCTCGAATCATCTACCGTCAACCTGGCTCGAATATTGATCAAGGACTGTCATGCTCGCATAAGGCTATCACCTCGAAGATCCTAATATCTAAAAGACGCTCGTGTTATCTACCTGTCACTGCAACGTTTCTAGCTCGAACCGCGACCATTCTGAGGAGTTCTACTTCGACAACTTTCATCAAGCCACGGAGCAAGAGGAGGACAACTTCGCCTTTTTTAGGCTTCCCTTCGACGCATCGCCGGCCTCGAAGGCTATGCCTCGGCTCGGTGGCCTCGCGTCCAAGACTTCGTCTACTTAGGCTCCACTTCGACGCACCACCGGCCTCGAAGGCTATGCCTCGGCTCGGCGGCCTCGCGTCCAAGACTTCGTCTACTTAGGCTCCGCTTCGACGCACCGCCCGGCCTCGGGCTATGCCTCGGCTCGGCTCACCTCCGTCAAGACTTTGCTCGCTTAGGCTCGCCGATGCACCCGGCCTCGAAGGCTATGCCTCGGCTCGGCCTCGTGTCCAAGACTTCGCCTGCTTAGGCTCCGCTTCGACGCACCGCCGGCCTCGAAGGCTATGCCTCGGCTCGGCGGCCTCGTGTCCAAGACTTCGCCTGCTTAGGCTCCGCTTCGACGCACCGCCGGCCTCGAAGGCTATGCCTCGGCTCAGCGACCTCGGCCCAAGACTTTGCTCGCTTAGGCTCGCCGACGCCTTGCCGGCCTCGAAGGCTATGCCTCGGCTCGGCAGCCTCGCGTCCAGGACTTCGCCTACATAGGCTTCGCTTCAACGCACCGCCGCCCTCGAAGGCTATGCCTCGGCTCGGCGGCCTTGCATTCATAATTCGCCTACACAAGCCAGACCGATGCGCGCCCGCCTTGAAGGTCAGTTGCCGATGGGCGGTCTTGCGTCCATGACTTTGCCTGCACAGGTTTCGTTCGGATGCACCCCCTGTCCTGAGGGTTGTGCCTCGGTGGGGTGCCTCAACATTCGTGCGCCCGTGCGCTCCGCGTACCCTCGCGATCAAGGCCTTCGCCAAACCCTTGCGCCCGAGGCCTTCGCCAAAGCCCTCGCGCCCGAGGACTTCGCAAAACCCTTGCGCCCGAGGCCTTCGCCAAAGCCCTCGCGCCCGAGGACTTCGCAAAACCCTCGTGCCCGAGGCCTTCGCCCAACTCTCGGGCACGAGGCCTTCGCCAAAACCCTTGCGCCCGAGGCCTTCGCCAAAGCCCTCGCGCCCGAGGACTTCGCAAAACCCTCGCGCCCGAGGCCTTCGCCAAAGCTCTTGTGCCCGAGGCCTTCGCAAAACCCTCGTGCCCGAGGCCTTCGCCAAACTCTCGGGCACGAGGCCTTCGCCAAAACCCTCGCGCCCGAGGACTTCGCAAAACCCTC